>NDXB01007475.1:39888-100381 GCA_002631895.1 Agapornis roseicollis | reverse complement strand
AAAAAAAAATAATAATTTCCACTACCCATTTTTTTTTTTTTTTTTTTTTTTTCCTACAGATAGAGTATATTGTGGGAAACAGAAATGTTTACTGGGTTATATCCCCTTCCTTTCATTGGCTGCAGTGTGAAGTAAATATGCTTCATGTGCGTTTTTGTGAAGCCTCTGAAGTATAGAGACTGACTGATGTGTTGTTGGTCATTCTAAATTATTTCATTGTTGTTTTGTTTTTCACATGAGTAACAAGCTATTACAAAGAATAAATCTCTGTAATTATTAGCTGAAATATCAGGTTTCCCGCTGTGGCCTGAGTGGCACCAGAGAAGCACAAGCAGAATTTATAAAGTGTCTTTGTAGCTTTTAATTTTTTCTTCTACTATTTTCAGGGATTATTTTTTGTATCCTTTTTATCTGTGTCTTCTTGAAGACAGCTGTGTTAAAATGCATAACTTAACAGGTTGCTACTTGCCTTCATGATACTAACTACATTTCGGTCATGACAGCTTTTTGTAAGGGATAAGCTTTATACTGGTGTCCAGTCATGATTTACAGTTATTTTGTAGCATATTTCTTCCAAAGAATCTAAAGAAAGCAGTAAAATACTAAAAATCAAAACCAAAGAGTGCAAGTTTATCTTGTAATCTAGTACACTCTACGGCATTACATACCCTTCACCCAGCTTGTAAATGTAACTCACTAACATGATAGGTATGTGTTTCTGCATGCACTTGTTCTATTTCTCAACAGTTCCAACAAAATACATTTCAGGAGACTGATTGTATTTCTCTTAACTAGGGAATTTACTTTCTTAATATCTCTGTGCACCTTTAAAATTCACCTAAATGACTTGATTTATCATGTAAAATTAGTTTGCCAATAAAAAATTAAAAACTTAAATGTTACTGTCAGACTAGCAAGCTGTACATTTCTTTCTGATGTTATACAACACTTTTGACACAGACACACCTGACATGTTTGTTGCTGCTACTGCAAGTATCTGGCAGAGTATCTAAAAAACAAATAAATGCTAATGCTGAGAAGGTAGGAGACTGTAACAAAAAAAAATGTCAAGTTTAGATTTTTTTTAATGGTTTTAATATACAGGGTTATAATACAAAGCTCTCAAACACTACTCTAAGGTAAAGTCATGTATGTTGTGACACAAACCCCAGGAATTTTGGTCAGCATTATATTTTGAAGTGCAAAAGTGATTTTTAGATGCTGTATAAGCTAGCAGTGCTTTACATGTTTAGTTACAAGTTCTAGGTAGCACAACTGGCAACACATGGCTGTGTATGTCACATCTGGGTGGCCTTGGGAGCATGTGCAGGTTTGCAGAGTCCTATGTCCAAGCTGTTCAGAAGACCTATGACAAAACCCAACCAACGCCTGAAGCATCACATAGCCCTTGGTAAGAGGGTGTGTTCTGTACGCTCTCCAGTGTGATGAGCTAGCCACCATACACAGCCTGCCCCTTCTAGATAGGGACAGAGAATGAATTCACAGCATAAAGAGAGCTAAGACAAAGGCTAAGGAGTGTGCAAGCCTCATTACATGTTTGTTGAGGAAAGAACTGATTGAGGAAGGACTGCCCTGCAATTTTAGGCTTTTGTTTCTGGAAAAGTGTGGTTTCTCTGCAATTACCCCAATTTGGCCTGCAGGATATAAATAGAAATGGTTAGATCAGAGCAAATTAAAACATACAGTCCTTAGTAGTTTGTCGTATGGCGAAAGCTATAAACTCAGGAACTAATTTGCCAGCTAAATTGCAAGCAGAAAAGAAAGAAATTTAGATCATGGGAAAACACTGGTCCTCCTCTCCCACATTTTCTGAAAGTCAGTGGCCCCCCAATACCTCCTAAACATTCAGAATTTAAAATTCTTTCTGAATAAGATTTTGAAGAAACTTTGCATGATAATATTTCTTCTTGCAACAAATTTTCTCTACCCATGAATTGTGAGCTTTAAATCTCCTATTAAATCCCATCTCCTTCAGCTAAAATTTATGACCTTCCCTGTCTCTTTGCATCTGTTCTGGTTCCTAATCCTTAAATTGTTAATGTTGCAGAAACATATAAGATATCTTATAATATGTCATATCATATCTCATAGTATCTGATTATCATTTATCTTTCAAAAACTTTTTTTTTTCCTTTTCCTGTGTTAACACTACCATAAAGTAAGGGAGTATTGTCATAAAAATGTCATATTTTTAAACCTAATTTGAACTTCACAAGGACAAGAAGATATTTAAATCAAGTGTTCTGCATGTGCCTAGACTAAAAAAAAAAAAAATATACACCTACCATTGTTGGTTGGATACCCTTATAACTCCACAGAATTTCAATGCAATTACTCTTGATTTGCACTCTGCTATAAAAAACAAGACAGTCACGTTTTTCCTCAGGATATTGCTGCACCAAAGATTGCTGTAGGCTGTATGAGCTCGCTAGGAACGTGCCACTGTGTACCTGGCTTGTTCATATATACTTCCCTGGATTCATTCTTGGCCACTGTCAGGGAGAGGGAACTGGGCCAGCTGTGGTTTGATTTGGTATAGTTGCTTTTACAGCCTTAGATGTCTGTTGAGGACTTAAGCTCATCCTGTAAGATGCAGGCCAAACAAGTAAAATTAAGGCAATGCACCTGTTGTTTAACAATCATTGCTGATACTTTTGCAAGAAACGACATGATTTAGAAGACTTGTTTCCATACACAAAAGCCTGGAGATACTCTTTCAGTCTTATCTAACCTTCTACAGAAAACCCCACTAGATTTGATTCTAATCTCATTTACTTTGCAAAGTTCATGGAAATGAATGGAATGACATTGAACTGGATTTTAAATTAGAATTGGGCCAATAATACTATTTTAGAGGACTGTAACACAATTGACTTCCAAAATCTCTCTCTGGTCTAAATCAGACGATAAGGGGAACTTGGTTTATTGAATTTATTTGAGGTTTTAGCTTGAAATTACTCAGAATTTAGCGTTTTATTCTTACTTCCAATTCAGAATTTAATGCAACCTAAATACAGTCCTATAAATATGTGCAAAATATGATGAAAAGCACAAAGGTGGATTCAACATGCAAGCCAAGATTCTCCAGCTCTGCTAAAAGGCACAGATGACATAGTTCATGGGATTTAGCAGATTGTACAGAGCTTGGCAAAGTTTATGTAGCTTTGGTGAACATCTGCTATGAGCTGTAATGTGGGGACAATGGGGCTGCCGGAGCTCAACTTCCAACTTGTCCCGAGGCCTTCTTATGCTTATATATGCCCCACCTACAAATGTGCTTGACTAAAAGGCTAATACTTATGAGTGATGTTCAGTCAGCATTTTCACACGATTAACTTGCCAATTAGAAATGGGCTTGGTACTGAGTTTAGAAGTTAACTTAGGTACTCCTAGTTTGGGCAGAGAGCTGCTTTCAGGCAGGGTGAGGCCAAGTCTGATTTTGCAGGAGATGTCACGCCTTCTTGGAGAGAGACGCCATGACTCGCTGCAGAGCTAGCATAGCCTCAGCCGGAGCACTCCCTCTCTTTGGCCCTTTTCCCTGGATCAAAGCCAGAGGCAAAAGCACCACTGTGAGATAGGAGCATGACTAGCTAGTGGCTACAACTTTGCCCAGTGCCTCTTCTTTGTTTACTGTGGTTTCATTCACATCCTCAGTATTGCTGCCATATATTGGGATACTCTACTACATATGATGATTTCAGAAAAATATGATTTCCATCATCAGTTTAAATTCTTTAA
The DNA here is from genome assembly GCA_002631895.1 of Agapornis roseicollis. Taxonomy (NCBI): domain Eukaryota; kingdom Metazoa; phylum Chordata; class Aves; order Psittaciformes; family Psittacidae; genus Agapornis; species Agapornis roseicollis. The sequence goes on along the minus strand of NDXB01007475.1, from coordinate 96,622 downwards.
AATAATTACTCTGGGCATAACCTAATTACATGTTGCTTCCACTGTAAGAGGACAACTTTATGTGTCTGGAATTTGATGACTATAGAGTACGGGAAAAAAGATTTAAAATGTTTGAAGTATATTAATTATACATATTTTATACTAAGAAGACAGAAGATACTACAAGTATATATTTCTTCTAGATGATGTACAAACAGAATAAAACAACAGCTCTTTGTCTCTGGAAAAGTATCTCGGGGGGTGTTAACCAGCAAATGCTGATCTTGGAGATCAAAAACATGAAAATATCTGTAAAAAAATAAATTATTCAGATGTGCTATTGCACATGGAAAATGCACTCTTCAATCTAGAAACAAATTGATTATTGAACATATCTAATTACACATATGTTTATGACATTAATCAATTTGTGCAAATAGCTGTCATAACTGAGTACAAACTAGATGTTTGTCATTTACATATATTGTGTCAGATATTTGCTTATAAATTTATACAGTAACATGTGAGACGTTGCATCATAAAGAGTTAACTTCCTCATTACTTCCTCATGTTATAAACACAAAAATGGATAATCAGAAAACAGAGCATGATTATTTTAAACAATTGCAACAATTACTTTTGGTCTGTACTAATATTCTGAATTAGTCTGAATAATAATGAAGAAAATTGCATTTCCCTATCACTGTCCAAATCAAATAGCAATACAAGTTCTCCCAGTAGCACTCATGTAGATATCACTTGTCAACACCTCTTACTCTGGGATCACTTCAAGGGCCTTATCTTCTGTACAAGATGAGACTTGATTTGTTTACATTTTCCCTTTTCAAAGCAACAAGTAGTAAAAGCCAGAAACTCCACGAGACCTATATTTTTCACATTCTCTGTCACTGTCATTCATGCCCTTTTACTTAAGCTAGACATAATAAGCATATTTTCCAAAGGAAATAAGTAACAGTCTGAAGAAACTCCCCACATATTTGTCTCTAATCATCTCACTACATTTACTTTGCTTAGCAACATGCTCCAGAGCTTTTCAGCGGAGGTATTATGGTTTTTTATGGTGTCATAGTATTTTTTGCATTATTGGTGCTTCTATTAATCAAAAAAGCAATAGCATTAACTAGAATCAAATGTCAGCAGACATGTATTAGTAGCTATTCCAACCTGTAATTTTATTACTCTCATATGCTTATTTCTTTTTTCTCCAAAGATTACATGTTGCTATTCTTAATCAAACTGTGGAAACGGTCCAAATCATTGAGCCTTAAAGTACCTCTTTTGGGTTCTGGGCAAAATTATTTATCTTTTGTTTAAATAGGATTTTCATTTTGCATATCCTGCCTGAAAGTTTATTTGCTATTTTAAAATAATTCAGATAGGCCATAGAGACAGAGAACTACTAGCAGCAAGCAACATTCAGTGTCAGTCCATGTAGACTAACTGGTGTAGAGAAAAACAAAAATGAAAAAGTATACATATTGTAAAAGTCTTGCTATGATAAAGCAGGGTCCCTGCAGAGCAGACTTCTCAGCTCTGAAGTTCATATTGTGGTTAAAACAAAAACAAGGTCCTACAGTTTTTTCTTTGTTGAGAATGAAATTTGGGAACTGAATTCTGCCTAGGCATTACATTGACGGTTCACCAGTAAACTACAGAAGGCTAATGCACTCCATCAAATGCAGTTTTTCATCTAGCATCTATTGGCAGGTGGCACTCTGAAGCAAGTGGCACTGTGCCTGTGGTGTCACTCAGCACAAACACTCTACCTGCCTTCTTCAGCACAGCAGAATTTTAAGTTAATCTTAGAAGGCTGCATTAACTGCCCCTTCATGCAGCATATTTCCCCCTTTCATCAATATTTGTGATTTTATCTTTCTTCAGTGAATCCCACTCTATGAAACACGTTCATTGACCTATGTCATCACGTATGTTTGATATTTGTACCCAATGGTGTATCAAGGCTGTACTGGCTTGAATATTTTATTGGTTTGCAAGACTACCTAATGATGGCTCAGAGACATATCCCAGTCAGGAATGATCCTGAAATTGCCTCATACTTTATTTTTTTTTTAGCTTTAAAACACTTAAAATAAAAACTTGCAAACCATCCTACACCAGCTATAGATTATTGGCTCACTCCAAAGGAGCACCAGTTGTAATCCTTCCATGTATAACAAATCACACAAACTTAACTACTAACTTTTGTTTTGAAAATGTATTGGCATGCTTGGAAATGAATAATTATAGGGCAAAAGCAGATCACAATGAATTTAAGGTAATACAAAATGACAATTATATACTTTCAGTGCTTACATATCCTGATAAAACTATTGAATTCTTTTTTTAAAAGCTGAAGAGTGCCAGGGACTTAATAACTACTCAGCATCTACTTGACATTCAAAAGGCTGGCACATTTGAGCAAATAGTTGTCCTCATTGTCTCCAGTCTGACTAAATGGTGATAAAATGATTATCCCAGAGTTGACTTTCATAACATAAGGCTATGAAAGACCTTTACGGGTTCACTGAGTCCAAATACTTGTAAGCAAAACGTCAGAGATGTCCTTTACCCGAAGTTATCAAGTTCCCATCTCTTAATAATTAGATGTGTTGTTCACTGTCCTTTAATTATAACCTCAGTGACACTGCAGAAAACTGATCCCTTCTTTGTTTACATTGCTTTAACTCATCGAAAAGTAGTACACCATTGGGTGGAACACGCACAGGTTCCTCTCCTTCAGTTACTGTAATAAACCTGTCCTATTACTTGCTGTAGCAAGATGTAGTTAAATTGTGTGTTATAAGACCATAGGATTTCTGCTATAATCTGTGGGAATTGTGTATGCTCAGCAATTAGGATATTTTTGTAATAGAACACTGATTCATAGTAATACAGCTTTGTAAAAATATACAAACAGGAAGACAAAAGAATGACCTTTTATTCTTAATATTAAATAATTTCTTCATGCATTGCTGAATTTTTTTACAAGACAAAGCCAGAAAAATGTCCTTGACCATAGATATTAAATAGTCATCCTTAAAGGGACACTGCTTTTCCAGGTTAGAGGAAGATGTTGCTCAGATGATCCCCATCACAAAAATAGGTGTGACAGTCCCTGAAGAACTTCAGTTTCATGGGCTTACATTAGGGAAAAGCAAAATTTAGAGTATATAAGCAATTGGATTTGCCTATAAAAAATTCCTAAGGAAAGAAATGTTCCTGTTTTCAGTGAGGCCAGCTTGGTAAGTGTCTTATAACCCAAGAGCTTTACTGGCCTGGAGTAGCAGACTTGCAGACTTCAGGTATGTGATGGAAATGACATAAAGCCTGACAACTGTGAGGTGCGTCAGAGTGACCAGAAGAGGACAGAGGGAAAGATTTTTCACTTTTGGCTTCTATGATTTGGATTTATTTCAGGAATCCTTCTAAAACAAAAATTCAGTGATCTGCCTTGTCTTCCAGACACTATCACTTTGTTTTGAATTTCACTCTTCTATCTTTACTGTCTTAGCTGGATCTGAGAAGGAAGGGAGTTACCATCCCAGTATTGACTTTTTTATACAAACAGCCACATTTATTCCTTTTTCAAACTTTCAGGAAGGTGTGGTCACCTATTTCCCTACTTTCCGAAGTCCTCTTCCTGAAACATTCTTGCTGTCTTTCTCTTCTATGGTTCCCTTTTCCTTAGTATCTTAAACTCAGGCTCCTTCAGTGCTAACATGATTTAAGCATCCATTTGCAGGTCTAGTTCCCTTGAATGTCCTTCCACACACTTCTGTTTTACTCAATCAGCTGTCTTCTAACTGATTACTTCCTCTCTTCATGCCACTCATTACTGGAAAGATCTCTTACCCTTTTCCACCAAACTTCTCCCTTCAGAGAGAAAGGCACATCTTTGCCTTCAGATGATACTTTCCCTTTTCCTCTTATCCCAAAAGTCACTAATTTCTCATAGCCTAGTGCTTTCCCTGGCCACTGCACTGTAACGTTTTACGGAAAATGAAACACCCTTCTTGCTTGGAAAAGAGGCCTTGACATTATAACTTTGGGAGGACTTTTTTTTTTTGATGGGGGATACACTTAACACAAAATAAGAGTTCACTTTGTTGCTGGGGTTTATTTTGATGACAGTTTATTTTGAGTCAGTGTGCTATATTATAGCTGGTCCATTGTTTCATTTCCTTCAATTTTGACATGATAAAGAACACAGAAAATAGTGAGGTAATACAGAAAAAGAATTTTCTTAGAAAATATTAATTAGATTTTTTATATCTACCACTCTTTTTTTTGCAGAGAGTGAAATATCTGCATCATTTACAACTGTGCATTAATCTGTCTCACTGTGTCCAGTTGTAAAGCATTATTGGTGAAACCAAAACAGAGGCTGTTTTCTGAGCTGCACAAAACACTTAGTCTAGGATTAAAATCAGAAAGTAAAGCTACTGCTGAATACATGTATGAAATGAAATGCAAACAGAACCACCTATATCTCAGAGACTCTGATTCATTTTTGTGTTTTATGCTATAATAAGATTTCCTGGTGTACAAGTCTGCATGTAAGTTGAAGTAGGTTACAACCTTCAAAATAGAGACACTCATAAGTTTTGCAGTTACTTTTTCATTCTCTTTCTTATTAATTTATGTTATTCATTGTGGGTCTTAAGATTTCTTTATAGTAGGATAGTATGAGAAAACTACTTGAAAGGAAAAGGCATGTTAAGGAAGTGACTCTACCAAAGTGTGGTTTCTTGGGGCAGTGAACAGCCCTTCCCCTCTAGCACGTTCCCAGAAGGTTGGTAAGCTATCTCATCCTACTCATTGCCCTCTGGAGCAGTCAGGAGTCTCTGATTATTCCAGTCAGATTTCTTTGACACTTCCTACCAGGTCATCTGGGGACCCATGCAATGTGGCCCAGGGACAGAATTGCCAAGAAAGGAACTGCTGTTGATTGCGTAGCAAAGTGTTGGAAAGCCCAACTGACATATAGTTTCACATATTCCACTAGGTTTAAACAGATATACTAGTCTGTTTACTACTGTTGACTTTTAGTCACTGTTACCAAGACAAATACTCTCCTCTTCCTCAAAGAAATCAAGCAGCAAAGGAGGCATAAGCACTTTGTTTTCACTTAATGCAAGTGTCACAACTTTTCGGTTGACATCTGTGTGTTTTGCTGGCTAGACTCACATTTCCTTTACAAACACACCAATAACCCATTTATATTATTTAGAAAATATTCACATAGTCTATACCCTTTTCCATCCCAAATCTCCTGATAAAATAGGAAATCATCAGACCAGAAGGATGAGGTTAACCAAGAGTTTAAACTACTCTCAATTTTGCAGTCTATCTGCGCACTCCCCTTACACTTTCCTGTTTGAGCTTTCCCCGTACAACTGAGGATATTTTTCACCTGCCGGATAAGTAAAACAGATCCACCAGAATGGTGCGTCATTGAGGTCTGCCAATGGCATACCCAATTTTTTATCATAAATTGTTCAGTAACATAGTGGAGAAGAGTGAAAGACTAGTAAAAGCCTGGAGAAGAGAAGACTCCAGGGAGAGCTTATAGCAGTCTTCCAATACCTAAAGGGGGCCTATGAGAAAGCTGGGGAGGGACTTTTTACAAGGGCATGTAGAGATAGGACAAGAATGGCTTTAAACTGAAAGATGACAGATTTAGATTAGATGTAAAGAAGAAATTATTTACTGTGAGGATGGTGAGACACTGGAGCAAGTTGCCCAGAGAAGTTGTGGGTGGATGTCCCATCCCTGGCAGTGTTCAAGGCCAGGTTGGATGGGGTTTTGAGCAACCTGGTCTAGTGGAAGGTGACCCTGCCAATGTCAGGGGCATTGGAACTGAATAATCTTTAAAATCCCTTCCAACCCAAACCATACTATAATACATAACTGTCATATTTCATGATTCAGACCCTGCTCAATTACAGAGTATATTTCACTAGATTTTAAAGGAAGCTGATGATGTAAAAGAGGTTATATAAAAATTAGCAATATTACCTGTATTACAGGTCAGATTTTTCAGCCTATAATTGTCTGTCTTCCTAGTCCTTATTACATACTTCGTGCATTTCTTTTCTAGTTTTAAATAGATAAGTATATGGTTTTAAGTAGATTATGACTTTTAAAAATATTTTTTAGCGCTTAATTTTATTGATGGTGAAAGATAATCCTATAATGTATTTTCATATCAATGTTAAAATCTCTTAAGTATTTGATGTCATAATGGAAGACTTAGTAAAAATATAACTGTATATATAAGCTACTAATCATTATACTAGTATTTTTTATTTCTAGCTGAAATCACGTCATATTAGTTCATATCTTATTTATATTCTGACAGATTTGCTGCAATGTTCTTTGGGAACTGACCTTGAGATACAAATTCTTAATTATTGGGTATGTGCCCAAAAAGCACAGAGGTACTATGCAAAATATTCATGATCATCAGCTGATAAACAAAGAACAAAAAAATAACTGATGGGCCAGAGTAAGATGATGGATAAAACATGATACTCAGTGAAAAATTATAAAAGCAGGGCAAGTGAGTAGTGATACTTCTCCCAAGTATAGCAACAGACTGATTATTTGCAACTTGCTCATGACCACTGTGTATTCTGTGAACCCGTAGATTCTCCTTCCATAAACTTCTCTAGTTTGTTCTTCAACTTGTGCTAACTTTAACTTTCACAAATCCCTTTTGTAAGCAGCACTTAGCCTTAATACACACTGCATGAAAAAATCACCTAATTTTGTTTATTTTGAACTAGCCACATGTAGATTCATCTGTCACTACTGCTACTGAGAGACACAATGAACAAGTGATGCCTATTCACCCTTCCCATGCCACCCCCCATTTTTTATGACTTTATCATATATCCCCTCAATTGTCTGTTTTCAAAGCTGCAGTTTCCTAGCCTGTGTAATTGTTCCTCCCATGGAACTCATTTATACCTTTGATTATCCCTATTGCTCTTCTGTGTACCTGCTAGAGCTCTTCATATATTTTTTTGAGGTGGGAGAATCAGGGCTGCACAGAACATTCATTGCATAGGGAAAAAGCAGCATTCTGATAAACAGAAGAAATATATTTCATTGACTAGAATATTTAATTCTCTGAATTTCCTATTACAAGTCATGATTTTAAGTTCAAGATTGACTAAGGAATACTGCTTTTAGCATAGCAAATTCAAGTTTAAGTGATACAGCTCCAGGCTAGCATATGTTTGCAAGCAAAGATTGACTATGCTGAAACCAGGCAACACAGATCCAGTTCTACCTTTGAATGTTTAGATAATAGTGAGTCATGCTAGTAGAGACTGTCTAGAACAGTTCAGCTCTAGCTCACTAAAGAATTTATTATAAAATATGTTAAACAGACGCATAAACACAAGTGAGGCATAGATGTTAATTGACCAGAGCAAACCAATGCAAGTGAGATGTGTTTTCCTAAAGGTGTCCATGCTTTGATGACAGCCCAGCTGGGACCATTGTCACATGGTATGAAAGAGCAAGGCAAAAGAGCACACCCTGAAAAGGACACCAGCCTTATCCATTTCCCATATTCTGGTACAATTTATGAATGTAGGCAGGGAATAAACTGGCCTGAATCAGCTCTTTCTGTATTTAAGTGATAGGAGGATTTTAGTAGATTTTTTATAGATCTTCCTATAACACAACTCGAATTATAACTTACAGCCATAGTTTATCCTTTCATTATACTAGAATGATATTATATTTCAGGTTTTCATTTAAGGAACAGATATTTCTCCTATAAGTGACAACATTCTTTTAAACTAAATATTCATCAGGTTATCCTAAACGTGATACTTTAATCAATTTAGTCAGTATATTCTTATCGTAGTATCATATGACCTACTCAACAGCACAGAAAAATTTCAACAGGTAAGCACATCTTTCTTGAATAAAACCATTTTTACTCATATTTTAGGGGTGTTTTTACTTTAGAAAATACTGTGTTTCTTGAATTTCTTACTGGATTGTTTTGAAAAATTAAAGCTATGGTAAGTTGGGGGCGTTTTTACCATTTTCCCTTAATTACAAATAAATTGTATTTACATAGCAAATTTTAAAATTCATTCAGGGAGTCCAAAGTAAATACATATTTTATGTATTTATTTATTTAAATACATCTTCTATGCATTACTTAGAAAATCAAAGCAATGAGAAAAATGTTGTCAGTTCAACATTATTATGGAAAATTTGAATAACGTAGTGTAAAGATGCTTGAGGTTCTCGTTTCCTATCATATGAATAATTTGGAGTGTTTGTGTCTTATCATGCTTTGCATTTGGCAAGAAATGAATGACTTAAACAGCACAATAGAAGGTTGAATCTCCTTATTTTGGACCTGTGAATTAACCAGACACACCAATCTCAGTACAAGAGACCATATCCTATGACTAAGAAAATGTTACCAAAATTTCACATTTCTTCAAAAATAGCTAGTGTTGACTACCAAGTTTTCTCCAAATAAAAGTTTAGTGACAAATTACTGAAAGACGCTTAAAATCACTCTGAAACTCCAGAATAAATTGTCACTCAGTATTTTTACATGTGTGATGGAGATTTATGCATCTTCTATGCAATAGTTTCTTCCTTGCTGAACAGGTTTGAGCTGCCATAAGTACTCCACCCATGCATATATGAAAGATTAGCAATGAAAAATGTTGTTGAAAAAATGTACGTTGGAATGAATTCGTAAGTGGATGTCATGCAAGTCCATTCTACTTTGTGAGGAAACAAGGGAAAATACTCTGCACTGAATCAGCAAAAAGAAGTACTGAATTTTTCCCTTGTGCTTTGAGGATGGGCTTAGTATTGTACAAAGTTCTGTAGTTACTTGCACTTCTCTCAGGCATGTCTGGTCTTCCAAGGCAGACATACATTTGACTTAATGGAGTATGTTTACTTTCCGACGTGCATATGTTACATCTGGTTAGAGGAATATAAATAACACTGCAGTAAGAGTTGCTGCTGAATGTGTTGCAAGCAGATTTTGCAAGATAGGTGAATCGTGCTGGGAAAGCTTATGATAAAGACAGGACCTACGCAGAGGGTTGTTCTCGGAGAAGAGCTGATAATGGTTGCCAGCTGCATGTGACACATGGTATCAACAAAGAGTGAGGCTGCCTCTGTGTGCTGCAAAACCTGACACATCACCATGAGGGGACGGGCTGAGAGGGGCTAAAAGGGTGAGCGAGAGTTTACTCAGCACATGTGATTTGATAGGTCTGGACAGGCTGTAGATGAATCCTTCGAACCTGTAACTTCCTTATTAAAGAATGAATGTATGGGAGGTACCATGTTGAAATCACACATCTTTTCTTTGCAATCAATGCAGTGCAGTCTGGTCCAGGAAAGGGCTAACCATAATCCAGTTTTATCTAGGGGATGACTAGACATCATCTTTTGAAGTTACCCAGTTGTGCATAATATGTGGGCCAGCAGGATATTTACAATTAAATCTGTAGCACAGAAGCACAGCAGTAATTATATGATATACTGATACTGCACATAGGGCCCAATGCCTAAGTTACATTTCACGCAGTCCAGCTACGATCATCCAATAGCAGGAATGTGAGTGATGCCAAAACCATGACAGAAGAATTTAAGAGAAGAGCTGAAGTGAGGCAGTAAAAGAGCTTCTTCAAAGTTCTGTAGCCTGCAGTGTAGCCCCTACATTTATGCATCCCTGTTCTGTGTCACAGTTGAGGTGACAACACTGTTGTCTACTGAAAGTAAACCAGAGCTGATCAGGCTTTTGAACTGCTCTATCCCATAAAGTTGGCATGTGGGAAACTGATGTTTTTTTTTAACAAGAGCTAATGATTTAATGATGTCTTTTATTTATAAAATTAAAATATTGTTCCATAAAATATTTAACTTTATTGTGCCCTTTTATGTTTTCTTCTATTACACTACAGTGTTTGATGATAACCTGTCTTACTCAGCTATTACTTCTTCAAGAAGGGATCACTTTAGGTAAATTATAAAATTTCTATAATCAGCAATCACAGCAATTTATATGAAACTAAATAGAAGACATTTCCTGCCTTCTGGTTGATATAACTAGTGCACAATCTGTAATAGAGCTTTTAGTCAAATGAGGCTCAACTTACCCTCTCATTAGATAGCAGCACTTGATTATTTACTCTTTCTTTACTTTGTGATCTGTGCTGACTAAACCCTTGGGACTCCATGGGCACTGAGCCCTCTGTTCTGTTCTTTTATTCATAATCTCCATGAAAGTACCCCCCACATCAGGACACGCTCCATCAATGAAGAACTCTGGACAGCAAGACACTGGGACTTGACTCTGCAGCACTGCAGTCCGTGTGGGTTTGGCTGCTGGCTTCAGCAGAGTTAGGAACAGTCTCTAACCACCAGAAGTAGGCTCATGTAACACTATGTCCTGGGTTCAGCAGTAGCAGTCATTTTTTCTCCTTCTTAGTAGCTGGTGCAGTGCTGTGTTTTTGACTTTCAGCCTGGGAACAGCGCTGATTACACCGATATTTTTAGTTACTGCTCAGATGTTTAGTCTGACCAAGGACTTTCTGAGTCTCATGCTCTGCCAGGGAGGAGGGGAAGCTGGAAGGAAGCAGAGACAGGACACCTGACCCAAACTGACCAAAGAGGCATTTCATACCACAGCACTTCATGCCTAGGATGTAAACTGAGAGTTGCCTGGAAGGGCTAGTTCTCTGCTCTGTAGGGCTGGGTATTGGTCAGCGGGTGGTGAGCATCTGTATTCTCTCCCCTTGTTATTTCCTGTTGACGCGGGAGTCACGGACAACGCTGAGACGATCAATGTGATCAAGCGAATGCCATTTTATTAGCCAAAGCATCAACGTTATACAGAGATTCTTAGCACAGCTACAGTGATTTGGCAATTGTTGATTGGGCACCTTAGCCCTTAACAATACTAGGATTGGATAACACTGTCCTGGGAGCTCGAGCCCCAGAACTGCTCAGCTCCCCCTCTCCTCCGCCTACCTCTGAGTTCTTACAGCTGGTGTTTCTTTTACTCCCTAATCCATGGCCTTCAGTTTGTCTTGACTCTATTTCTGTTCTCAGGCAGGCTGCCTTACACCAAGGTCTCTGGATTGTTCACAAAATGTCCATTGTCAGACAGCCTGTCCACAATTTCCCTTATCATTATTATTATTGTCAATAGCAGCAGTGATTTGTGTTATACCTTAGTTACTAAACTGTTCTTATCTCAACCCCTGAGAGTTACATTCTTTTGATTCTCCTCCCCATCCCTCCAGGAGCAGGGGGGAGGGAAGAGGGAAGGGCGGTGAGCGAGGACTGTGTGGCTGATTTACAACTTAGCTTAAACCATGACACACAAGTCATGTGAAAGGTGCTAATGTTCATTTTATGCCATTTTACTAGCAATAGACCACACACTCCTTAAATTCAATGCCAAATCTTCCTGTAGCATGTAAGGACGAAGCTAAAGATCCTATGTGAGGATCCTGAAGAACCAGGAAGCATCCTAAACTGGCTACTCAGTGGTATTCAGGAAGAAAATTTTGCACTTAATCCATAGCTGTAAGGAGGATTAAGAAACCATCTATTTGAATCTCCTATTCAGTTTAGATGCTTAAATTAGTCCTTTCTCGTAAAACATGGGAACATAGAGTTTAATCCAGCCGTCTGTACTACTCAGGCTGTAGTACTTTACTTATGAGGCAAATACATTTAAATTCATCTTCTGCTTCCTTTCCACCCTGCTCATGGGAGTGCTCAAGGTTGTCAGGTATTAACTGTCTGCAGGGAGAAGGCTGCAGAAGCCTTTTGGTTTTCCCACTAGGCTGGGAGCTGAGAGACTCAGCTTTGAATCCCAGTTTCAAATACAACATAACATATATAATGTTTGCTAGTAAATGAACACTACCCACTCTTCCTCCAAATCCATGTTTTGTGTACCAAGAAATCTCTTATGGAGACCTTAAATAAAACCTCCCAGAACTGCCCCATGGTTTCTCAGTGCTGGATCTTGTGCTAATAACTCCATACTCAGCCTAGCTTTCCTCAAACCCCAGTGAGAACAGTGGGAAAGTAAACAAGTTTTCATCACATATATTGTTAAAATTGAAACACTGTAGGTTAAATTCTTTAAAAATAATGCCCTATACACAATAATTTATTTTTCCTAAGTGATTTCTAGCACCCTGTAGCTATCAAGGCTCACAAACTGCTGGATAAACACAGGCCTCAGCTGGAGTGCTTATGGTGTAATCTGAACCATTAGGCTAAACAATTTGAAAAACAAAAAAGCAAAGGCACATCTACACTTTTTCTGCTATTTGAGTTAGCACTTTGGGCCCAATGGAAAGTGGTGAGCAAGAGAAGAGAAAGGAAAGGACAATGACAACAGTAAAAATCTGCTCCTATTGTCATTTTGATAGCTCTCACACAGCTCATTGTAACCTAGTGCTTCTAAAAGTTTGCAACCTCTGAATCTTTTTTTGTTTTCTATTCCATTATGTCTTTATGGGCAGGTGGATCCCTCCTTAGAGGAAAAGCCTACACTGATTACAGCCCATGTGTTAGCTGAGACACTATCCAGGACTTCTGAAATTACTGTCTAAACCCTAGGGAGTTCCTTTCGGAGAAAAGATTCTTCCAGCATGTCTCCCCATACCTCCAGGGGAACTTAGGCCTACCCTTAGCAATTCATATACACAGAACATATGGAAATATGTGCCTTTTTAACCTCAGGCCCTCCAGTGTATGATGTAATGAGTGCCATGAGACAGATGGATTTGTCTACACTGAAACTTGGAACTGACCCTGAAGGGCAGATTTCACTTGGGCCAAGCTACAGGAACTGCCTTTCCTGTCTCTATCGTATCTAGAAAGTAGCCTTGTCTGCTCGTCTCTATTTCTATGGAAAACAGAAACAGAAGTGGGTGTATGTGTAGAAGAGAAAGGAGTAAAGAAGTCTGGGAAAGAAAGTGATGGATTGCTGGAGGTAGATTTCGTATGATTCAGGTGTGTCCTTGCAATGACTTCTATGAGCCCTGTAGGATACAGCTACACAAGGACAACAGACACCAAGATTTGTCAGTGATTCTAAGCTCAGACTGGGTGGTTATTAGAGTGAGAGGGAGGAGAACAAGCTAATGTTTTTTATTAATGCAGATACATAAAGTAAATCTGCATTTGGGAATTGACCCAAGTGTCAGTAAAACTTATTTTTTTTCTGACTGAAATATGGAATATATTAGGAAGGATTTTTCTTTGTTGTTGTCTCCTCTTTCTGTCTGTTGATCAATTATTTCTTAATAAATTTTAAGCATCTACAAATATTTAGTACTATTTAGTATGTTTTTGTGGTCAGTTTTCATTCACCTGAATCTGGAACTGGTATGCTCAGCATTGATACTTTGATAAAGATTTGCATCCTGGTTACACTGGAAGGTTATTTACAGCCAGAAAAAGGTGTATGGACATAATTGACACTATAGGTACATACACAGGATTTCCAAAGCCTCTGCCACTTGCTATCTCCACTGGCAGTAGCTGCATTCCTCCTTCATTACGTTACTACCAGTAAAGACCCAATGGCATCCACAACTCTGATGTGAGGAATGCCTCTAATGCCACTGAGCTTTTGTCATACCTGTGCCTCCAGTAGTCATTTTCCAGTCTGGGAATGTGGATCCAGTGATGGCTTTAGGCTTAGGCAAAATAGGAAACCGTTTAGGTGAGTAGGATGCTGGGTAATCATAGTGCTAGTGGAGGCACTGCTGCAGCAGCATCTTTGCATGGATGAAGGAGAAAGGGCACCAGCTTTTCCAACTGCTGTTGGTATGGCTTGAGCTGCCGATCCCTGCCTTTTGCTTGGAACATTTCATATTGCTGCTCCAGATGACCTCATGATAGCTCAAAAGGAGAACATTTGCCTGTCTCTTTTTCCCAGGAACCACTAAGCCTTAACTCCTGAAATCCAGGATCCTTTTCCAGCTTTTCTCTGGGTAAGAAAGAGAAATTGAATCCAACAAAACATATTATTCAAGGGTATATCAGAAATATTGAAAAATTCAGTCTCTGTAGAGAAATACCAGATAGCAATTAAGAACCAGTTAGAAGATCATGTGACATTTATGGAGGGTACCAATAATGAACAAAAGGCCTGTAAAGGAATGGTAAGAACTGCAGAAGAATATCTACAACTAACTCAATCGATGAAGACTACTGTAGGAAAGTGCTTTCATTGCATGGTAGGGTGTTTTTGCCTTTAAAGTCCTTTTTGTACTGTTAGACAAACAGGAGGCCAAGAGTCGAGTAATCTTCACCAGGACTTGGTAGAGAAGGTGGAGCAGATAGAAACATTCATTGATACATGAAAGACAACAAACGATGTCTTGAGCATACAATTGGGATAACAGAAGACAGACCAGTTAAATTATTTCAGTGAATTTAAAGCTCTTGGCCACACGGAGAGAAAACTAAGGATAATATTGAGATCAAAATGCTTTTGATTATTATTATTGCTGAATAAAATTTGTCCTTCACAGAAAGAGGTCTATTGGGAGGTATGTTGGAAGCCAAACAATGTTTCATGTTTGAAGAGCAAAGAACACACTGCCAGAAATAATCTTTGGTTTTAATTCTTTACAGATCTTAACAGTACAAAAGTGAGACCCTATATACTTACTACCAAACGGCTTACCCTCTATCATACAGGCTGTATTGGATATTATTTACTTAGGATATTCTACATATCATTTAAAAAAAAAAAAAAAAATTATGTTTTCATGTGTTTTGAATATTTGGCTTTAAATACACTTATCCTAAATATCCTTTTCTTTTTTGTACCTGAAATAAATCAACTCTAAGGAGATAACATATGTTGTTATAGAATGAACAACAGAGTGGCCATAAAGCCAGCTTTTACTAATGCTACTTTAAAAAAGATATCTGGAATTACTGAGCTATTTAATTTTAAATAAAAGAACATTTGTCTTCTTTTCCTCACCTGTTCTATGGAAAATAAATTTTTCTGTACATATATAAATACTTAGAAGAATGTACATTACAAAATCAGCTGAAGGTTTATTTAAGCCTTTCCTCAACTGAATGAAACCTGATTTCCAGAAGACTGTTGTTCATTCAAAGTTGGGGAAAACATTATGATACCCTTGAAAATAATCACTCTGCAAATAAAAAAAAGTGGGAAAAACAATCAGAATTTTGATATTAATGTCAAGACACAAGTTTAATAAAGATTATTTTAATAGAGAATGAGCTTGTATTTGTTTCTTGCATGGAAAGTTGGCAGTCTACAGTACGATGGATTAAAGCAATGCTTTAAAGAAAAAAAGAAGTGAAATCAATGAATGTATTACAAAATAAAATTTGAAAATAAATTAAAATAAATAGTTGAGGTCAATATGTTAAAGAGATTATAACACTGACCTGCAGATAATAGTCCAATTTGCAATTATCTCCCCTTGTGCCAGTCTTCTTGGTAGTCAAAACCACGTGTCTGTGAGTATGTTTATGAGAAAACAGTGTGTCCCAATATTATCTTTAAATGGAGCAATAGCAACTAATTTTACTCCCTCGTCATGAGTTGTACCATGAAAATTTTCATTCCATATATCTGATTTTTTACAATTTTTCTATTCCATTCACTGCCTCTGCTTCCCATTTAATCCTTGCAGTCTCTCCACAGTCACTTAACAGGGTGCATTTGGTGAAATTTTGCATCCACTATATCTTACAAGACTGAAGCATATGGGATAGTCTTCTAGCTCCTGTAAGAGCTTCTTCACAGTCAAGGCCATACATCCTCACAGGAGGACCTTGTCACTTTTGTTCTTTCCCTGACTTATTTGGGTTTCCTGGTGTTTTCATAAGCAAACTGAAAGACTGACTCCACATCCCTTGTTCTGGACCCTACTTGTCCCGCTTTGGTGGTCACACTGTGATTCTTGCATCACCACTGCCATTGGAGTAGCTGCAGGACCATGCAAACACACGAGCTTGCCCACCACATCAAAGTCAAATACTTTCTAAATGTGTTTTCTTGTTTTGGGAGAGTTTGATTGTTTCTAATGTCAGTAAATTACTTTTGAACTTGAATAGCTTACTGTTAAATTTTATGGGTAGATCACAGAAAGGTCACTAATTTACAGCTATTTATATAATAAATGTATACACAGAAAGGGCAGAGAGGCATAAAATAGTGTGAGCAAATGAAGCCATGAGCAGGCACAGGAAGTTATGTGCATACCATAGTGGGTTTTACTGGAAAAGAAGCAGAGGGCACAGTGGTGATAAACATAAAGAAACGCTGCATGTTTTCTCATTTCTGTGCTCCCAGATGAATTATCACTAGATCAGGTTGGTTTGCTTGTTTCATTTTTATACCCAAGCAGACAAAATAAAAAGGGCAACTATGTTGGACAAAGAAATAATGGTTAAAAATGCCAGGTTAATGCACTGCTCACGAAGAGAGAATGGAAGCAGTCCTAAGGACAGACATTACTTTTGCATGTAGTCATGCTGACAGTTGTTATACTGATTCATGGGCAGCCATTAAATTCAGTGTGAGGTTACTTACTGTTTTGTGGCTTTGTTCATAAATAGCATCTTTCCCCAGAAAACTTCCTTAAAACATCTCACAGGGCAGGAATGCCTGTAGCTGGTTCTACAGGCAAGGAAACCAAGGTACAGAGCTGTGAAGTGGTTTGTCCAAAGATGTGAACTTTGCTGGAAGTTTCCAGAAAAAGATTGACGTCATCTGGGTCCTAGTTCAGCCTTTGACCCTTGGCTGATGTATCTTTCTTAAAACACTGGATCACGATTAACTCAAGCCAGATGATTTGACTATTTCAATTGCAGTCATTATGAAAACTTAATTTTCAGAGTGCCACAGAGAGAAACCCCTCTGTAGAGTTTGGAGCATTAGCTGGGTTGCTGAGGAAAGTATTTAAAAAAAGTAGCATCAAGGAAATAAGCATCCCTTTCATGGCTTACTTCTCCAGCCCCGGTATACAGTGTTGTCACTTCAGGAAATGCTATCCTTCCTCATGGGATCATCCTATCTCAGGGATGGTCAGGCATGTTCCTTTTGTGGCTTTCCAGTACCTAAAGGGAGACTACAAGAAAGCTGGAGAGGGGCTTTTTATAAGGGCATGTAGGGATAGGAAAAGGGGGAATAGCTTCAAACTGTAAGAGGTTATATTAGGAAGAAATTCTTTTCTGTGAGGGTGGTGAGACACTGGCACAGGTTGCCCAGGGAAGCTGTGGCTGTCCCATCCCTTACAGCTCAAGGCCAGGTTGGAAAAGGATTTAAGCAACCTGGTCTAGAGGAAGGTGTCCCTGCCCGTGGCAGGGGAATTGAGACTAGGTGACTTTCAAGGGCCCTTCCAACCCAGACCATTCTGTGATTCTATGATTCTGTCATTCTATGTATAAATATTTGCTAATTATATGGAATGATTTACAACTGTTACTACAAGAATATCACGGATGTAAGATACTGACTGAATTTTATTTTGATATTCTTACAGTATTAGGCCAGTAATGGTAGGAACAGCAGAAAGTCACCTTCTCCTCATGGGATATTAAAGTGGAGTCTGTAATGTAATGTCTGTGGGTTTCATTGGGTGACTCACAAATACAAAGGCAGAATCCTTAAAATATATTAAGAACAGTTATGTTTATCTTCTAGCTAAGTGGGAATAAAAAGGATGTGTGTGAATATATCATTCTTTTCCTTTGTTGAAATGTGACCTTTGATCTTCAGTAACTACTAACACATGAATAGCAGAGTGCAAATATATCATGGAGGATGGTGTAAAGTTCTTCCTTCCTACTGCTTTGGTGCATGTAAAGCCCCTTATTTGTCTGCACAAATATTTTTTGCATATTTCATGCATTTGCTCTGGCATGCATTTTGCATATTTTTGGTAACAATTTGGCTCCTTGCCCTTATGCTTCAGCGAGAATATTCAAGGCTTATTTAGGCAAGGTAAACAGATGGAAAACCACAAATCTCAAAACATTTTATATCAAGTTGCTATGAATGGTCCTAGGGGGTTCCCTGGGCATCTCTGCCTCTGTTTGGCTGAGCAGACCTCAGGGCCTTACTGTGGTTGCCTGCTGGAGTCCTGCCTGCTTCAGACATGGTTATGGGACTGCCCAAGCCAGCCAGAACAAGTTGGATCCAGTTCCTGAGTTCCTGTTCTTTCTTACAGTCTCAATCTGAATGGCTTTCAAGCTCAGCTTTCCAAGGTCTAACTTGATTTGAGTCAGAAAGGTATATTTTTGGCAAGGGTTCTAAACCTCATCAATCTTAATCAAGCATGAGAAAGAGCTACAATACCTCACCAATCTTTATCAAGTATGAGAAACACCTAAATATCCAGACAAAATAACAGACAAAGCATGCACCTTCCTGCTTTGACTGATTGCTAGGCAGTCACTAGGTCCAAGGGATACAAAAACACTTCTCTCTGTTACAAATTTTTCCCAAAACACAGAGCCCACTTTCACTCCATCAGCAGACCTTATGCTCTCCCTCAGCTACCAGTATGATGGCATTAATGTAATCATTACCTATTTCTTTTACGATAACACTTCAGCATCGGACTTCTCAGAAACATCCCCCAGGTAAATGCATTTAGTTTGCTTCTCTTTTCTAGGATTCAACCTAGAGAAATACAAAAGCCAATTCAGTAAAGGCAGTCTTCATTGGCTTCTTACAAATAAAAACATTAGGGGAGTGTAAATTAAAATAATAATTTCCCCTGAGGAGAAATACAGACAAAGGAGCCACACGTGAGCCTGCTAGTCATGTTGCTTAATGTAACTTTGGAAAACAATTAGACAGGCACAACACTCAAACATGAGAAGAATAGGATCATTTTTATAAAATTGTCAAATACATGAAATGCAAATGATGCTTCAATTTTAATCTAATTAACTTTTATGGGGTGTTTTATTGGGAGCACAGGTTTATCTTAGTTCCAGTGAAAAAAAAAGCATTATGTCAGTTTTACTTAGAAAGACACTCCCTAATTTATCATACCATAACCAAACTAAGCTTGGGAACTACTAATCAGTAGGTGTTTACTATACAGCAAAGCATTAGCCTTAGCATGTAACAATGCCTTCGGCATTCAACAGAGCATATACTGGAAATAAGAATTCCTTTGTCATTTAGCCAGGGAAGCAATTATCTTCATAGTTCACGATTTGTATAATAATCAGTTAAAAGAAGGTGTGTCATTTGCAGAAGCTCATGTAAAAATTAACGTTCCAGTTCTTATTTAGCAGCTTTGAATTCTTAAATACTTGCAAATTTCCTGAAAACACTGACTATGTATCCATATAGCCCAGTTTCTCTTTTGCATACTCCTTTTCCATCCTCTCCTCTCCAAAATACACAGCTTTAAAAGAAACCTATGAATCTCCAGTCACATTAGGTCTACAAAGTTCCTTATATTCTGTTTTTCTCTCTCTAATTCCACGTATGCACAGGTGAACTACACATGTTCACATGTTTATGGACAACATCTTCTCCTTGCTGTTATTTCCATACTAGTGTGACAAACACTTCAGGTCAAATCTCTGAGCCAGGTACGGCTAGTGAGCTTTAGCTCACCTTTGGGTATCCTCAGGAGGCACTGTGCCCCTGGGAGAGCTCTTTGCTGCCTCTTTCTCCTCCTCCTTTCACTTTTTCCAGAGGAAGAAGTGATACATGTGCTGTGGACACCACCTCTAGCACATTGAGTCATGTTAATATGCTGTTTATTTAGAGTTAATTTACACTAAATAAGGTATAAACTATTATAAACACTGTTTATTTAGTGTTTACTTAATCTCCACCCATGTGAGTGGAGTTACCGGGCATGCAAGCTATGATAGTCCACATGTACTGGAGCCTAAGGTCAGATAACTTATATCTAATTTCCTTACATAGCATGTGCTACAAATTGGACCAGCCTTTTGCTATCAGATAATTGCAAAAAGAGGCTTCACTAATAGTATGACATCAAGTGACAAAAGACTACTCCTATATACTTTTTTCAGTGTCTTTGTTTTACTGAACAGAAAAATACAAATAATATAGAATAACTAATAGCCTGTGATCAAATTTCAGGCTGCCACTCATGTTTTCTTCACAAGACTTTGCATTTCAACCATTGGGGCTTGCAAGTGGTCATCAAAATTTGTATTAACAGCCCACATTATAGTTAGGAGACCTCCTGATTGCTCTGCTTAAAACCATCTTGAGCATCACATCACTTGCAAGTCTCAGATCACACACAAGACACAAAATCAAGTAAATGATACCACAGTGAGGTGTTTAAAGTTCTTATTTATTTTAAATAATATTATTTCTCTGACTTCATCCAAACAAGACACCATTTGTTAGGATGAAGATGAACCCCTGCTCTGATGGATCAAGCCAGTCTCATGCACCTGCTCCTAAGATCCCAGGTTACTTCTACTTCCTCCTCCAAGCTGCTGTCACTTACAAAAGTTGTTCTGATAATATCACAAAGAGTCATTTTGAACTTTTTGTTTTCTGTAGGAAATCAAGAAAACCATACTTTGGCCAAAAGTCCAGCTGTAACATAGTGAAGAGAGCATGAACATAAACATGTATGTAAAAATGGCAGGAAGAATTAAGTTGCTTATATTATTATTATTATTATTATTATTATTATTATTATTTGAATTCTTCTACATCATACATCATCTACATCTTCTACATCATACTGTTGGACTGAAAAAATATTAGTCTGCTTAGAAAGCACAATCCAAAGTACAGCAATACAATATTTTTCTAATTGCACAACTCATAGGTGGGAACTGAGGAAGAAATTAATTCAGAACTGTAAAGGAAGGGAAGTGATCTTTGTGACCTTCTAATCAAATAAATATAGCCAAGATCACGCACAAACTGGACAAAGGGTAGAATTACACCTGGAATCAGAACTACCTAAAAAAGTGTAATTTAATTTATTACAACTTTATTTTTACTCTTACAAAAAAGTCATAAAGAGCTTTCTCACTGGTATCAAAAGTATTAAATGCGTTGACAATTTGACACAGGTTCCATCTTCCTGAAAGGCTGAATCCTGTGAAGCCACAAAACACAGAAATGGTATCTGTTTACCTATTCATGGGAGTTTTAACCACCTAGTAAAGTTAATTGTCTAAAATATTGTTTTTACAGGGGGAAAGGATACTTACCTTAAAGAGGAAGCCGGTCTGTGATGGCCTGTGGCCATTACCAGAGCATCCTGACTAGTGACACAGTCAGCCTCTCTCTGTACAGGAACAGTCCTTAATAAGCAGATGTAATACTTTGTGGCAGGTGTATTACAGTAGACTAAACACAGCATTAAAAACCCAGACTTTCTGATCCCAGTAAGAACTCACATAAACATATATATTTCTTTTTCCTCCAGCAAAGTATTTGCATCCCAAAACATGCATAATGACACCTTCTATATGAAGGTATTTTATTGATTTGTTGATGTTTAAAATATTATTGGAAGATAAAAAGTTCTTCAAATGTCTTTTAGTGTGAAATCATTACTCATTCTTGAGTTAAAGTGAAATTATATTGTTTTCCAGGTGAATTTTTACTGTGTAAAATCTCAGCTTTTACTGTTAAAATCAAATATTCCTGCAAATTGACTGCTTAGATTATTTACATCCTGAAAACTCTGCATGTAACAGATTCTGATACTTTTCAGTACTATCAAGACATTTCTAACAGGTAGATATAGAAATACCAGGGCAGAGAGAAGAAAAAAAAAACCCATGTATTTTGAATGAGAGCAAAGGCAGCCTGAACCAGTGCCCCACAATCTTGACTGCTAGGAAAAAATAGCTTGTTTTAAAAGAATATTGGTAAACATTTCAATAAATGGGCTGCTACTACTGAGAAATAAGGTCAATGCTTTCTATTGAGTTCTTGCTCAAATAATTGAGTGAAGCTCCTCAGTAGTCCAGCTTGTACCATTAAAAAGAAATCCAGAAGAACACATTGAACAGATTCAAAGCACTGTCACAAGAAACAGGGTTCTTTCTATTTCTTTACTTTTAACTTGGTGCCCGGGACAGAGCTATTGTCTCTGTAAAAGTGCAATGGCTTTTGTTTGCTAATCACCCTTCTAGCTATGACAAGGATACATGATTGCAATAAATCTTTTGCCTTTTTTTTGAGACACTGGAACAGTCTTGGTCACAGGTGATGACTCATAAGCAAACAAAGGTAGAGACTGTCTTTAAAAAAGGTCTTTAAAAGTGTTTTTTTACTCTATGATGATAGTACATTCTAAAATTACTTATTTTGTTGTATGTAGTATAATGTTTCACGTATTTTGGTCATGTTCAGAATAAACATTTTTAGTAGGTTTGCTCTTTATGGAATTAAGAATTTTGTCAGTCTTTACAGCACTGTGTTTTTGCCTATTTGCTGAAATGTGTTTTAATTAGAGCTCAGAATGAGCTCAGGTTCTTGGAAACTCCTATCTGCTTCTGGGACAGAAAACTGCATTCACGTGTAATCTGCATTTGGTCAAATATCTCATAAAATCTGCAAAATTGTTTTGGATGCTGTAGTGTGTCATACAAAATAGCTGAGCTTAGGTAGTGTCTTCTCTAAAATGTCTACCAGCCAAAAGATAAACCTGCCAGACAACTCTCTAGGGTGGGGACTTTTTGTGAATAATTAGCCTTGAGCAATGAAACTCCAGAGCCACACCTGGGTTGAATCTTTGATCTGTCTTTATGCAGCTAGAACTGAGTTACAGAGTTTATGCACTATCTTGATGTTGAGGGTGATAAAATCTTCACTCTTACATACATACGGCAACAAATATATATGTGTGTGCATACACAACTCTCATATATATACACACGCAAATATATGGTGAAAATGGATGTTAAGGCTCACGAATGATTATGTTACAGCATTGTTAATTCTGGTGTGGTTTAGTCACTTTAAGGTTTTGTTATTTTTTCTTTCTTTTGCATAAAAGGTGAAACTCAATGACACATTGTTTCTTGATGGCATCAGAACAGTATCTACAACAATCAGTGTGCTGACAGAGCAAAATCGTTACTTGACCTATTTAATAGTTACACTTGTCAAACACTGTAAAATGAAATTAATTGTTTACAGTGTATACGTTTGTTCATTTTTTGTACACATAACAGCCATTTTTTAGACAATATTATTAGATAATAGAAAGTGTCAAACAGTTGCACCTATATGATCTTCCTGCATGTGGTCTTTGCTGGACAAGTCTACAAGAAATGTGAACTGAATAATTGTCAGTTTGTCCTCCATTTTAATCCTTGATGCACTTTCAGCTCTACCTGGGGCCTTGGGCAAATCCCTGAACTTCTCTGTCTCTTATTCATGCAATAAGAATTATAATAATACAGAATTAATTGGTTATTTGTTTGCCATTTTGAAGATAGTTAGCTACATTCTTTTCTTGTTACACCAATGTAGTATTCCAAGCGAATGAATTTGTGACTGTGTAATTTAGAAAAATTAAAACTGTTTCTGCACTCATGCTTAATGTTGTAAATGTCTTCTATCATTAAGTTCTGCAAATACACATGGGGAATGCCCATATAGTTATGAAAATTGTCAAGAATAAAAGACTGCTTCTTTTACCCTGTGCAACAATAACTGCTTCTGATTAAGAAAAAAATAAATAATTTTATGCCAACTATGTATTAAAGTTCTAAGATGAATAGAAAAATTATTAGAATCATAGAACAATTAGGGTTGGAAAGGACCTTAAGATCATCAAGTTCCAAACCTCCTGCCATAGGCAGGGACACCTCACACTAAACCATCCCACGCAAGGCTTTGTCCAACCTGGCCTTGAACACTGCCAGGGTTGGAGCATTCACAACTTCTCTTGGCAACCCATTCCAGTGCCTCACCACCCTAACAGGAAAGAATTTCTTCCTTATACCCAATCTAAACCTCCCCTGTTTAAGTTTTAACCCGTTACCCCTTGTCCTGTCACTACAGTCCCTAACGAAGAGTCCCTCCCCAGCATCCCTACAGGCCCACTCCAGATACTGGAAGGCTGCTACAAGGCCTAAAATTCTCATACAAAATTAGTAGAAACATGGTTTCCTTACCCACTGAACTGAGTTCACCAGGCTATTGTGTATTCAGTTAATAAAACAGTCCCAGCACATTGTTGTAAATGCTAAATTTTTGATTTCTGTAGTTCTTCGGCAACATCAACATTCATCTGTATGGCTGGTAAGCTGAACTTGCTTCAGTCACACTCCTCGCATGGATATTAAGATTCACTGAACTGATGTGGTTGATACCACTAAGAATTAACCATCTGATTAGTAGATAAATCATCAGGCAAGTGTCTGTAAACTGCAATTCTTTTGTATCTGTTACAGTGTTGAAGAAGTCAGGCTAATTTGCACACCCAAAGAGAAATTCAAGATGTGGACACTTTAATTTCATTTTGATTTAAATATTGGCATATTCAGTCAAAACCTCAAATAGCATTTGCAAACAGTGTTTACAGTCCTGTGGTTTCAACTTCAGGCTGAGAAAACAAATATTTAATGGGCAATAAACTTTTTAAGAGACTTGAAAAGTAGGGGAATGTGGTTTTGCTTGGCTGCAAGCTGTTTCTCATGCTGAGATAGCAAGTAACGTGTTCACTATGTGGTTTCCTTTTAAGACCCACGCAAAATGCTTTTGGTAATCTGTTACAAAATCCATTTCAGTTAGCATTTTAGTTCAGGGTTCATATATTCAAGACCTGTAAAACTTTTTCTAAAAGGGCTGTGCAACTGAATGGGAGGACCAATTGATTTTTCCAGTGTATAACTCAGAGGTAGCATGCTACCCAGTCTCCTCATTAGCCTTATTTTCAGCCCCATTGCACAGCTCTTCTTATAGTCCTCTGCTCCTGCTGTGGGTGTAGTGTGCTTCCCTAGTTCTCAAGTACGTTTTTTAAAAGCCATGACTCCAGCATGAACTTTTTCTTGCATACCTAGTGAATTGCTATCTATTTTTTTGGTCTTTCTCCTTCATTTGCCCTGTTCTGCTAAATCCCAGCCAATATTAAAAATTCTACTTGAATATGACACATGGTCTAGTGCAAACCCTGGACAAAACATTATTCCCACTTAGTTATGGTTTTGAGAATGGTGGTGCCCATTAGCAAAAAATCCTAGTGGGAAAAGATGAGAGATCTCTATAATCTATAAGGGAAAAGATAACAGAAGTTGTAAGAATTTCTTCTCCCCCTCAGATTTCCCATGGAGTCAGCAAGATCGGGTTCAGCTTCTGCAATTCATGGTCTGGTGCATCAACCAACATCCACTTTGGTTGACATTAACACACCAGTGTCTGCGAACTGCTGTGCTGGAGGAACTGGTTCATGTCCACTTCTGTGACCCAGGTGTGCGGAGGCAACCACAAGTAGAAAGGTGGGGCAGACATCCCCAGTGCTATCGTTTTAAAATATCTTGCCATTTATTTTAGTATGAGGTGCTTATAATTCTAGAACTGAAAAAAAAAAAACAAACCCAAGATCAAAGTAGGACTGAAAAGAAGAAAAGATTAAGAAGGAATAGAAGATTAAGTTTCCATGCTTCAGTGTAAACATTACATTTTATTCTAAATAAAATAGAACTAGTTCAATGAGTTAAGCTGTTACTTTGTCCCAGCTGGCTTGTCTGTAAGAATCTGAAGCAAGATTCACTTTAGAAAGACAAGACTGTATATAACTTGCTGTGGTTAGCTAGGCCATGCTCCACAGCTTCTTTACATATTTTCTTCACTTAATGCTGTGATCACCTCTTTAAAGGCAGAGCTGATTTCTAAACTGTGCTGATGGTTGCAGTTGCAGGCTTCTTAGCACTCACAGGAGGCTCATGTTTCATCTCTGTGGTGTTAAAAACAATTTAAGCTTGCCAGGTGAAGTGTTTTAGCATCACAAGATGTTTCATTTCCTTATGTGGCAAGGAACTTCAGAAAGTAAATACAGAGTGCTGATCACCTAAGTTAATTGAAATATTTTTCCTTTATATATGCATTTTGTATGCACATATAAAACATAAGCAGCATACATGTGTAAAATATTAAAAATCACAAATACTATTATAAGTAAAAGGTTTCCTGCATTGGTAATCACATGCTCATTTAAAAAAAAAGGGGAAAAAAGGTGCTTTGATTAGTGAGCACAAATGATTTATTCCAGAAGGATTTCTAAGCAGTTTTTTCATAAATAGGAATCACTAGAAGATCTTAAGGTCCTTTCCAACCCTAACTACTCTATGATTCTGTGATATATTCTGGAAGTATTTTTATGTGGTCAGGCAAGCAAAAGGTCTTAGTTGCTAATACCATGTTATTGGGCTATTTAGAACACCCCTCCCAACCCATTCCTCAGGGTAGACTAAATCTCCATGTTTCCACTAGGGAAGCACAGGCATCTATGGCCAGCTGCTAGCAATGCTAGGCTTGTCCTACTCCACCTGAGATGCCAGAGAAGGGCTTGGGGCGCATCAGCTGCTCTGTCACCTAAGGTGCTCCTTAGTCATAGTACTACAGCTCTACATAAAATGTGCAAAGGGCTAGATAAGCTGAAGTGAGAGCTAGGAAGACTCAGAGTATCCAGCAAAACACACAGAGGTGGCAGGGTGTTTCTCTTGTCAGTATGACACCCGCTTCAGTAAACATTAAAGTTCACAGAAATAACAAGCAAAGCATGTAGTTATTTTTGAAAGAATGGGTAATACAGATATACAAAACGGTCATATCCCTTCAGCCAGCAAATGAAAATTCAGTGTTTCTACAGATGAAAAATAATAATACTGTACTGTTTTGACAGCATTTTGGATTGTACATGTAGTTCACAAGGGTGGTTTTTTCCCAATATATCTGATGTGGAAGCCCATCAAGTTCTGTGTTTTTCTTTCTCCAAAGCAAATGGAATGTGTCTTAAATTTACTGTTAGTAATACAAAAAACACTCACCAAAATAATTTTTTCTCATTCTGTTCCTACATAGGTAATGAATGTGAAAACAAGCTCACAGTTGCAGTCCTTTGTGTAGCCTTTTCACTGCTTCATATACTGCTTTATGGTATAGGTAATACTAATATTTGATCGTTTAGAGTAGATATTCCTTCTATCTGTACCATTTCAAACCAATGTTTTGTTGTATGAGGGACCAATGTTTTTATACAAAAACTTGAAAATAATTAATTTAGCCTATATTTACCGCCCAAAATCTGTCAGTTTCTTTTATGTATTTGAAAAGATAAACATATCTGTCAAAAATTGATTTTAGTGTTTGTCTGGTTATCACCCAATGGTATTTCAGACCTTATCTGTTGTTTGATAACTTGCCAGTCTTCAGGTACTATTGTTTCTCAGCTGAGTCTCCTGGGACGGTTCTGAGTCTTAAGGCACTCTCTTACTTTCAGTCATATTAATAAACAAAAGATTTTTCTCCAAGTATGATAGTGCATTCTCTATAAACTGAAGACAAAGTGTCTGATGGCACAAACATGATTGAAGAAGAATCAAATGGTCTCTTAAACACTGACAGTCTTGGGTCATTGACCACCTTTCTAAAAAGCCTGTTCTAGTGTTTGAACACCCTCTTGGTAAATAAATGTTTCCTAATGTCCAGTATAAATTTTTCCTAGTGCAGCTTTGAACATTATCTTAGGAGATAATAAACTGTTAAAGTGTTGTATCATAAATTTAATATTTAATTATGGTTAACAAAGATAATTTATTTCCATCCAAGAAATTACTCTTAGGAAAGAGTTAATTACATCTATGGTTTCAGTAACACATATGAGATATATTAGCTCTTTTTGTCCCTACTTTTAGTATCATTAGACAGCATAATGCATGACGAACAATTTTGGGCCAACCAGGAGCACTGTCATTCACATCAAGTTTATAAGCATGATCATGTATGTAATTGGCCATCATAGTCTTTCATACAGGAAATGCTTTGAAGAACAAAAAGGAAGATGTCTACAGAACAATTTAACTCCCTTTGCAGTCCTCCAAAATATTTTAATTGACACTCAAACACCACAATACTCAGTCAAAATGACCTTCAAAATGAAACACTCTAGATTATATAGACATTTTTCCCTGTAGAAAGTGTGTAGAAAATAATTACAGTTATAAACACTTGTAATACGAAATACATAATTGCCGCTTCTCAGTTTATAAGTGACTGTTCAAGGAAAGGTTTAGTAGAGAGTAGTGGAGTAGATAATAACTACTTAGTGGCACTTTCTGTGAACAACTCTAAGCACAATGGACTTCGTTTCCTAATCAATTGCAGCTTTTTATATCTGTAAAACTGCTGATTTATTTTAAACAGCTTTTGATAGCATTAATAGAAATGAAGTGAGAAAGAAGCCTACTCACTCTTCTTCACAAAAGTTAACATGCATGATGAAACACATCAGATTGCATAACAATTAAGTAGAGAGTAACTGGTGTTTTCTTGGACTATGTTATTCAGTCAAAGCTAAGCAACAGGCATTGTCTTGTTCTCTGTTTAAAGTCTGTGTGCCATAAGGTTCTGCACAACCTCTGAAGTTCTCCAGAGCTTGCTGATACATTTCTTCACAATGTACCATATTTACACCATATCAAACCACATCACACCTGAAGAAGACAACTTGTCCTTTACACTGTTTATGTTTTCCTGGTGTGTTTATCACTTTCATGATAAATATTCCCTCAAAGATCATATAAAATCCAACTCAGATCTGAAACACTCAGTTGTCCTCTGTGAAGCTAAACAAAATCCAGAAGGAGTGATCTAGCAAACCAAACCTCCCTCCAGCCAGTTTTGCCAACCCTTACTTACCTCTCTTTTTTTAAATGAGAGATGTAAACAGTGTTCTGTAAATTAATGTTAAACAGTAAATGTATTCCACCTTTTGAAAACTATAAAGGCTTAAAAAGTTTTCATACCAGTTTAGGCTTTCTTTTCCTTCTTACCCACACCTCACCACTCCACAGTCCCTGAGATATGCAAATGTGTTGTGCTCCTAAACAAGGCTAATAGGTACTAAAAAAAGTGAGGAATGCTCTGATCTGTGTTAGTGGAATGCTATGAAAACCAAGCTGTAACATGCATGTTGACATACAAGTGCTACTAGTGATTTATTAACACGATTTCCACACATTTAAGTACTCCATTCAACCCACATCAACACCTACAAACACAAAATACACTTTCAATTTTACTACTAGAAAACTTCTATCTATGGGAATGAATTCTAGTCAGAGTAACAACAGTAAGTTCGACTTCAACATCATTCAGCAATACATGTAGTTTTTAAAGAAAGAATTCCAACTGTGTGAGTCATGTCAAAAATATACTGCTTCTGCATAAAAATACTTGGCTTCACAAACATGGAGATGGAGAACTGCTAAGTAAGAAATGAGATCCAAAATAAGCTCTAAGTTTTTGAGGTTTACAAGCTTAATTGCATCTTACTACTGCAGAAAAGCAACCTATAGGCACAACAGATTTATTATCATTATTCTAATAACCCTGATATATAAACAGAAGAACTATTTTTGAGACATATAATCCATCTTTCTGACCTCCTAATCTCTGATAAGGCTTATTTCATTCTGTTTGTAAGATGCTTACAAAAGAACTACAAGGTTGATCAAAGGCCTGAGAAACTTGGCCTATGATAACAATTTGAAAGAACTTGTATTGCTTATTCTAAAGAAGAGGAGTCACACAGAAGGCATCATAACTTCTTCAAAGCTTCTACAACAAGAAGAAAGTAGAAGAGGAGGAAGGCAATTTCAAGATAAGTGAAACTGTGTAAGGATCTATGGGAGGATTTCTATATAGAGGTTGGGTGGTCTGAGGCAAAACAGAGGAAGACCCTTTTTCATACCATTTATTAACAACTCTGAGCCCCACAACACAAAGTATGTATACAAAGTATGCCTGCCTATCTTTCTTTCCTTACCTTCACCCTCTGGAACTATCTTCCATTCTTCACTATCTCCCAGTGAGGTATTGCTCTCCCGAAGTACCACTGTCCCCCCTTGGCACAGAAACAGCCTCATACTACTAGTTTCTTTACATTCCCACATGCTTTGTTCAGCCACCCCCACCCCCGAAATTAAGCATATATTTCCAAAGAGCCTTGAATAGGCTCTATGACCTCAAGGATTTCTCTATGCCCTATGAATGCCCTCAAGGATTTCGTGACGGCCACATAGGAAAGTTCTGTATTACTTACAGGATACCACAACTTGCAACTCTGTTTTTGGGGAAACTTAAAGTATTGTGAAAACACTAACTACTTGAGTACTTGCAATGGATTTTTAAATACTATTTCATGGTCTGTTTAGTTTTCAGGGTGAAAAAAAGATGCTGGGAAGTGGTGTGTCTTGCCACACTTCTTCAATTGCAGAAGTAGTCAGTATCAGGGCAGAGAATAAATATGAGACCTCCTGGGCCTTGGGCTTCAACCTCCAAAGTCATAACAGTAAATTCATCCCTCTAGGAAAAAAGAGTAGCATTTTATTATTTGGTAGACCTACACTCAATCTATACCTTTCCATATCTGAAAACCGAACTGAACTACAGATAAAAAAAAGACTTAAAGTTCCCCTATATTTGGACTGGTTGATTTCAGCATTAACTGTCTCATTTCTGCTTATATTTAGACTGACTGTTCATAATGAGTTATTTTCTCCTTACTGAAAAACAGGTTCACTTGTTATTTTGTGAATTTATCATCCATCATTTAAAGACTCAAAACCAGGCTTCACATTCCTCTGAAATCAGATACTTGTTAAACTGCAATGTATTCACACACTTTCTTAGGTCCACAAACTTTAAGTTCTATTTCACTTACTTTTGACATTGTTTTGTAAATTTTTTATTGTTTTTAACTAACCAGACATACTTGCTGGTTTATATAAAGTCTAAATACATTTTGTTTGCTTTTTGAGAGATGCATTGTGCCCAGAAAACAAAAATACAAGAAATACAGCTGGTGGTTTTATCTCTTTGGTTTTGTTTGTTTGTGTGTTCTGTGGATGCAAGAATGAATATTAATCCACATTTTTAATAAAGCACACATTGTGATTATGACTGCAACTATCTGTACTTTAAATATCTATTGCTGCACAAAATGAAATCTCCCCTGACAAAAGTCTTTAATTTGATAGTGTTATCGTTTATAGAGAAAATTATTACTTCTTTTCTTGCAAAAGGAAAAGTTAAAAAACTAAAAGAAATGCAGTACTGAATATGGTGGACAGGAGATGGCATTTCGCTAAAACTTTGATACATTAGTTATTGCATACAGTAATGATACTGGGACAACAAAATCCTGTTGTTGATGTAATTCACTATACTGGAAAGTACATTGCAGGGATGTTTTATCTTCTACTGGACATAGAAATTATCCCTTCCCAAAGTAAAATTAGCATTATTAGGGCCATATTCCATAAGCTAACTCACATCCAAGCTTTTTAAAAAACAGAAACATAAAACAAAAAGAAAATTTTTGTAAAAAGCCACATTACTATCCCTTTTTAAGCTTTTCTGGGTTGCCTTGTCATTTATCTTTATTTGTAATTATTCCTCTTCCCATGAACTCTTGTATAAAATGTAGAGACTTAGAGAAGTACAAACAACCAAAATTATCTCTTGGTTTTGAAGAAGATAAAAATATCACCATGTAACTACAAAATATTTATTCCCATTAGAAGATACTAAAATGAAAATTGCTGTTATTCCATGGGTTTACAGCTGACAGGATTCCTGTGCAATTTCCACCTTCATTCATAGTCTTTTTCTTAAATTCACATATCAAAAAGAAAAAAACCCTATGCTGTTACATGTAAGGTGTAATACTTCCACAACAGATGTTGCAGTCAAATAATAACAGAAAGGGTAATATTTGAAATCTTATAGTGCAACCCATTTGCTTCAAACTCAGAAGGGGAAGTATTAGAGGGTGAGGCTGCATCTGTATATTTACACCATCAAAGCTCTTTCCTTGCTGTTGGAAGTAACTTTCCAAAAACACATATGTGTCTTGTTCCTATCAAAACAAAGTGGTTAATGCCTGATAGCATCCTCTCATCCTTTCGTGGATCCAGGCCAATTCCTATTGAAGTCACCAGAAAGAATCCTTTTGACTTGAGCAAGAAGTTAAATTGGGCTTTCTTGGGTTTGTGGTATAGCCTTGGGCAAGACACAAACCCTCAGTGTCAATTAATGTATCTGCATGCTACCTTCCAATATAATAGCAGGCCAAGTTAATACTCCATTTGGAGTGCACACTTCTTTTATGCTGCATTTCAAGCAGTTCAAAGCAAACTCTTATTTTAGGTATCTATATATAGTTATAAAACTGAGATCATCAGATGTTAGCAGCAGATATAATCTGTAGGGTACACAAGGATATTACAGAGTTGTTGGGGTTTTTTTTCCTTCCTACAAGGTAATTAACTTTCTGTTTACTATATTATCTGGAAAATGGACAGCATAAGATAGGGACTGGCTGACAATAATAATAATTTTCATTCTATTTACATGTTTTCCCTTATGATAGCTTTAAAGTTATGATACACAAATGCTATAATACTGCATTACATGAGATTTTTAAAAAGTGAAAGTAAGGAACCATGAATTCTACTCCTGACATGAGAAAAAATATATTTCATAAACCAAAAGATTTTTTTTATGGCATATATTCAGGCTTAGGCAGGAAAGTTTCTATTTCTGAGCAAATTTGTAGGAAAATTAAGTAATAAAATTTATACATGCTGGTTTTCATTTTAACTGAAACATGGCTTAAAGGACAGAAAAAGAATTGGGACAATACTTTCTTACAAATCCAATTTGAAGATATATCATATAAAAATCAGAACAATCATATAATCAGCCTTGCTGAGCAAAAAGTATATAATTTCTTTTACAGTGTCTACCAGGTCTGATAAGTTAGAAAGATGCAAGAAAATTAGTAAAGAAAACATTTAATCCTTGTTCCCAAACACTCAAGATAAGTATCATATCCAATCCCTGAAATTTAGTTAATGTGGGGAACCGTGTGACACTCATTTGACTAAATGAATGTTTACTACACCAACACAAACATCTAAGCTGAGGCTTTTTTATAGCCAGCAGAGATCTGGCCAATAGTTGATGGACATGTCTCATCCTAAACTAGATTCCTACTTTTGGACAGATTAAGATTGCCCTATGTGTCATCAATTGTATTTACTCTATTTCCACTGAGTACCGATGGTAACTAGGTGACCCTAGATTATCTGTGTGACTAGCTCAGATGTAGACATCTGTACCACAGACACCAGAAAGTTAGATAAATTAATATCAGCCCTTGTGTCACTGTGAACAGGGTTTCTGTAAAATTAATTCATATGTTAAACAGATCTAATAGAAAAGCCTGAGCAAGGTGTAGTTTAAAATAGTCATTAAATTACTCTCTTGCAGTAGGAAAGACCTTGGGACAAATCTTTTATTACTCAAAGCAAAGACTGAAATCAGTACATTTTACATCCTATCAAAGTCTACATACTATGAGGCTACCATAGTTATTATCCTGATGTGAATGGCATTTAAAACTTTGGAAGATCCCCGTTTCATTCCAGTGCAACACAGGACTCATTTGAAAATCTCTACTAGTTCAAAGGGATGTAAAAACTCTCTTTTGCTCATTTCAGTTCCACACATTTTTTTTGCTACAGTCTGTGCCTCCAAGGCATATTTGAACATCTAACCTTTTTGATCCATCTGATGGACTATATACACTGAGAGTGAGTAATTAAAAGAGGAGTTGATTTACTTTAATTTACACATTCGCATAGGTTTTACTATCTCCATAACATGGCACACCCTTACTCTGTCCCTTGGAACACTAATTAAACCAACCTTAGATTACCTTAGGATTTTTTAGCCTTAGACTATGAAGGCTAAATTCAGAGATGATCTATCAGATGAACAGGAATCCAGAGTGAATCTAGGGTGGTTTACATGCTTAGCAAATTAGATAAACTTAGATTACTGCTAGAGTAATTTAATTTTACAAGTACAGTTACTTTAAATTTACATAAAACTTAATTCCTGAAGGTGGCAGCATCATGACCAAATCTATATACAACCTCCAATGCATGCAAAAATATGAGAACATGACCATGCAATTATAAGTGTTAATTTACCTTTAACATGTATAACTGAGAGTATGCTCTGTGCTAGCAGTGGATTCAAGGTTTGCAGAAATGGTGAATTTTGAACATTTTTTGATTGAGTCTTTGTTTCACAAAGGTCATTTTACATAACACAGGGACTATAAAAGGAGTCATCATAGATATTCTGTCTGTTCACTTTAAAGCCTTCTTCATAGTGCAAAATGAACATTGTAGGGAATTCCTATTTGTCCCCAAGTAATTTTTTTCTCTACTTTATTCTTTGTAGTAACTAGCTATGTCTGTGTAGGCTAGCTGGTTGCAGAAAAAACAAGAGATAAGGGTTTCACCCGCCCATGTCCCTATGAATACAGAGGCATGAATCACTTGTTTTTATATAAGCAATTTTTTTCAAACTGCCTTTAGAAGCATACACTTGAGATCATACTGAAATGAGGGGGAGAGAGAGAGTTTCATTAAGAGTAAAGATTATGGGATAAACTTTTTATTTAGCTAGACTGAAATAAGAAAAAAAAAGCAGTTGCAAAGTACAGGTCACTCTTGCAAAGTCCCTGGGACAGATGGAGTGAATCTCACTCTGACCCCAAAGGAACACAAGCTTTTACACCATTCCCATCTCCTTGGAAAATACAAGCTTTTCAGAGAGGGTGAGTCCAGCCTTTCACACATGGGTAAGCAGGGTGAACCACTCCCATGCAGGCTGGCATAGGTATGGGAACAAAAAACAGTATGTGGGCACGTTCCCTAGTGCTTCCTCCTGGAAAAAAGAATTTGCATCATTCCTTATTAATAACTACACTTAAATGTTGCAAACTAGCCCTTAGTTCTTCCTAGCCACTTTCTGGCATGCACAGCACATTTTCCAGTCCAACAGGACTCTCTCCCCACTGTAGTGCAGGCCTCTGATTGTCAGGCTCTTGGAGCTAGAACATTCAGAGCAATGTTTTGTGTCTGGATCTCATTCAGCTGGTGAGAGTGGCCTGGCCTCCCTGCACCTCTCCCAGCATGCTGCTCTCTCACAGACACTCAGTAACCAGCCAGCTTCATAAAGCACATGCTATTTAATTAGAAAAAGCATTTAGGAGAAAACATGGTTTAAAAAGGTTGAAATAGCATGAATAATACTTAGCTTACCTGCTTTCTACATGCTTTTTTCCACATCGAAATCCTTTAGAGTTTTTTTCATCTGTCTTGCTCAGCCTTATATCTGTCAGTAATGACATGGGTAAAATGCCTTTTCTCTCATGTCAGAACCAAGATTCTCTGAAATTTCAGATTCTTTGTCTTCTAATGCTTCCTAAACCTGACCAAACTAGTCAGCTAATCCCACAGGGCAATCCTTCAAAAGGCTTTTTCTCTGCTTTAGAAGTGCAATTTACCCTCATTATTTTTAGTTCCTACAGCAAGCATTCCTTGCATTAACAGATAAGCCAGGAAGACTTTATCTAACAGCTCTGTAAAAATGTGTATATAACCTCAGTAAAGTCAGGATAGCTGCTACTGAATATTCTGTGCTCCTCAAACGTTTGCAGTGTCAGCACAGATGAAATGACACCAGTGCTGACAGCCTGCTATTTGTGTTTGGGAGTTCCCGATGGAGCTTCTTTAGAATTTCTCTCCAAAAAATGTTTATCAGCCAAGGATCCATTGCATTACTTTTCGCCACAGCTCTGCCAAAGCAGAATTAGCTCATCTCTTGTGCGGTTGCACAATTGTCATTACTATAGCTGTGGTTTTGTTTTCACCTCGTCCACTTTGCCCTCCAGATGTGCTTGTAGACTGGGATGTAAAGACAACATGTCAGAATGCATCACAAAGAAAGCTGAAATAGCGGAGTGGTATTACTGCAGCCAATGGCAAGTCTTACTGACCTGCCAGTTTGAGTAAGCAGCAGAATAAAAAATAATTAGTACAAGGAGAAAAAGATATAACAAAGTGCAAAAGTTAAACTGAGCGAAAATGAGGCCTGTGACTTCCTTGTTTCTGAAGTAAACTCAGACTCATGGAAGAGCCATGAGTGTAACAGGATGTATAAGCTGGATCGTGCCCACACACGGCAGGGTCAACCACTAGAACACAATTCTTCCTGCACACTCTTCTTGCAGTGCCTGTGTCCTACCTCTGTACCCACTCATCTCTGGTGAATATCTCACAAACAAGTTGGGACTTTCAGCTCTCTATTACCCTTTCCACTCCTTTCCACTCCTTTTTCTCTAAAAAGCAGGTCTTTGAGAAATGTGTTTTACTGATGCTACCCTGAGCTTTTAGCTAGGGTATGGCTGGGTAACACATACATACTTTATCTACCATTCAGAGCTAAGTGAATGATAAGAAAGATCATCTAATTAGATACTGCTTAAAATTTTTTCCAATAATTGATTTAAATGCTTGCATTTAAATTTTTTTTCCTGTTTTACATGCCAGCTTAAAGTATATTGCATATTTTGGTGAATGAAAACTGACCGGGATTTGGGGGGAAAAAAGTAAATTAAATTTCATGATGAGAGCCTTGGAGCCTTTCCAGCATTCACAGGTTAAAGATGTCCAAGATGTGTTATAAAAAGGTAAATGGAAAGGTACATGATCTCTTAGTCACAAGTAGAAACTTTTACCATCAAATCTGGTTGCTGCACCTCTAAAACATATTCACAATATTTTTCTAACAGCATGAAAATGGCTGGAATACATTGGAGAGATTTACTCCAGTTAAAATTAAAACAATGCTTGGTTTGCAAAAATAGTAGGTGTACAATGCAGCTTTCATGTAAGAAGAAAACCTGTGCTTAGTGATCTAATACATATAAACAGATACTTTCAATTTGTAAATATTTCCTCTTATTAACCTAGACCAAGGTGTGCTGCATAGATATTCGAGTATTCTAAAGCACGTTTGTGCTTTTGCTTTTATGGACTTTACTCAGAGAATGCCTCCAAATGAAGTGTTTCAACTGTATCTGAATCTTTGGTTCTTAAATAGATATCAAGCTTTCATGGGAACAGAGAGCTTCAGAAAATGGCTTTTAAATCAGGATGACTTGGCTTGGGAGTTTACGTTGGCTTCTGTCCAAGCAGAAAGATCCAAAAGAGCCAATTACACCTCCACACCCAGTTAGAAAGTCTGCTGGTATTAAGTTGTTTGTTAAGGAGAGTCATTGCGTTAGTAATTTTAGCTGTGCTTGTTCTTTGTGGAAGGCAACAGGCTCTTCCAGATAGTTTCAAAACATGGCAGGGCAAAACTTGATCTTATTAAAACTAAGTTTCTACACGAACTGTTGTTTCTTGTTTCACAGGTTTCCTCTGCTTTTCTCAGCCAAAATTATTGCTCATGTATCTTTTCCTGTGAAATATTTTTTTTACAAACATTTGTCTTAGAAACTACATTAAAATCCTCCACTTTGTGGAAAACAAGAAAAATCACAATGTTCACAGCAGACTCCTTTGCCTTATGGGCCTGTCTTCTTATCCTTGTTTACTCATATTTCTCCCAATTGCAGGAAAAACTGCAACACCTGTAGAAAAGTTCTGATACCTTTTTTTTTTATTTAAAACGAAACACGCTTACAGAAGGCCAGCAAATTAAATAAATGCGTTGTAAGCTTCCTTAGACTTCTGAACAGAACATTTAAGGGTTACTTAAAGCTGTAGCTCAATTATGATCAATGAATGCCTTATTATAGAAGCCTGGTCAATAATATTTATTTTTCTGAACAGAACTGGCTTCAGAAAGCAAGGGTGACAAAATGATTACAGCAATAATCATTTGTTTCCTTTGGCCCTTTGCTGTTGTACTCGGAAATTGCTCTTGGAGCTCCAGAATGAGTGCAAAGGTCTTGAGCTGTTGTCTTTCCTCTGTAACATCAACAAAACATCCTAGCTAGTTTCAATGAAGTGCAAGGCTTACTGCCGTTCATGGTGGTGTAACTAAAGGCAGAGTTTAGTTCAAAGGCTGGTATACATGTAATCTTCAAGCCCAGCTTGTTCCTCCAGCTCTGTGGGACTCCTCATATACGGAGGAAAAGCAAGATTGCTTTTTGCAGAGGGAAACATTGCTTTAATTCTTACCACATTAAACCACAATGCAACCCAAAGGAAATCTCCTATGCAGGTGTCTACAGTCCCTAGCAAACCTAGGACTGGAGTCCTAACAGAGGACTCCAGTCAAAGTGCTGCCCTCAAGCACGTGTATATCTTTAGAGCGTCTACAGACTACTGGCATAACCTTATGAGAGATGTAGCTGTGGCAACAGGACATGCAGGAATTGCAGGCACAACTCTGAATCTTCCTTTGCCTCGCATACCACTGCAAAATTGTTGTGCAGACTCCTATCCTCTCAATGAGGAGCTCTGCTGTTCCTCAGGCTCAGTGACTAGTGCTGACACTGGTTAGGGCAGTTTGTATTATGCCAGCTCTCAGAAGTGATTCATCCTTCTCATGCTCATGTCTCCAAGCATGCTCAAAATCAACATATTTCAACTCACATTTGGTTTCTAGGCCAAGAAAGGTTCAGCTGACATTGCTGTGGATTGTGTGGTTAATTTCCAAGTTTAAGAGGCACAAATGCCACCTTGTTGGCTGAACTTGTAATCTGCAAATGATAGGATAGATTTTTCTTTCACTTTCTTATACCTCTGTGTAATTTCTTGTAAATTCAGCTGCAGCATAGATATGGAGCTTGTTTTGCAAGCTATGCTGAAGTGGGCTGGTAACATATCTAAACAGAGCATAACCCTCGAGGCTTCTTTTCCAGCCAGCTGTCAAAACTTTGAAACTATCATATGTTTAAGGCCCTGAAAAGACTGTGGAGCACGAGGCTGGTGGAATGCGTGGTATTTATCTCAGGAGGTTTACATGCCCTGCTTGACATGTAAGCTGCAAAGGTGTAAGAGCCTCTGCAGGTATGGAAGCTGCTTGAAAGCTTTAGTTCACCAAACAAAACTTTGGTCTGTCATTGAAAATACTTTCAGGGACGAAGAATCAATCTTGTACCTGACCAGACTGTTCCCTGATGGTGATCAACACAAGTATGGTTATAGCAACCATTTTAGAAAACCTAATTATTTTCCATTTAACAGATTGTTTGAGCATGGAAGCCAAAGTACGAGTAGACACGTGACTCTATGTTTCAGAGAAAGGGTTACAGGAGAAGGAACAAGACACATGTACACCCTGATCACAGAATCATCCTTCTCTTTGTTTAGGAGTCAGCTTTACTTTTATGCGTCCACAAAGATATGCACATGTCTGTATAACCAATTTGAAGCTAATACTATGAAAAAGCCTGTATTGCAAACTAATCAGAAATTAAAAGCAGTATATTAATTTTTATATTTGTTTTTAATTTAGACAAAATGGCCATGTGATGCTGCAAAGTCACTGCAAAAGCTGCTGAAGAATCCAATTAAACATCCAAAAGACAAAGGTTATAGCTGGACCTGCAAGCTGCCGTGCAGTTCACTTAAGTCGAACAACATCGTTTCTGTAGTTACCATGCAGAATAACTTCTGTGAGTGGAAAAATACCTCTACTGTGGATTTCTTCAGAGGGACAGAAAGCCAACTCACTGTAGGTCTCTAGCTGATGTTCTGACTTGCTAAATGGCATCACTCTGTCCTCCCTCTGTAGTCATTGGGAGGAGATAAGTGTTTCCAACAAGTAGTTGAGATGTTGGATGCTCTGATTCATCTTTTGCAAGTGACTTCCTCTCCACTGACTACAAAGGGAGACCGCACTCCTATTTGACATACTCAGGTTAGGTGCATAAAGTTAAATGAACTAAAGATTCCTCCAGACTAGCCAGAAGAATTCCAGTGTATTCCTCCCTCTTTTTTTCCTTTTTTGTCCTGCAAGGCAAGGTACAGATAACCTGCATTCAAAACATACGCATTCCCTGCTGCATGTGAGAAAGGCATATACAGGCTGGGCATGATATCCTTTTCTCACAGAAATAACAAGGGGGGTTCTATTATTATTTTCCTTAACTGCACTAAGACTTTAGCCCATAGATTTTGGAAACTGTTTGGGAGCGTTGAGGTCCTTTCCTCTTTAGCCATAAACCTTATGCTCCTACAACTGGAGTTTTCAGCCTTACTAATAGACCCAGTTTAAGGGGTAGAAGGAGACAAAAAAAAACTACTCCTCCTCAGATATGCCTCTTGCCTTTCTGGGTACTTCCTTCTGGAACAAAGCTCTCTGAGTGAATTGCATGAGGAGGAAGGGAGAAGGGAGAGCAAAGCAGACTGTGGCCTGGTATGTGGGGGAATTACGGCAGCTAGAAAGGAAATGGCACAGAAGTGTTTGCATAGAGAGTCAAACATCCCCTCATCAATTACTCTTACAATGACAACCAGTTACTTGGAGTTTTGAATGGCTGTTGCCTACCTCTCTATCTTCTCTCATCTTGAAGACTGCTGTCAGCAGTGTGTAATCAGCCATGTATATATTCAAATCTAATTGCATAGTTCAGATGCAAAGCAAAGAAAAAGAGGGAGCCCTGGATTAAAAGATGGAGACTGCTTCTGTAAACTGAGACTGAGGAAAACATCTTGCAGCTGACAATGTATTCTGGGAGGAAAAGCGAGTTGTGACTGTTGCTGGTGTTATGACTTGTGACTGGGACCGAAAAGGTCCAGAGCTATTTTCAAATGCCGTAAGTATGCGCAAGTGAAAGATTTTGACATTAGAGGACTCTATAGCTTCAGTAAACTAAACCATACCAAGACTCAGAATCTGAAATCTGTACGCTAGAGAGACACAAGCTATAAATGTAACTTCAGTTTTTCAGCTAGAAATATAATAAATATTAAACAAATCAGCAGGGGAAGTGATGGAATCTAAGCACACGATGGCTCTAAGTCAAGACCAGAAAAATTTCTGACTTATGTATTCTGTTTCTTATGCATGGCAAGTAAGATTATTGTAATGGTCCCCTCTAGCCTTAAAACATATGAACTGCTTCCTTCTAATGCAGCAGACTGAGGGGAGAAGGAGTTTATTACAGCTGCTGCTGCTGCTGCTGCTGCTGCTGCTGCTGCTGCTGCTGCTGTTTGTAAAGCCACACCTCAAAGGAAAGGTGCTTGAGAGGAAACTGGTGCAGTAGGTTAATGAAAGGCAACATTGACCAACAAAAAGAAGGATTCATCTATACAGTACATGATAGTGTATAAGCACCATTTGCACCAGCTGGGGCAGGAGAACCAGGAGAAGCATCTGGGAAATCCCAACTGAGAGTGAAAACCAGGATTTAGGAACTTTCTTCTATGGGTGCCAGTGGTCTGACCATTCTGTTTTGCTTGCTATGTCTGTGCAGAGACACTACCTTTCTTGATGGTAGCATCTTTCTTTTCCAGGAAAGAAAGTCAAGTGCAAATTCACTCACTGCTTCCACCACAAATTACTTATGTGCAGAGTCCTCAAACTTTTCAGGATAGTATCCTCTGATTCAAAAACTGATTAAACCTGCACATTAAACTGATTAGGCCTTTTAAGACTGAGAATCAAATCTGAAGCGATTTAGAAAATTGTGAAAATTTTTATGACCTTTCCTCAAATAATTTCAATTTTATGATAAAGTCAGATTTGAAAATGTGACCTTTTATTTCAGAAAATAAGAAACTTCAAGATCATGCGAACAGGTATAAATATATCAGATAATATTTTCCAGCCATTTCCAGTGATCAACAGCAAAGAAGAGCAGAAACAGTGGGAGACAGGTTTGGTAGATATTTTTTTGAAGGGCTGCCTTTTAATTCATGATGCATCATGATTGAATTTTAACAGGATTCTTAGAAAAACTGTTTCCACTCCTAATCTATGGATTTGGTGTAAATTGAGCAAGCTGTATTCACTCAAGAAAATCACAACCTGCTTTTTTGCTTTCTTAGCAATTTCCATACCAAACTACTGGCTGTGTCACTGTCTTGCTCAACAGTTTCCTAAATCCAGTTGTACCAGTAGAGTGAGGTTGATTTATTACCCTTCTTTTGGCTTTTTTGAAAACTGTTAGAAAAAAGACCATTAAGTTATTTTAGAAGATCATGTATTTTACACATAGAGAACCAATACAATTCATAACAAACAAAGTTCTCCTATAAACTTATTATAGGTACCCAGTCCCATTATCCAAAATATTCAGCATTCTTTTATTTAAACAGTGGTTTCATTTTTCTATTTCTTATAGATTCTTTACATTTGTGGTTTTTCCTGCTCTTCCTTTCAAGTCTGAAATATCTGAGCAATTGCTTAGAGGGGGAAAAAAAAGTGTTTTTCAAGAAAAGATTCTGTTGTGCACCACACAAAAGTTTTCTTGCTTCCCCATCGTTATTACCATTATTAATACCACTACTACTAATATAAGACATTTATATGCCACTACAGCTTTTGTAAACACAACTAAAACCAAATTCTCTTTCCCAAACAGGCTTGTCACTAATTAGCAAAAAAGACACAGTTACAGTGAGTTCATAGTCCAAAGCTGGGAGGGCAAAAAGAATGCATATTTATGCATCGGTATACATTGTTAGCACAGTGGTATGTCCTTGCACAATGTGCAGCGTCCTGTGCATTGCTTCCTGGAGCTGTGCTCTCCCAGTCAAGCAAAAGTCAGTGCTTTGCTGGAGTCTGCTTAGGGTTCATGCACCTTTCTAAAGCTAGTTTGGCAGATCTGCATTTCTCAGGTACACAGCTGAAACAGTGGATGAAGCATTCTGCTCCACCAGAGTTTGGCTTGTCAACTTGGATATAGAGTACAAAAACTATTTATCAGTTTCTCAAGTGACTGGCAGTTCTTTTAGGTGTGTACTGTACTCAGCGCACTGTAAAGCCACACCTCTCCATTTTCACTACTCTCATTCCCTGTCTAATCACATGTGCACTGTCATACTCTTGAGAAACCAAGTGGATAACTTGTTAATATCATGACAACTCTCTTTTTCTTTTTTTTCCTTGTTTTCGGGGGTGGAGGTATTGTTGAGGCACCTGTTTTATATCTAACAATGACTAAGGCATTTTTAGTGTTCAATCTCTGCTGCCTCTGATAACATTCTTTATTCATCACTGTCCAAAAGGCTTAAGCTGCTGGTAATGATTTACTCTTTTAAGAACAAAACATTAGTGTGAAATCCAGTATCTGAAGATTTATCCTTGTTCTTAATACCTGTCTTTCTCTTTTTGGCTTCACTTTCACACCCTTTGTCTTTGTGTATGAAGAAACCCAAGTGTCTTAAAAGTATCTTAGAAGCTTAAAGGTGGCAACCTGTGGGTCAATGGCATATAGGGGTTTTTAAATTTGCTACAAGAGACAGCTTTCTCCAAAGGTCAAAGTTCATTACATCCCTAGCTGAGTAATGTATGGAAGGGAGAGGTAAAGAATGTGAATTCAGCCAAATG
The DNA here is from genome assembly GCA_002631895.1 of Agapornis roseicollis. Lineage (NCBI taxonomy): Eukaryota > Metazoa > Chordata > Aves > Psittaciformes > Psittacidae > Agapornis > Agapornis roseicollis. Next base: position 52,950 of record NDXB01007475.1, on the reverse strand, counting down.
GCAGACAATTTAATATTGTTTGAAGTTACACAGGTATTTAACCATCTTTTGGCAGATGCAAGGTGTTTATACATTCCCATTATATTCATTAGTGAATGTGTGGTCAAGTACATTTTCATATTTCATGCCTACATTAGATATACTAAAGAATCAGAAATAGCACCTGGAATAACTTATGAATCTTCCATAGCAGCAAGAGAACTGTCCTCAGGGAGGACACCAGAAGAGGATGCTGGATGAGGGCTGCAAAGTTCTAGAGGATGAAGACCCCCTACTGCATGTGTCAGGGAAGGCATTACTTTGCTGACAGGGTCTGCCTTGAGGGAGACCCCTGAGACAACCCCCAAGATGCCACAGAGCTCAGCACCAGCCCCTGCAAGTACATGCTGCCATTGGGGGCATGGAGCAGGCACTAATGAAAAATGGTCACTTTTAGATTTGTATGGCTCAGGTCTAAGCCATTTTAGCAAAATACCATGCAAACAAAATTAGAAAAACATATATATTTTCATTTAAATGTGTTTCCTAGAGGCAATTTTCCCTACAGAAACCAGCAGAAGGGGAGAAATAACAACAAAACCAAGAAAATAGTCAACATGGAGAATACATATTTCTCTAAATTTTCTAGTATACCTGGAGTGGTTGTTCAAGTTAAGTAAAGGAAGCACAACTTTAAAAATGTAACATGTCCTTTAGCTAACACAGCAACATAACAGGGCAAATGAGCACCTGGCATCAGTTTTTGCAGTCCCATGTGCCTCCCTTGTGCTCAGAGGTAGCCTGGCAGTCTTGTCATCACTCTGCGTGTTGGGAGATGCAGCTTCTATGGTGGGCAGGACCTGGGAAAACTGAGAGTAGACAACAGAGGGCAAGGAGTTCAAAGATGTATTGTAAAAGATACATTAATTAAACTGGAGAGTGATAGGAACTGAAATTTTGCAGAGGGGCAATGCCTTTCTTTTGTGTTATGGTGACCAAACTAGAAAATTAGCCTCTTGAGATTCAAGAATATGCAAAAGCATGCTGATTTTGTAAGAAAGACCTGGATAAAATGCAGAACTTTATGACAAACCTAAATCTCTACATTGTATATACAATTAATGGAAATTAATAGAACAATATTTTTATAAGAAGCATTTTTTAAAAGAAGCTTCAATAAATGCCAAAGTAGGTATTTGCTTGCACAGAATCTCAGTTGTACATGTAATGCCAGTAATTGCTTCCTTCTAATTAGACTTGTAATAGGTACCCAACCCAGTCTAGATGTTCTTCAGCAACTTGTCTGAGATGTCCTTGAGCCAGATTGCAACAGAAGCTGACACAGGAATGATGGAGCAATGCACAGTGACCCTGTCTGTCATTATGTGACCAGTGTAAGGGTCAGCCTCATGTTCAGTTCACATAAGGCACAAATAAATCCCACCTGTCTGACTTAAGTGCCCATCCAACAAAGGCACCAGAGTAAGAAGTGTAATGTTAGAAGCACAGTTGCTTTAACTTTCTAAATAGAAAGAACCATTTCTGGAGGCTCATCTTTGAGTTGTCCTAAGCAGGTGACACTTTATTTACTATATATGTATTTGTGATGCTTAGCTTAGGCAGGTGATATGAATCTAGGCTTTGGAGGGATATAAAAGAAAGTTGGTCCACAGAGCAGGCCTGATAGGGTATGGGGAAGAAGCTGCATCATACCAATAGCAGACATGCAACTTGCTAAATGCTGCTCAGTCTCTGGTGATCCAATTTAGGCTCTGTGGGGATTTCTTTCTTGGATCTAGGGGTGTGAAAATCTCCATCATCTGTTCTTCAGCAGAGTGTTTGCAGAGGCTAGAAAGGGTGGCAGTTTCACATCTTCTGCTACAGTATTCAAATGCACCTGTGTCAGGAGAATAAGTTAAATGCATGATTCACATAATTAAGGATACTGACTTCATGGATCTGTATTCAAGCCTTCTGTAGAGGCACTTCTTGTTCCCTTTGATTACACAAATTAGGGAAGCCCATTTCACCTACAGAAGCAGATATCTCCTCATGGGACCTCTTCCAAAGTTCAGCAAACTCAAAAACACCCTCTCCTGCTAATTCAATAATCTCTGGGTCAGTAACTTCTCAGAGATGAAAGACAAAATCCAGAACAACTGGAGAGATAAAACAAGCTGATCTTTATTTCCAGCAATGCTCCATGTTCATTCTTAATGGTGCATAATGACTGTTATTTACAGGGAAGGCCAACTCTTGATTAAAAGAGAAGTTCAGTAGTCATTCTTAGAAGGCATGCACTTTATTTTGTTGTGTAAGTCCCTGTTGTTTAGTAGGATGCCAGTGAATGACCTGGAGAAGGTGACTAATGAACAGCTACTTGCTGCTTCTCATAACAGAGTGCGTTCAGTAAAATAATTAACCCTCATGTTTAAAACAACTGAAGAACTGAAGGAAGAATTTTTTCACATTGCACGTAACTAAATCTGGGGAACTCATTGCCAGAGGATGTTTTGGTGGTATAAAAGTGTTAAAACAAATTAATGGAAGAAAGGTGTGTCAAATACTGTTAGGCATAGCCATATGGATGCAATTTCCAGCTCATGAAATTCCTAACCACCAATAACCATTTTCTGTGAGTTCCTTTCTGAACTTGGCTATTACACTAAGCAGCTGCTGTTGGCCACTCAAACACAAGCTGTTAGTGTAGAGGGAATTTTGGTCTGGTGTCTATATGGCTAGTGATGTTGTACATTCTTATGTCATTATTTCCACTTAATGTTTTTATGAAGACATGAGTCCTTACAGATTCAGCATACAGACATAGAATATGCAAAGATCCTCAGCCAGATATGTTTTATGGGCTTTTTCTGAAACACAAAACCAGTTCAGATGCCTACCTTACTAGTGCTCATATATAAAACCAGAAAATAGTAATGCCGTTGCATTAAAGAAGATGATATATAAGCTATGTATGTAAAATGCAAAACACAAGTATCACATTATGGAAACATTAAAATACATACTTCAGGTTCAAGCTTGGGCATTGGCTTTTCCCAAATAAATAAAAATACGACATCTTGAAATAATATTTTTTTGTGTGACTTGGAAATTTGTGATCATTTCACAAAAGCTAGTTGCTGAAATTGAAAGAACAGGGGTCACTACTTAGGAATTCAGTATTTTCTATTTGCACAGGATATTGAAATACCATGGTTCTCCCTTTTAAACAGAAAAAGAAATCCTAATTTTGCTCAATGATTTCTATGTTTAACTACTGATTTTTAATAAAGCACTGTATTAGAGATTTTTTTTTTCTTTACTAGTTAGTGTTACCAGTGGTGATATTTTCATTATAATTGCTGAACTAGATGAATCCCACTTTCTTATTCTCTGCACTCAGATGCAGGCTACACCACAAAGACCTATTCTGAAAAAAGAAAAAGACATGTGCCAAAATAATTTGGAGGGGTATATTTTAAAGTCTTTATCAAAATAGTGATGACTAAGACAGCAAAAACATCCAAGAAAATGGCTACTTCTTCAGAGACCCTGTTCATACTTGAATAAGGCTGAATTCAGAATGTCTTTGTACTAGTAGTCATGCAATTCACACATCAATCACTGCCTGAGCAGGCAGAATAGACAAGAAACTGCATGCCTTGCTTGTGGCTCACATACCTGTCCTATACAGTCAGCTGAAAAAAAGCAATCACACTCCCTGTAGTGTCTTGACAGCTGGTTTGTTAGTGCTATGGAAAGTAAATGCTCCCTGAGCCTCAGCAAAGGCAGCAGATGAAGACTGCTGACCATGCCCTGCAGCAGCATATACAAATACCTGGTCATTGCTATCTAAAATCTGTGTTGAGATTTCTTTAATCATTTTCAAACATACTCTATTAATTAGAGTACAGGTGCTAAGGACTAGAAGGAAAGGTACTGTTTTCCATTCTCTCATCCGTCCTTCCTTTCTTCCCAGGAAGATGACGTAGTTGAGGGATTAGCTCTCCTCCCACCACGTGTGAAGGCGTTGCCAGGAGCATCTGCACAGCAGAGCTCCTGCTATCTCTCCTCTAGGTCCACTGCAGGCCTGTTTGTCTGTCTCTCACCTGACTTGAAGGTAGAAACACATGGCCAGAGTTGTACATCTTGTGGATCTCCATGGGAGGCTGGGAGGAAGAGATACACTCCAATATGCTAGAAATAGAGGTGGGACAGGGCACCATACCAGATAGCCTAATCAGGTATTTCATTGCTAATTAAAACCAGAAACAAGTGTGTGTACATATGAAGTGCAGGGTGTTCAGAGATATGTCTGATGCTAGCCAATGGAGATTAAGACAGAAAAAGCTCATTAAAATGCCCTGCCTTTTAAAAAAAACAGTCAAAAATCTTTAAGATGCTCTCTAAGATGATCTCTAAGCTGCTACTCAGAGTTAGGCCAAGCATGACAGGGCCACTGCAGGTGCCTGGCTTCAGTGCCGCTCCTAGCACACAGCTCTCCTCAGACTCACTGTGTTCACCAGTTCTTGCCTTCAGCACCCTCTTGTCTACCCATCCCGATCAACAGCTTTTGGGGGAAGGGCCCAGGTGTAGAACTTGAGCAGGGTATCTGATGTAACACAAGTTATCCAGACAACCAGGACTTTGCTTGAGCCAAGATGGGAATGTGACTTTCAATCACATTCTCTTAGGAAAGGTGGAAAAAAATTGAAAGCAGAACTGGGATGGCAGCACAATGCTTCAGGGTCTTACCTGCCTTTGGGTACTGAAACCTGCAAGACTGGATAATATTATAACATTGCACAGGGTTTTGACTCTGTGGATGTTTTAGTACAACATATTTAAACAGAGACGGCGGGGTTGCTTGTGTGAGTTTCGACATATATTCCTGGCTCATTTGGGGTTGATCCTGGACTTGAAATACATATATAAATATATAATTATATATATTGATATTTATCTAATTATCTTGTCATGAATGTTGAGCTTTTCAAGCTTATACAATGACCTTACCTTTGCTGTTTACTTCTCCAGTTCTTAAGTGGTATGTGTTCTTACACGCTCTTGACCTGTGAGGACAGAACTTCAGCATGTGTGAGGTAGCACCGCCATTCAGAAAACAGCTTATTTTGAGGTAAGATGGTAATTTTTAGCTGCAACTGATATCAAAAACCAAACAAACATACCTTTGGGACTTACTAACACCCACATATGAAATGGCAGTATAGATTTTTGGTTTTAGAAGAGAGAATGAAGAGTAAAATTCAACCAAGTACCCCATATGTTAGCAACACTGAAAGTCAATGAAATTATTCCTAAACCCAGGGTTAGCAAGACAGCTGAGGGAGATACACCGGAACAGTGAAGAAGGACTCCAGACACAGTTTCATAACTTTGTTCTTTATGCCTAGGCATGCTTCTGGTCTTCTACTTGCTTATCTGAAGTCAAACCTGTTGAAAGTGATACCTAGCTTTGCACCATCTAAAGCAAATTCACCTTTAAATCATGTAAGCATAGGGGTTCATGCTTTAGATTGTCAAGCTAAGATTTTCTAGTGGTTGGGTTTTTTTAGTGGCTGTTGAAGTTAGAGTCTTAAAATCATCTTCTTTTGAAGTGATGCCGTGATGCTGTTACCCAACTCAGTTTTCTAATTAGCAGGCCTGATCCTAGCAGAACTAATCTGGTGATGCTTAACATGTTTGAAAGTCATGCCACTTAGATGCTTGGATATGATATTACAAGCCTGTTACTTGGTAAGAGCTTTTAGAAATGCTGCTTGAAGTTGAGCCTCCACCTGTCACAGAATTGGTCCTGGCTAGCTCCAGATTACACCTATAGCTCTGACATCTTTCTTCCTGCTTTGGTTTTTTTTCTCCCTGAAGTCTAGGATTATAATTGTTCTTTTTCCCAGCACAGAGGTTCTCTTCTTTATCTGTAAGCAGGACAGCTACCAGCTGGGTTTAAACCACAACACTGAGGCATTTCTGAAAACCGAACAGGGAAGGCATTAATCAGCAGTAAAACCCAGAAAAGGAAATCAAGGTGGTCATCTTCCTATCTTTAAAGGAATAACTTGTGAAGCTGGCAATGCATATGAAACTTGCCACCAGAGCAAAGACCCCTTTGATCTTAACTGCTCCTGAGTTGCTGCTGCATTCTTGAGCCTGTCTGATTTCTATTATGCCACCATCAGTTCTTTCATAGAATCATAGAATAGTTAGGGTTCGAAAGGGACCTTAAGATCATCTAGTTCCAATCTCCCTGCCATAAGCAGGGACACCTCACACTAAACCATGCATCCCAAGGCTTCATCCAACCTGCCCTTGAATACTGCCAGGGATAGAGCATTCACAACCTCCCTGGGAAACCCAGTCCAGCATCTCACCACCCTAACAGGAAAGAATTTCTTCCTTACATCCAAACATTGTTACCAACAGTTACTAGCAATAGCAGCAAGTTGAAAAAACAAACCTGCAAAAATCATCTATTCTGAGGAAACCAAAAAAATTGCCTTTAACATGATCTTGCCTGTATCAAATTTATAATTCAATTTCATAATCAAACAGATGGGATAATATCATGGAATCATAGAATGGTTTGGGTTGGAAGGGACCTCAAAGATCATCTAGTTCCAAGCCCCTGCCATAGGCAGGGACACCTTCCAGTAGATCAAGTTGCTCAAAGCCTCATCCAACCTGGCCTTGAACACTGCCAGGGATGTGGCAGCCACAACTTCTCCAGGAAACCTGTGCCAGTGCCTCACCATCATCACAGTAAATAATCTAAATAATTAGTAAATCTAAATAATAGGTAATATCTAAATCTACCCTCTTCCATTTTAAAGCCTCTTGTTCTACTACTCATAAGTTCCTCTACAGATTTCTTCTAGGCCCTCTTTAGCTATTGGAAGATAGCTCTAAGGTCTCCCCTGGGCCTTACCTTCTCCAATCTGAACAAGCAAAACTCTCTCAGCCTCTCTTCATAGGAGAGGTACTCCAGGCCTGAAGCAGAAAGGGAGAATCACCTTCCTTGACCTCCTGGTCATGTTCCTTTTGATGCAGCCTGGGATACAGTTGGTTTTCTGGGCTGTAAAATAAATCAGAGATGAGTGCATTGCCATATGCCACTTGTAAGATATCTTAAAGTGCAGCAGGTGAGATGTTGACGCGGGAGTCACAGATAACACTTAGACGATCAATGTGATCAAGCAAACGCCATCTTTATTCCAAACACCGATCACTTTTATAGGGTTACAAAGCGCTTATTCTTACATTATTCCTACATTATCAGCACCTTATCTAAATCCTGATTGGTTAGTCTTAAAACTGTTGCTAATTCTAGCGGGTACTTTTCCATCTAGCTACATCATCTTGCTCAGCTGGCATTTTTAGTTTACGTTTCGCCATCTGCCAACATGACTTCCACATTTTACTTCTCCTTATCTATCCTACTGACCCAAGGGTGCTTTCCCAATGCCTGCTGTTGCCAAGGGCCTAACTTATGTCCAACATAAAAGCCTACTTATGTCAAGCAAAGCCTAACTTATGTCAAGCAACTAAAGTGTCATCACCGCTCAACCCAGTATGACCCACCACAGTGAGACAGTCATGTCCCTGCTTTGCTGAGTTATTCCTGACAAGTCACTTCATCTTGCTGAGCCTTAGGTTTCTCAAATTAAAATAGAAAGATTGACGCCGCCTTCATCAAACACTGCGTTGATAGACCTTATGGTATTTACCATTTGCCTTTTCTTGCTAGTACAGAAACTCTTTTTTAGCCTTCCATGTAGGTCTGAATATAGCATTGGTAAAAGAATTTAAATCTAGGTTCCTGGGTGCTTGCCAGAAAGCAGATTGTTTAGGAAAGTCTTAGACTGGCTTCCTGTTTCAGAATGGAGATGTGTATTAACTTAGGAATGTGACTGGTGGGGAACATGCTTCCTTTAATCAAAAAGATGAAGCTAGAGCAGAAAAATTTAATTATTTAAGTTGTTGGGCTTTTTCATTTCCCACACAGGAGACTTTCACTCAAGGCTAAGTCTGAGACTGCAGTATTAGGGGGTGTGTTTGTGACTATCTCATGAAGATTCAAGCCCTTGCTACCGCCCAAAGGGGCTGTCCTACCCATCCTCTGCCACTGGCTTCGCACCCTGAGCTCTGCCTCCCTGCTATCAGCTGCTCTGGACGTTTAGCATCTTTAAAAAATGCAGGGAAATCTGTAAATTATATGCAGCCTCTGACACAATCAAGTATATGCATGTTCTTTACAGCTGTGGGTAATAGAAAGTTGTATAAAAATGTGTGTTTAGTTAAAATAGAAAAACTGTGAAAATATTTAACATGAAACTCTAGGGGAAAAAAAAATCATAATTAAAACTCCCCCCACCAAAGAAAACAAACTGAAGCAAAGCAAAGAAGAAAAACCAGTTAAACTGAAAAACTAATATTACTAAAAAAGAAAAACTTCATAAGATGTGACTGATAATATGAAAATTAAGAACTAAAGGGAATACACTAGAAGGGCCATATCTTTTGACTTAAAAAAATCAATTAAAACATCCACATTAGCCTGCTCCATAACAGTGTAATACAATTGTGATGACTTTAAAAATATCATCAATGCAGTCTGGGTTTATCATCCCAGACTGCACCATGATTACTTTCAAAGGAACATGTAGTTTATTTCATGTGTTTTCCCCTTATGGTACAACTCTTGAGCTGAGGTTGTGAGCTTTAACCTACAAGAATGTTAATGGTTAACCATGTATGAATATATATGCAACATACATCTGATTGAGATACATGGTCTGACACTCCATTTCCATGAGTCCTTTAGCATTCCCACTTGGTAACCTCATCACTCATTCTGAAGGGAATGTGCCTTGGCAGTTTGCTTTGCTTTCAAGGATTAGCTCTCTTTGAGCAAGGCTTTTCAACAGCCTCCATAATGAAGCAAGTTCTGGAGATGGATTTATGCAAGTAGGAATTTCTTACCCACAACTCAGTTATCTCTTCATCATCACTGACGACCTCCTCCTTCACCTGTGGCACAAACAAGCCAAAGAAACCACATAGGCTTTCTTTTTGTAGACATATCACACTATAGGATGATACTGATTCTGCATATTGTGCTCCATGGGATGTATTTAAAAATAATATCTCTCCAATGTCTCTGAGTATAAAAATAATATAGGCAGGAAGTAAAGCAGCCTTTCTGAGTGCAGTGCAGATTCATTTATTTGGAATTCAGAAAGGCACTGAACAGGAACTGACCAGCAAAGACAGCAACTGACCCTCAAGTAGGGAACTTGCTTGTCCAGGGACTGACCAGGGGCAAAAGACCCCCACTCCAAACTGCACAACAGTCATATAGGGGCCTATGTCACAAGGGATGTAGGACAAACTTCTTCCTGTAAGGTGCCCAGAAAGTTGACTGAAGTGTGCGTATATATGTATACATATTGTGTGAAAGTAAACTGCATCAAATATGTATGAAGCAGGTTTGAGCTTGGACTGATTATGAAGGCTTAAAAACTTAACCTCATTTTAAAATTTGACTCAAGAACAGTGTTTTAAAAGTAGTGAGACCACTGCAATAGGAAAAGTGTGATTTCTGAAGCATTCAAGTATGTTTGTTACTGAGGGGACTTAAGGCACAGACTCCGATTGCTGGTCAAAGATGTTTTTACTTTAGATTACATGATTTATATATGTTTTTGATCATATCCACGCAGCTTAAAGCTACAATACAATTGGTCAGTTGCTGCTGTTCATATGCATAATCTAAAATTATAATTGATTAGTCTGCTTTTTCGACACCATCCTTTCGACATTCTCCTCACTTCTCAGTTCCTTCTTCTACTTCTCGTTTTCTTCCCCTTTTGTTCCACTTCTTTTGCTCCACTTTTCCTGCTTGAGGTTAGCTCCTCACAGAGCTAAAACTACAGAGTCTGGCTTAAAGTTAATTCCCCAAAGAATTAATGTTGCTCAGCATACTCTGACCAAGTTCAAACTCCTCTTCTACATCTCCCCCTTTCTGGTTTTCTAAAAACATTACTTGCTTTACCATTTTTTCTAACATTCGCTGCAGGCAACTCAACAAACATGGAACAATCAGTAAGATACAAATAACAATGAATAGCATCATAAGACCTCCTTTGATCAATGAAACAAACCATGTGGCAAGTCCTAGAGAGTTAAGACAATTTCCTATTCCAAAAAAACCATCATCTATTTTGCAACTTTGTTACTGCTTTTTTCAGTTCCTGAATAGCTTTATGAACGGATTTCGAATGGTCTGACAAATTCATGCAGCACAGTTGCTGCTGTTCACGTGCATAATCTAAAATTATAATTGATTAGTCTGCTTTTTCGACACCATCCTTTTGACATTTTCCTCACTTCTCAGTTCCTTCTTCTACTTCTCATTTTCATCCCCTTTTGCTCTGCTTCTTTTGCACCACTTTTCTTGCTTGAGGTTAGTTCCCCACAGAGCTAAAATTACAGAGTCTGGCTCAAACTTAATTCCCCAAAGAATTAATGTTGCTCAGCATACTCTGACCAAGTTCGAACTCCTCTTCTCCTACAGGCTACCTCATGCAAATGGAAGTCACTAGGAACTGCACTCAGCTGGCTTTGCAATATCAGTAGGTGACTGGTTTAGCCTTTCTATGAAAAGTGAAATTTTGATGAACTGCCTTATATGCAATCATATTTTGAATTGTACAGCTCTTTTTTTCAATGATGCTTTCCTCTGCTGCCCTGTAAGGTGTTAACAGGAGTAAAACTAAAAACCACAAAAATCTTAATAAAAAATGTAATGGAGAAAAAAGTTCCAAGAGCACAGAATTTCTATTAGGTAGATGCCACTAATTCTGTCTTATTAACTCCAGTATTCCCAAAGGGTAACAGCCAGTGGTTTAGGATTTCCTCTTTGAGCTAGATCAATCTACTGTATTTTTTCCAGTCATTTTTGCCTAGACTAAACTATTTTTTAATCATTAATATGAAAATAATATTTTTGAAAGTTTGAATATTTGCTTTGAAATCCCATTTGAAATTGTTATAATCTTTTGTAGATCAAACTATTTTCTGTTATTTAAAAAAAAAGAAAAAAACAAAAACAAAAACAAAACCTGAGATCTTTTGGTCTGTTAAAGAACTTGCATATTTTATATTTGCAAGAAATAACCTCTATCCAGTGATCAAAATGGAAATTCAGAACTGGGAGCAATTTTGAGTGATACACATTTTCAACCTTTATTGGTTTCTTATCAAGGCTCCTATATAGGATTCACTTCTTTCAAGGGTACTCCAAAAATAGTTTACTGACACAACTCTTTGAAGCTCTGTAGAGATGTTTAAAAACTCACTCTGAAGCCACGTTTTCCCTTATCCTATGTATTTCCACTGCATAGAAAGTATAGTACTAACTCTGAAATGCCTGAATAATGATCCACTTCAACCACTGACTATTGCATTGGTAATATGAATATTTTACATAGTGCAATAATGGTAACAGTATGGTTTGCAACATTAAAAATCATACAAAAATTACTACTGGCATCTTCTGGAAAATTTGATTAAGCAAAAGTGCTTAATTTTATATACACAACTTTATTTTTCCTTAATCCAAAAGCAAATTTCAGATTGCTGACAATTTCCCAGAAAAGGGAAAAATCTAGATGTGATCCATTTAACACTGCCTGTCCCAGTTTGCCTCACTGACTCATTGATGGGCATGTTGAGCTCAGTACCAAAAGCTGACTGACAGCAAGGACATGCACGACTGGCTTTGGCAACCCCAGCCAGCTGCAGGGTAGCATATCACCCTTGCTATAAGGTGTGTGATATGCTGCAAAGCTGTTTATGTAGCAGGAGCATGGGGCCTCAGTCCCAGGAGGTGCTGAGTTACCCTAGAGGTGCTGAGCCCTCTTTTCCCAGCTCAAGTTCCATCCTGGCAGACACCCAGCACCATGGTGGGCTTGGCAGGCTCAGAAGCACACCAGTCATTTTGCACTTTCAGGGATGAAGAATACACCCTTCTCCTGGGTTCCGTGGCAGAGCAAAAGCTCTTGCCCATTTTTCTTGCTCCTTTTTCTTGCCCATTAAGGGTGGTTCAGTTTTTCCAAGAACACAAGGATGGGCTTACAAAGCCTCAGCTTCAGGATGGAGGGACCTACTGCTGAGCAAAGTGAGGAATCCTCTTTGATTTCTCCATCCCCCACATGTCTGTGCCTGTGCCATCCAAAATGAGGCCAGAAGTGAGCTGTGCAGCACATCCTCCTTTTCCTCCACTACACGTTGTTTTGAGCAGCTCCCCAGTTTTTCTGGCGCGGGACATGCGTACATCTCTCCCTTCACCCTGTCAGTGAGAGCACAACCCATAGGAAGGGAAAGGTACAGCATGAGGAAGCTTTGCAGTTGGTGAAAGCAGAAAATCTCCTTCCTCTGCTTCAGATATTCTTGTGGACTTCATTAATAAACCACCATATTTTTCCCCAAGTTACTGTGTTACCTCTTTAATGACAACCTTGTTCTGCTCTGAGTTCTGCTCTTCTGTGAACCATGTTCATGGAACTGACTTCTTCACACCTGGAAGTAAACAAATCGACATATTTTAATTAAAACTAATCATTTCTTGAAGTCCATATTCCTTATGGTAATATTCATTAAGATCTTTTATTATACTTGGTGCAAGGAGAAAACTGGTAATTGCATTGAAAGAAATGATAAGTTACCATTTTAATGATTCCTTATGTTGTGAGTAATTTATAAATCACTCAGTATCTTCTCAGCAAAGCTTGCCTTCTGTTTTTAAAATGTACCCTTTCATATCCAACAAAGGGTTTCAGTGCAATAAGAATTAAGGTGTGTCTCTTAGCTTTTACCTGCAAGCAATAATGATGTTGTCAAGCGTTTCAGGTGAGACCAGCCCAGGATTTTGGGGTGGGGAAAGACACTCTGTTATACAGCATCTTCAGTGCTTCCCTCAGAGGGAGGCAGAGACACCTTGAAGGGCTGAGTATAAGGACATCTACCGAGTGTCTTTTTAAGTAGACACCAGAGTTGGGGGGGGGG
>NDXB01007475.1:0-13880 GCA_002631895.1 Agapornis roseicollis | reverse complement strand
AGACCAATTTTTATTAAAATTTTTTTTTTTTTTTTTTTTTTTTTTTTTTTTTTTTTTTTGTCCAGACATTTTCCAAAAAGGTTTGTCCAAACTCAGTAAAAGAGCAAATATTTGACTCAAATCTTTAATGAATGAGTCAAAATATGGGTAAGCTAAATGGTAATTTTGTACCTGATGGCTCTGATCATACACCAAAGATCTGGCCAAGTGTCTGTCCATGTGCCAGTCAGTGCAGGCTCAGGTTGTCAGGGAGGTGAATCACCAAAGACCTGCTCAGTACACATTATAAGACCTTGCTTAGTGTTGTCTTTGAAAAATGGAATGGAAATTTAATCTCTTCCTTTTAGGAACATAACGATAAATTCATCCATGTTTGTAAGATGCTGAGGTGTTGAGGTGTTTTGGAAATATATACAAACACACTGTGGGCAATGTGCCTGTAGCATGCATACAGAGGACAGTTCTCAAGTCTCTGATGCTGAGTGTTTATTAAAATAAATGCCTTTTGACTGTAAAATCCACTCTAGATCAACTATTCATAGACAAATAACTGCTATTGGATGTGCAAAGTTATTAATAATAGTAGGAAAGTAATGCTTTTCTTGTGTTGTTTCTGGGTTTCTATATGTGACTTGATTTCTTTAGTTAATATATTATCTAATAAAAATTACCATGGTAGGCTCTAGGTGCACCATCAATAGGCTGATCAAGGGACTAGAGAAATTCATGCATAACAGTTCTACAACTACAAAGTAGCCTCATCTGGATGAGTACTAGGGATGGACACGCTTTCTAATGGCATCTCCCATTGCCATTGTCAGGGGTAGAATGAAAAGAAATATGCCTAGTTTCCTTTTAAGTCTTCTCAGTTATGCGTCACTGACATGCAACAGGTGCTTTCAATTTTATTATGCCCAGATCTGAAAATTGAGCAAGAGCATTGCCAGTGATTGCAAATAGCTTTCTCTATCACCTTCAAGAAGTTGCCTGCTCTCAGTTCTAGGAGATTGTATGGGATTTGCACTTTTTATAGAGGAAACATCTGAAAGCATCTGAAATAGGCAAGTCTTAATGGAAAGTAGAAAGCCTTAACACTAATGTTAACCATTATGGTTTGCAATTTCTTACATTCGTAGACGCGTAACCATGAGGAAAAAAATAATGCAGCCCTTGGGTCATTGGGGATTTTTGCTTTTTGCCATCAAAATCAGAATGTATTTCAATTCAACAGAGTATCAGTAGTCTCAAGGTGATGGGGTACATATCCTGTAGCCATCCCACAATGAAACATGCATGTCCATGAACCACTCTGACAGAAGTCTCACCAGACTCAGCTCTTATTTTGTTCTATCACCATTTGTGATTTACAGAGTATCTCTATAATTGTTTTTATCAAAACAGTTTCTTCAAAAGGAAAATATCACTAGCATAAGTGTGTGAAAACTACTTTGGCATCACCCTTAATATTTCATTCCTGTAAGAAAAGCCTGTGCAGACATTTTTAACAGGTGCATTAAGTCCATTGGAGAATAAAAAAATGACAGTTCTAATATGTGACAGACTTGCAGCACCTTACAGTACTTTATATGTGTGTATTTCAGCATAATATATCACAAGAAATATTGTGATACCATACCAGATACCACAAATGCTGCAGACAAAGCCATCCACAAAAGTTTCACCTCAGAAGTTCCACTAGCTTCATAATGTATGCCATGAGCTAAGAGCTTGCAGGACAAAGTTAGCATATATAATGAAACATCTAAACACAATGTGTCCTGATTTCCCTTATACTGAGGTACCAAAAAAAGTTAACTATGTCAATTTTTAATTTTGCATTCAATTGAGCTCTCTGTTGAAATCATCTGTGACCACATTGACTCATTGGATATTTCAAGCTCCTAAGACTATAGCTTGTTACTTCCTCATTTTTCCTTAGAATTATTTCCATAATTAAATTTACCTAGAGTTAATGTATTTTCACTTGGAACAGGCCTTTGACACTAATATTTGATGACAGGCATGAATTTGCTTTACAGCATTACTTCTTTCTTCTTTTGTCCTCAGTAAGTACTTTAAAGAGAGTTGGCCATGTGCAACCCCTGGAGTATGAACATGAAGAAGTGAGCAGTGAGCCTAGGATTCACTGTAAAGCCCACAAGCAATATTCAAGAGAACAGGGCTGAGGTGAAAAGTTCATGTAAAACTAGGCAATATGGCAAATTCTTAGCAATGTATTTTGCCGTGTTTTGATGTGCAGGTGAAAAGAGAAAGAGAAGGTTAAACTGCAACTAGACCTTTTCTTTGAAGTGTGGAGAGGGAGTGTGGTATGAGGAGATGAGAGGGGTAAAAGAGAGGAAAAAAGGAAAAGTCTAATTCTGGAAAGTGCTTTAGACTTTAGGACCATCCATTCAAGGCATTACAAGAAAAATCAAGCACACACAAAGTTACAGAGTCAGATCTAACCTACAGTCTGGCAGTGCTACACACAGAGCCAAGGTGTGTTAATAGCGTTTTGTGGCACATGGAGTGCTTTTTAATGAAAAGCACCAGATCCCATAGCAACCTTCCAGAATCTGAAGGGGGCCTATAGGGATGCTGCGAATGGACTCTTCATTAGGGACTGTAGTGATAGGACAAAGGGTAACAGGTTCAAACTTAAACAGGAGAGGTTTAGATTGGATATAAGGAAGAAATTCTTTCCTGTTAGGGTGGTGAGATGCTAGAATGGGTTGCCCATGGAAGTTGTGAGTGCTCCATCCCTGGCAGTGTTCAAGGCCAGGTTGGATGAAGCCTTGGGATGCATGGTTTAGTGTGAGGTGTCCCTGCTTATGGCAGGGAGGTTGGAACTAGATGACCTTAAGGTCCTTTCCAACCCTAACTATTCTATGATTCTACATCCCCAATGATAAATGAACAGTACCTGACTACATCAGCAGCCCCTCTCAGATCACCAGGAGACACTGAATAGGAAAGCCCAGTGGCTTAAAGGACTGGACCTTGTAGTCTCATCTAACTTGTGTATTATCCAATCACATTGCTTCTGTTAATGAAAAAGGGAGCAGAAGTGACTGAACACAGGATCAACTCTACTGCGATCTTTCCTGATAAATGGCCATTCTAACCCTAACACCTCTCAGTAATGAGGATTCAACAGCCTCCCAGCTGATACAACTCCTTTAATTACTACTAGAAAGTTGAAATTACAATTTTCTTAAATTTTTTGCATTTTCTCATCTTTCACAAATGCAGAGCACATAAGCTCTTTTAATATACCTTTTAAATATCTTAGAATGGGTTGGGTTGGAAGGGCCTTTCAAATATTACCTAATCTAACCCCCTGGAATTACCTAATCCAATCCCTTGAAATTTCTTGGACACTGCAAGGACATGGGAACCAAGATTTCTTCTACTCTGCTTTGGTGAGACCCCACTTTGAGTACTGCACATAGCTCTGGAGTCCTTAGTACAGGAAAGATACGGACCTGTTGGAGAGGGTCCAGAGGATGGCCACAAAAATGGTCAGATGGATGGAGCATCTCTCCTACGAGGAAAGGCTGAGTTCACCCTGGAGAAGACTGGAAAGACCATATTGTTGCCATTCAGTTCTTAAAAGGGGCCTATAATAAAGATGGGGAGAGATGTTTTAGCAGGGCTGGCTGAGCCACAACAAGGAGTAATGGTTTTAAACTAAAAGAGGAGAGATTCAGGCTGGAAATGAGGAAGAAATTCTTGACAATTAAGGTAGTAAAATACTGGCACAGGTTGCCCAGAGAGATGGCAGATGTGCCATTTCTGGCAACTTTCAAGGCCAGGCTGGATGTCGTTGTGAGCAACCTGATCTATTTTAAAATGTCCCTGCTCATTGCAGGGGGTAGGAGTAGATGAACTTTGAAGGTCCCTTCCAACCCAAACTATTCTATGATTCTATGATTCCTTTTATTTTCAGAGTGACTGGTTTATCATTATTAGCTTGAATCGTGTGAGTCCTCCTGAGTGCCCTTCTCACTTTATAAATCAAAGACGTAGAAAATTTATGCATAGAGACCCTATCTTGCTGTTCTTTTGCATTTCCAATTAACTTCAAATTATTTATATTATTATTTTTACTGTTGTTCTTTTTCTTGTTATCTGCTTGTATTTGCTTGGCCCAGTACACATTCTCACTTATCCTGCGTAGAACTTTTAGAGAACACTAGTAATTTTTTTAGTGTAAACACACCTAATAGCATTCTATTCCATTCTTTTCATAGGTCAGCTATGCAAAGTACCTCGGTGAAAAGAACAACCCAGCTAACTTCACAAGGATGATTAATATAAAAGCCAATTCACAGAGTTTCACAACAACAGTCTTTAAGGAAATCTTACAAGTAATAGAACAAATTTCAATTTCACACACATTTTTTTCAGTCTTGGGTATTTTGTATCACTTTAATAGATTTTTCTCTCATAAACATTTTACTTTTTTATGACAAATACCACCCTAGATATATGTGAGGCATATATTACCAAAAGGTAATGTCCATGTGTAAGGCAACAGCAGTTATTTCTGCTCCAAGGCTTCTCAGGTGGTCCTAGATGGCTCTTTGCAGCTGGCATAAGCTGAGTTATTTTAGGACTTCTTCTTGGGGGGAGCTTGAGTTGACTTGTGGGCTCATGTAATGAACTTAGGCTAAGCATTTGCAGAGCATCAGCTCCACACGGTTTAGTCTGTAACCTCACTGCTGTGCACATATATTACCAGGACAATTAAAAGCACAGCCAGAGGCCAAAGTTTTGTGCTATACCACCATTAATTTAATGAGAGATTTTCATGCATGGATGGTATTGTGGCGACTCTCAACTAAGAACTTTGTTAAATGCAGTCAAAACATAACCTAACACTCAGCCAGCTTATACACTTATTGATATGACAGACATGCACTCTCTAACAAGCTAGCCAACACTTGCAAAGAGCATGTTTCTCAACAAGATACTCTGTGGTAAAACCAACCAAGGGTGAGGTTTTAGTTATCATTCAGATGTATATGTTGCACAGGTAACTTTCAAATAGCCCTTCAGGAAGTCAAACAGGGTCTTTAGCAGTAGGACAATGCATAGAAGAAGGCAGATTCAGTCTAGATACAAGGAAGAATTGTTAGAAAATGAGGGTGGTAAAACACTGGCACAAGCTGCCCAGAGAGGTTGAAGAAGCCCATCCCTGGAAACATTAAAAGTCAGGATTGGTGAGGCCCTGAGCAACCTGTTGTAGTTGAAGATGTCCCTGCTCATTTGGTTTAAACCCAGACAACCAAGTATCATGCAGCCCCTCGCTCACCCCCTGCCCTTTACCCCTTCCCAGGCATGATGGGGAGAATCGAAAGTGTAAAACCTGTGGGCTGAGATAAGAACAGTTCAATAACTAAAGTACAATATACTACTACTACTAATAATAGTAATGTTAAGGGAAATAACAAAGGAAGAAAATATAAAATCAGAGAGGGAAAGGGAAAACAAAACCAATAATAAACACAAGTGATGCACAGTGCAATTGCTCACCACCTGCTGACTGATACCCAGCCCGATAAAAGCAGTGACCTGGGTCTTCCAGGTAACTCCCCCCCAGCTTCTATACTGGGCATGACATGCTGTGGTATGAAATACCCCTTTGGCTAGTTTGGGTCAGTTGTCCTGTCTCTTCTGCCTCCCAGCTTCTTGTGTTCCTCCTCACCAGCAGATCATGAGACTGCAAAGTCCTTGATCAGGATAAGCATTACTTAGCAACAACTAAAACATTGTGCCTTATCAACATTGTTCTGACTAAAGGCAAAATACAGCAGTGTACCACCTACTAGGAAGAAAAATAACTCTATCACAGCTGAAACCAGAACAATAATCTTTAAAGGTCCTACCAACCCAAACCATTCTGATTCCATAATTCTATGATTCTATGAAAATTTGAAGGAACTTTCCCTCTAGTCTCAGCCAGTCTATTAATAACTGGCAAAAATAGAATGTCTTTCAGAAGCTGACTGAAATCTGCCCAAAGAAACAGTTGAGTTCATGCCACTGTATTTCCAAATGAAAGTCACCCCAAACCCCATCAACCCAACAGTTCACTTTTCTGATTTCCAGCCTGAACTTCAGAGCTGATATCTGGCTTTGTGCCTGCATTGTTCTCCTCTCTTAAAATGGAGATCTCTTTTTCTTGTTCAGCCAACCTACTGACTTAGCATAGAGGCATACAAAATAATTTTAAGTATATTAGCTCATGGACCTAAATTGTGACAGAAAAAAAGAAATAAAATCACAGAATAATATTTTAGTTTTTTTTCTGAGACAGAAAAGTTATATTTCTTATTCCACTATCCCTGAAAAGTTACACTGGACTGTAGCATTGCAGCGGACACCAGACTTGACAAATTACAGTAAGAACAGCACAGATTCATTCCATAGCCCAAGCTGTGGCTTTTCAAAATAGTCTTCCTGTTGAACACAGTTCAGTAGTCCAGCACTGATGAAGACTCATGGATGAAAAAAATGCTAATACTTATGTTTATGCCAGACACAACTATAAACAAGGAGAGGAGTGGCTGGAGAGCAGCACTGCAGAAAGGGATCTGGGGTTGCTGGTGGACAGCAGGCTCCATGTGAGCCAGCAGTGGGCTCTGGCAGCCAAGGGGGCAAAGCACACCCCGGGGTGCATTGAACACAGCAGATTTGGTCAGTCAAATGAGGTGATTATCCCACTGAGTATTCTGTGCCGTTCTGGGTCCCACAGTTCAAGGAAGATGTGTGTGAAGCTCCTTGAATGCCTCCAGAGAAGGAAAGGAACAAAGCTGGAAGGATCGTCCTTGTGAGGAGTGGCTAAAAGCTTTGGGCTGCTCTAGTTTAGAGAAAAGGAGGCTGAGGGGTGACCTCATTGCTTTCTATGGCTTCCTGAGTGATGAAGTGGAGAGGGAGGGGTTGATCTCTTCTCTCTGGGATCCAGTGACAAGACACATGGGAATGGCTCAAAGCTGCTCCAGAAGATGCACAGACTTGACATCAGGAAGCATTTCTCTACCAAGAAGGTGGCCAAACATTGGAACAGGCTTTCTAGAAAGGTGGTTGATGTGCCAAGATTGTTAGTATTCAAGAGATACTTGCACAATGCCCTTAAAAACTTGCTTTAACTTTTGGTCAGCCCTGGAGTGGTCAGGCAGCTGGACTAGATGATTGTTGAAGGTCCCTTCCAACTGAAGTAGTATAGTCTGTTCTGTTCTGTTCTATTCCACCAGCTCCACAACCGAGCCATCATTTGTTTGTACCTACCTGAGCACTCTCTGGCATGGAAGTTCTCAGAAAGAGTCACCCTGCCCTGAAAAAAAGATCTACAGACAACTTCAGAGCAGCCTCAGTTGCTATGCAGAGGAACATAACAAAAAGAGTTGCTCAGCCACTCCTTGTTACATACACATAAAAGTCATTATTTCATGCTGTCAGACAGTAACAAAACACCTGTGTTCAGGGCAAGGATCTGGTCTGGCTTTTTTACAGCTCTACCAATCCCACCAGTTGCAGCTCAGCAGGCTTACTCATTTCTACAGCTGCAGCTGGCACCTAGAAAGTTAAACAATCCAGGCACTCCAGAAAATAAAAACCAGGCAGACAGCAAACAGGAGAGTGGATACAGGGCAAAGAGCTGGAGAGAGAGAGATAAGGAAAAAGCAGCTGGGTGAGTGAGAGGAGGTAGTAAAGCAAAAGAAATGGCAGGGAAGGGTTATTCCTGGTAGCTCTAAGAAACTAAACAGCTTTAATTTGTCTAAGGAGCATGACAGGAGGCACAGAGAATCAAAACCACAGTGAACGCTCAGGGGGAAAACAATTTCTCCATTCTAAAAGTGCCAGCTGTTTACTTAAAATATCAAAACTTGTCGCTAATATAGTCCTCAGTCTGTTCATTTCTGCTCCCAAGGGCCCTGGTCCTGCAAGCACTTACAAGCCAGCAACTGTACCTTACACAACCGCTCTGGTAACAAAAGCTATCTGAGGGTTAGGAACCCTCTCTGTGATGTGCATATTTTTTTCACAGCATATGCATTAACCATTATATATTTTGAATAACTAAATGCAATTTTGATATATTCATGCTCAGCCTTGATACAGGACTTTCTATTGGAAACTTTTACCCAAAATCAAGTGATAGCTGGGGCCACATTGCAGTAAGGAATCTTTAAACAATGCAGAAAAGACCAATGACATCATTTCAAAAAATGTGAAATATTTGCATCATAGCCTCATACAAATCATACATTAATTTCAACATTTCATTACTAAATATATGCACTGGATATTCCACCTTAGCACTGTTTGACAGGTGCGGCACTCATCTCAGTTAACTTGTCTGATGGAAGCAACTGTACTTTTCCAGCAACAAAAACCAAAACCCACAGCTGCAGTAAAGTTACCTTTGCTTTTGTTAGAAGTGGAGATGGACTTTGCTGGACTGATCTAAAGCACGTCCTTGTCTCCACCCCAGGGAAGCCTGTAGTTGCTTAGCCCTGCTGTAAAGCATTATTTGGCATGAGGAGGGAGTGGCAGGCAGAGCTGAGGGAAAGCTAGGTTTGAGAGTCACCAAGTCATTGTCCCTTCAGCCAAGGTGACTCTGTGCAATGGTATCTCACTAGAACACCCCCACTGGCAACTATTAACCCTGAAAGCAAACACTCTCCCTCCTGAGAACAGTCAGGTTGGTTTAGATGATGATGTATTTGCTCTTAAAAGCTTATCAAAAGAATTTAGACATAGATGTTTGAGAAAAGCGCAATCTGGAGCATGCCTCCCACCTGAAGAAGCCCCTTCCCTCACTAGGCTCCAAAGAAGGGTTCAGCTGCTTTTATGGTCTGAAAAGCAGGGATGGACTTCCTCGTTGTTCTGTTTGGTGAACTCTGAGCTGCTGCTGTCTCTAAGGTGAAAACAAAGATACAGTGCTTCACAGATCCTCCTGTGCAAACTGACTGCAGTGGCAGAACTGCAACTTGGCTGTGGGAGGAGGAGTGTTTAGCAGCTGCCAGGTTAAAGCAGAGGAAAGACAAAAAGATATTCAACTTCAGTGGTCAGTGATGCAATTATGTTATAAACAAATAGATCCTGTTTGATAATTCATAAGGCAAATTATTTCTGTAAAATATGAATAATTAAGTTTTCCATACAACAGAACTAAGTGAAAGAAAGCTCCAAACCTTTTTGTAATGTCTGAGGGCCTTGTAGGATGCGCAGGACTTGTAGCTGACCCACATCACAGTTATAAGCCAGGTAAGAACAGATGCCTAAGTTCTGGCAAAATAATTTGCAGAAGAGCTTCTGTTTCTTTGCAGCTATTGAGCTCTGTGAAGAAGAGTTTATTCTACTCATTCCTCCTGTAAATACATAGGTAACTTCAAAGGGACATCATGCTAACGATTTTTCAATGGAAAATAAATTATATATTTATCATATCAGCAATAAAAATTGATTAATAGTTGTAAATATATATTTTTACTACCATCTCATTGGATAGGCAACCAAACACTCTTTTAGAATTCCACAAAGCAATGTACACATTGAGAAGAAATTTGACAATTAAGGTTGTTCTCTTACAGCCTTTTGATATAAAGAAATCCTTTCAAGTTATGCTTAACCACCAGGCTTGGAAACATAATATACAGATAGAATCAGAATCTACTTCTGATCATCAAATTACCAAATTAAAAGTTGTAATATGAAGGCTCCCTGAGACAAGCTCAGTTTCCTTTATCTCAAATAGGAGTTACTAAAAGCAAATTTCACAGTACTTTTAGTAACATCAGTTGCACTAGCAGCACTGTCTATTAAACCTGTACCAAACCGCAACCCTGTCCTTGAGACCCTGAAGAAGATACTCAGAGGATCTCAAGATTATTGTGCTTTTGTTCACTGACACAGTGATCAGTCCAGCACACTGACTCAGTGATGAAAACAAAATAAATTGTGATAGTCTAAGTCAGTAATACAAATAGATACACATAACTGTAAAGTAAGGCTTTTTCCCTTTGTGACCCCCATGTAAATGACAATTGTTGCAACTCATATCATACAGTCTTACAACATGTAATAAGGGGACATGATTGTTCAAGGCCGGGTTGGACAAGGCCTTGGCTGACATGGTCTAGTGGACGTGTGTGTGGTGTGTGTGTGTCCGTGTCTATGGCAGAGGGATTGGAACAAGATGATGTTAAGGTCCTTTCTAACCCAAACCGGTCTATGACCCTATCATAATGTAATTGGAAAGATTCCCACAAGGCTGGTTCTGTCTCCAAGCCCTAAGAGTATCACACATAGTCATAACCAGCCCCTTTCAGAAACTATTTACACCAATTGAGTGTAATCTTATAAAGATTTGTTAGGTAACTGCCTCAAAGAAGAGAGGATGTATGGGAAGTACATTTAATTGTTTCACCATCATGAAGAATCAGTCATGCCTTCGTAAGCACCAATTAATTGCGTGTATCCAGAAAAGCTCTCTGCCAAGTACAGATAGGAAGGATATGGCTCGGAGCGTATTATAAAGATTACAGGGAAGGTTATGATAAAAACCTCACCCATCAATAACTCCTTACTACATCTGTCGGATGTCACAGTTGCTTTGCCTGCTTCCTACTCGCTGCAGCTCGCTTTTCTTGAGGGAGGGGAAATAAAACCCAAACTTTGAGAGCCCTGCCGGAACCGCAGCAGCACCGCCGCTGCCCTTAGTACCCCCGAAGGCACCCGCGGGCGGAGCTCGGCGAGGGGGGCGGATGGGGGCTCCAGCCGCGATCAGGTCTGAGCCGGGCGGGGCCGGGGCGGGCCAGGCACCACCTGCCCCTCCCGGCGCGGCAGTGCTCGGCACACTCCACCCACCCGCGGCTACTTGTTCGCCCCTCGACGGGCTGCCTCCATTTCCAGCCGTGGGGCGCCTGCGGAGTTGACCCCATCCCGGGCAGGACGCTGAGGACACGGCGGCCATGTCGTGGGACCCCGCCGTGGCGGCACGGCTGTTGGCGCTGCTGGTGAGTCCGGGCCCCGACGGGAAGTCCGGGGAGCGGGGGCACACGGGAGGTGCTGCGCAGGGAGCGGCACCGGCGCCGCGTGGCAGAGCTCTGCCCGTAGGGGTTTGTCAGCCCTCCCGCCGCCGGCTGGTTGGGGCTGGGAAGGGGTTTTCTCCGTTGCTTTGGAAAGTAGAGAAGAGTTATCGTTGTTTGCTGCCCGAAAGCAGGCAAAGGTAGAAAACTCCGGTGCGAACGGTGTCTGGAATGGATGGGGGTTTTCGAGACACCAGGCGGAACGGAAACGCAGTGAGGAGTTTGTATTGTTTCCGTCTTGGTGCTCAACGTATTATTTGTGTTAATAGATTGCATTACATTAGTGAAGAAATAGTGCCATAAGGCAAAATGGGTCCTAAAGTTGAATTTAATAGAATACCTTGTTGCCTTAGAGAAATAACACCAAATTCTTGATAATCTGAGATACTGCAGGCTTTGTCCGTCCCTGTCCTCACTCTTTAGCCATCACTTTCCATCCTATGAAATAACCTTTTAATAACAAACTAAGAGGAAAACGGTTGGTTTGTTTGATTTGGACTGATGGCTTCTATCTAATTCTAGATGCTTTACAGGGAGCTCTCCTTCACATGCGCGGGGGTGTTCTTTAGCTCTTCACCTTTCCAGGCTGGCAAAATGCCTGCCGAAGTCAGACTATCGCGGCTCAGATGAAGGTGAGGGTGGAGGCCAGGCCAGAGGCTGCGCTGAGGAGCTGGGCAGGTTTCAGGAAGGGCATATTTCATGGTCAGGCTGGCAGCTGCTATGCATCAGGACCTTGCTTCTGGAGCTTGACATCCCGCAAAATCAGAGTTGTTAGCTGGAGACCTGTTGTCCTAGCTTACCCATAAGTGATGTAGACTTGCAGTTGGCCACAAGTTGTCCAGCAACAGTTAACCCTGGTCTTTGCAGCATGTTGGGAGTTACAAATTCATTGGAATATGTTTTACCCTCATTTTGCCTGAAAGACCAGTGGTAAACATGCAGAGTGCTACTTGTACAGAACTTACCACTAATTCTTTCCGTAATACCTGAAGCCACACCATTGCCTGTTTGGTGGGCTTGCACTTGCTCAGGATGCTGTTGGTTTTGCCTGAAGAGAAGAACTGTTTTCCTGAATCCTCATCATCCTCAGTCTCAGCTAAAGCTGCGGCAGGGTACAGTATACTAAGAATGAAGTTGTTTTGGTGCTTAAATGCCTCATTGTTGGGTAGAATATTAGAGCAAAACAAGCTGCCCTGGTTGATGTCAGGAGGAAGGTACTGCTGGATTTTGCTTTTTTTGGTTTCCTTGGTGTTTTTTCACCTAATCTGGACAAAGGCATTCTTGTGGCAGTAGATCTGGGTGCCTGTTTGAGGGCATTCATGTTTGAGGGTCATTTATATCTTATGACATGCAAAGACAGCACTGATAACTTCAAAACCTTAAGGAACTACTGAAAGAAAAAGCCAGCCTCAGGAAATACTGTCTTCCCCAGGCATCTTCTGCCTTAGAAGCATCGAGAACTGCTTTCCCAAGGTCCCTGCCTTCAACCCTTTTCCAGGTGTGTTTGGGCGTGTCGGACAATAGTGCACCCATAGGGTTGGGCTGTACCTGGCGTGTGTCCAGGTGTGCTTCCAGTGCCATGGGCATGGCTAGTGAGTATTATCAGACTGGGAGGCTTCTCGATCATTTCTGAAGGGGATAGACATCACATCATCTAGAGAGGAAATGTTAGAGTACTTCCTGTGTTTCCGTGAAGACTTGGCAGAGATTTGTGAATCTTACTATGAAAGGAACAAAACTGATTTTAATTCTCTGAACATCTTCTTAGATTGTACTTCCTTGATATTTGGAATGTCAGACAGGGTATGATGAAATTCAGTCCAGAATCCATTAGATCACTATTGTAATGTCAGAGCCAGTAGCGATTTACTTTCAAAATTCATAGAAACAAGTTAAATAAAAATAAGCCAACATGAACCTCAGTGTTAGAACAAAGGTGAGATGATTCCAAGCAGCCTCACTTCTATCGCCAGTAACATGTTGACACATGGTAAAAATATTTACAAGCATTTATGCACTGATTCAACAACTTAATATTGTTCCAAAAGCGGGGGGAGGAAGGGGTGAGAAGCACTATGGTGAGATATGAAATCAGGTTAGAAATACGTAAGGTCTAGTATTTTATTCATCCTGTTGAACAAAAATGGTGTATTATTTTGGGCACCAGACTTCAGAGAAAAGTGAATCCACCCAGGGGAGACTAGAGGAAGGCAAAAAATGGGATCTAAGTTTGGGTAATCCTGTTTTATGATTCCTAAAGTGAGATTAATGAACTGGGTACTGAGAAAAGAAAGTGGGTAAGATGCATGGTAAGTTTTCAGATATATGAACAGTAATTATGAAGAAAAAGGAACTACACTGTTCAATGTGGGCATTATTAATGTGGCAAAGAGGGAAGTGTGGTTTGAGGCTAAGATATTTCAGTACAGGTGTTTGAGTTTCTTTTATGGTAAATGGAGGTGCAGTGGATGCAGAATGCACCTATATGGTTGGATCAAATTGTGCTTTCGAAGCAAATCTTCAGAGTGTGTGAATCTGATCCCTCCTGGGTGAAACTGCTGAGAGATGCATCCACCTGCTCGTGGGTATTTGGTCTGTGGGACCAGGCTAATTCTAATCCGAGGTGAATACTGCAAAACACGGGTCATGGAGTATTGTGTTCTCAGCAGCAACGGCTTTGCTCTACAAATCCTCTTGTGTTTGTTTTTACGAACTAGACTGTCCTGGGTTCAGCAGTTGCAGTCAGTTTTTCTTCTGTTTAGTAGCTGGTGTTTTGACTTA
>NDXB01007473.1:8778-29480 GCA_002631895.1 Agapornis roseicollis | reverse complement strand
CATTATTATTATTGGTGGTAGCAGCAGTGATTTGTGTTATACCTTAGTTACTAAACTGTTCTTATCTCAACCATGTGGAAGTTGCATTCTTTTGATTCTCCCCCCATCTCTCTGGAAGCAGGGGAGGGCAAGCCAGGGGGGTTGAATGAGTGAACGAGCTGTGTGGGTTTAAACCACGACAGGAAGCCACTGAAGTTCCCTGGCAACAGGGTTTTTTTTGAAATTTGCAAGCAAAACTCTAATACCAGATCACATATCCAAGGCAAATGAAGATACAAATGGAGGCACAAAACCAAATCAGTACTGTTACTATGAGATAAAATCTCAGGAGCTACTAGTGCTTCTTAGAAATTATCTGTCTACCTGAATGGAAAGTTCCACCACAGACAGCAGTGATATTACAAGATATTTTGTTATCAAGAATGGAGTCACTGAGGAAAAAGAAAAGAGGTCACGGTAGTTGCCTGACCTTCTTTCCCACAATGGGCTATGGTTCTGCATAAGAGTGTGTTTTCCAAATCATAATGTATGGAGGTACTCCCTTCTTACCAAACAATGCTCACAGGTTGATGCAATGGGCTGTGTTTCTGCATTGTCATCAGTAGCCCTGCTGCACAGTGACAGTTCTTCACACTGTTATCATCTTCATGGACATAAAGTGTGGTTTTTAGTAGGGCAGGAACTGTACTATACAATGACAATTGTACAATGTATTGTACTATACATGACACCCACAAGAACTAGGCGAAGTATTATACAGAATCATGGTAAAGGCAGAGAGAGAAAGGATGTTGTGGATGACACAGAGGTTAACACAGCAGCAAAAAGGGAATTTAGGTCAAAGGTAGTAGGAAGGTAGATACAAATAGAAAAGAAAGAAGGGAAAACAGACAGAAAGCCCTGAGAAAAAAGGTAGGAGCCAAAGTGATTAAGAACACAGTCAGGATCAAAGGTAACAGAGACAGAAACAGATGGGAGAGGGAAGAGAAGCTGAGGGAAAAAAAGAAAGGGAAAAAGGCAGAAAGCAAAAGGCCAGGACCATTCCTCCAGGGAGGCTGGAACAGAATTGATGGTCTGTGCATCCTGTAGCACACTCCTGTACGCACAAAAGACATGTCTCTTGATACTGGCAGGTTCACATCCCAATGCCAGAAGCTTCTTATCTAAAAAACAATTTTTAAGTACAAACTATGAGATAAAGAACTCTCACAAGGGGGCTTTTTTAAGGCTGTGGGGGATTCTTTTTCAGGAATTACCTAGCCCTTCAGTGGTTGACCTTGAAATCTTAGTATGTAATCAGGTTTGGATATTATGTGTACACAACATAGAAACAGAGAAATATGTAATTATTTGACTCCATTGAAATGCAGCTACTTCTATGGTGAACTTGACTTTAACCTTCATATCGCATTTGCCAGATGCATTCTATAGCCATTCATCATTTTCACACATCAAGTACACCTTAGTTCCTTTGTTTTCATACTCTAAAACAGTTCAGAAGAGCCAGCCAGATTGTTCATTCTGTTTATCCAGAGGTAATAGGAAATGCAAACATTTGAAATCTTGTTAATATGCTTAAAAAGTAAGACAATCTCAGCCCTTCTTCAGTGTACAGTCTGCATTTTTAATAAAACACTTTTCATCTTGCTATGAGAAGAGGGTTTTTTTTTTAATTGTGACTAGGGAATCAGAATGGATAGTTTCATCTCATTTAAAAGTTATCTGACTCATGCTCAGCATTCATGCTTGCTTTTCTCAAGGCAAAAGATGGTGCTTTGTACCTTTTCTCTACCCATGCTAGGAAGACTTGATCAACCTCTGTAAATAATACATTGGCACTAATTCCTGTGCTTATGGCTAGAGGCAAGATTGCATGGTGTCTGCTAATGAAAATAATTGTGAGGGGACAGAAGACAAAATAAAGAGACAGTGAGAAATAATACCAAACTTTTAAAAACCCTTTGAATTACAAATCACTGTCTACTGTTCTCTCTTAATTTGTATAAAAAAAGCCAGCTCATTCTAAATTAGAATTCAATGAATTATTCATAACAAATAATTTATTAATCAAATTTAACTTTTTCTGTTTGTGAACTAAGATCATATTTTCCAAGTATATTTGACATTCAAAAATATTTATGTATTTCTTCATTTCACTTTTTTTCTTCTACAGAGCAATCACAAGCAATATGGTACAAATACCAAGATATGAAAGATTTTGTAAATTTGGCTGATGTTAGGGCTGGACAAGTGACATTACCCCTTCAGGTTTTATAGTCCAGAATTCCACTGTTTCAGGTTTCTCTGTCTATTTAGCAAATCCATAATAGGGTCATGTCTGTCAACTAACATAAATTCAGTGTGAAACCTGAATTTGAAATGTATCATTGAGATGGATATTGTGTCAACAAGACAAACATTCCTGCTTGAAAACTTATGATTCACTCTGGTCACAACAAAAGAATGCTGAATAGCACAGCAATGCATGAATCAGAGGGGCTGTTCTTTCACTGGCAGTGTATACCTGTGAAAGACTTGGGTGTTTCCTAGCTCATCTTATAAATGTTTTTGGAGCTAATCTGTATGTATAACTTAGTATTTATTATGCCTGCCTGAGCTGTATATTCTTCATATTCTTTCCCCTTTTCAGATTTTCATTCTAACCAAATTGCTTTCACATGTTAATGACCTCCTAAATCATGTTGAATTTCATTGGCCTGGGGCAAAGCTGACAAAAGTTGGGACCCTGTGGAGTGTTTTCACTTCTTTCCTACCTTGTTTTTTTCCCCAAAGGGGGAGAGAAAATGCTTTGTGGTTTCACTCCATGTTGACTTATCTTCCTGCTTTTATTAGTGTCCCTCTTCATCTTCCATGTTTGACATTGTAGCACAGGCACTGAAGAACTGAATAGCAAAGGGCCAGTGGGCTAAAAAGAACACTCATTCTCTCTAATGCCTCCTTCTCCTGCTGCCCCTATTATTTCCAAATTGCTTTAGATGCTTACAGCTGGAACTGCTACAATTTTCTGTTTTCATGTTAAGTGTGAAGTACCAGGAATGAAGACGAGTGACAGGGCATTAGCAAAGAAAAGGAGTCATCCACCTTGTCTTCCTGCCTCTGGGATGGTTGGGTACCCTCCTGAGATCAGTTTGTGCTCTCCTTTGGTATGGTTTGACCCTTTCTGAAATCTGTATAATTCACTTGATATTCATACTACATATATCCACATATGTAATTCATTATATCTGATGCCATATTGTTGATAAATTTGTTCACTAATGATATTCGTAGTAACCTCTAATAGTATATACCTACTTGGCTGTTGCTTTTATATTGATTCTTGCTATAGTACTGGTTGCTGCTATTATTTACTGCTGCCAGTCTACTGACTTGGTGCTGTATTATTGATGGCTGACAGTGATTAATAATAATTTAAAATATATATATATGAATATGCTTTATTAATCAGAGTTATACTAGCTAGTGGTAATTTTTGTGGTAGTTTACTTACTAGTGGTAATTTTTGTGGTATATATGGTAAACTGTAATAAAGCCAAGAAATACACAGAGCAAAGTCTCTGTGTGCTTGTATTATGGAATCCTACAAACCTACAGTAATGACATCTACACATTCACAGGTGGGATAGCCTTTTAAATCATGACACCATCATTCCACCACTTATCCAAGTCATTGTCATGGTTTAAATCCAGACAGCAAATAAGTACCACACAGCTGGTCACTCACCCTCTCCTTTTCTCTCATCCGCAGGCAGGCTGGGGAAGAGAATCAGAAGAATATAAAACCCACAGGTTGAGATAAGACCAGTTTAATAACTAGAGTACAGTGTAATAGTATGTCATGGCTTAAGTCCAGCTGGCAACTCAGAACCACACAGCCGCTTGCTCACTCCCTTGTTTCTTCCCCCCTGCAACTCCCAGTGAGATGGAGAGGAGAATCAACAGAATGTAAACCCTATGGGTTGAGATAAGAACAGCCCAGTAACTAAGGTAATACAAAACCACTATTGCTACCACCAACAGTAATAATGAGAAGTGAAATAGCAAGGGGAGAGAATATAAAACTAAAAGGGGAAAGGGAAAACAATAAACAATAAAACACAGCACTGCACCAGCTACTAGAAAGAAAAATAACTATCCCAGCCAAAACCAAGACTGTCATAGTGACCTGGGTATCCAACAGCTTGAATCCTTTTAAGCTACCTTCTCCATTCACATTAACACCTCTCTCTCCTTTCTTTAGTTAATTGGCCAACAGTTCATCCTCTCTCCTCTCCCAGGCTTACCAATCAATTTTCTGGCACATGAACAATTTTCTTCCTCTGAACAATTTTTTTCATCTGTATGTCTGGCCTCCAAATAAATTCTCTCTACAGTACCCCTAATCATTACTTTAGTCTGTCACCTATGCAGCCTCCAGTGCATCCTATAATTTGACCAGCTCCACAGCCAAACATGTCCTCTATTAATTAAATGCTCAAACTATGATTCCTACTATTTTTATTATCGTTACTACCAATAATAAAGGCAAAAAACATTTAGCAGAAATAATTAAAATTCTTATATAAACTCACTTCATTAGAGATAGAGAAAATTCTTTACAGTATGATACAGTATTGTAAATTCACTTGGCACCTACCTCAGAAATGGATTACATGCCCTAGGACTAAATGGATACAGGAGGCATTCAATTTATTTTCGCATGCTTTGGCATTTGGGCATCACATCAGCTGGCCTCAGGTATATGTAGACAGAGACTTGTGCATCCTGCAGCTACAGGAATCATTGCTGAGCCGTAGGACAATGAACCAAGAACTATTTGATGTACAGACCATGACAAGGAGTCAGTTTCTGTTATCAATTTTTTGGCCAAGGAATCATAATCTTTTTAGCAGCTCCATTTATCCTTTTATAATTCTCTGTCAAAGACTGAAAAGTAGTCTGAATAACAGCAATAGAAGATTGTCCTTTTAAGGATATTTTACTCAAAAGAAATTTCATGTCATGAAATTAGTAATTTGAGCATTTGTATGTGGTTTGGCAGAAAAAGCATTGTAAAAATGACAGAAAAATATTACAGAGGTCACCATTAAAAGCTACAGATCTGCAACTAAGTTCCCACTAAAACAGTATCTGCTTTATTCTTTCAGTTCTACATATTGAGTTTATGAAGAACTGAGGTAGCAGTTCATAAGTAATCAAACCAACTGCAGACTGGCTGATGAAATAGCACTGGCTTCCACTTTTAATTCCATTATAAAATGGAATTTTTTGTATGACCAATTGCTGCAAACCCTGCAGAGGGATTAATCACAGAATGGTCTACACAGTTGTGAATAGGATGAAAGGTGATATAATATGCAATATCTCTACTACACTAGCTTTTTAAAGTGTTGAGAGTTTCTGACATGAAGGGAATTTGGCAAGTACTATAAAATATTAGCTAACTGCAAAGGAGAATGAAGTCATGTTAAGAACAAATGAAGTAACAGTATATAGCCAACTGATATTTTTGTAGTTTATTACTGTATTCATAGACCTATAAATGGAACCATATAGGGTAATGTTGAGAAGGATTAAAAATACAAATAAATAGAAATGAATGCATATATTCCACTAAATGAGAGTTAACTAAATATTTTACTGTTTCTCTTATCCACACTTAATATT
Source organism: Agapornis roseicollis (assembly GCA_002631895.1). Taxonomy (NCBI): domain Eukaryota; kingdom Metazoa; phylum Chordata; class Aves; order Psittaciformes; family Psittacidae; genus Agapornis; species Agapornis roseicollis. The sequence continues at coordinate 23,792 of NDXB01007473.1, read as the reverse complement.
TTAGGATTAGAAAAGTAACGTGAATATTTAATCATTTAATGGGGTTTCCCCTAAAGACCTTTATTTCACAGTCCTTTTGCCAACACTTTTGAGTGTGTTCCAGTGGTATACTTCAGAGCTGACTGACAGTATTCTCCTTCAGTTTTATTTTATTCTGAAACAACAGCACTCAATATTTTAGAGTCTGATAAATGACTTGCAAACACGACTAATTAGCTGAATATTCAGGATACTGCAAATGATCTTCAAATGTAATGAGATCTGGGAGCTGTCAATCCAGGCGAAAACTGCTTATGCATTGAAGAAAATGTCAAAGGTAAGAAATATCTTAGCTGGATGGAATTTACATATCTTATGACAAATTCAGATACAGATGACAGCATTCCAGTTTACTCCTCAGTTTCAAGTATTCATACCAGCCACTGAAGAAATTGTTAGTTTTATTAAACAGATTCCACATTGCATGATTGCTTTATCAGTAACTATATATTCTTGCACAAAACACAGGATATTTTTTTCGGTAAAGAGATGTAAAGGAGTCCAGAGGAGGTAAGGAAGTTTAGGGGGAGGTCAGTAACTAGTGATGCACCCCAGATCTCAATATTGGGTCAAGTGCTGTTGAATATCTTCATTAAAAAGCTGGATGATGGGACAGAATGTAGTAGTGCTCCCATCCAAAGGGACCTGGACATTCTGGAGAAATGGACTGACAGAAACCTCAGGCTCTTCAACAAGAGGAAGTGCAAAGTCTTGCATCAGGGAAGGAACAACCCCAAGCACCAGAACATGCTGATAAGCAGCTTGGCAGAAATGGATCTGGGGGTCCTGGTGGACAGCAAGCTGACAATGAGCCAGCCATGTACCAATCTGCAAAGAAGGCTAATAGTGTCCTAGGCTGCATTTGGAGACACGTTGGAAGCAGACCAGGGGAGGTGATCCTTTCCTTCTAGTCAGCACTGATAAGGCCACACCTGAGTGCGGGATCCAGGGCTGGACTCCCCAGTATGAAAAACATAGGCATACTAGAGAGATTCCAGCCAAGGGTCACCAACATGATGAAGGGACTACAGCATTTCTGGGAGGAAAGGCTGAGCAAGCTGGGACTGTTTAGCCTGGGGAAGAGAAGCCCAGGGGGAAGGGGGGAAGGGGGTGGAAGGCTCTTGTCAGTGAGTATAAATACCTGAAGGAGCAAAAAGAGCCTAGGCCAGATTATTTTCAGTAGTGCCTGTGATAGAAGAAGTGGTAACGGGCACAAAATGAAACACAGGAGTTTGATCCTGAACATCAAGGAAACACTGAGCATCAGAAATCACTGTGACAGTGATTCTTATCATCCAGCCCATACTCCAACAGCTTCCCCATGAGGATCTTACAGGAAACAGTGTTGAAAGCCTTTCTGAAGTCAAGATAGACAATATGCACTGCTGTTCATTTTTTGTTCCATCCTACAAGGTTATCAGGTTTGTCAAGTGCAACTGCCATATAAAGGTGTTACAGAAGTTTAAACAGTCAAAACAGATGACTAACTGCTATAGGAATCTAAAAATTTAGTCTAACTCAAAGGTTATTGTGAAGGGTGGGGGAGGAGAGAAGAAACCAATGTATCTTTCCTAAAACTATTTTTCCAGCAAACCAAACCCTTAGTGTCTCTCTCATTAATCTGCAGTTTAAACAGAGGGAGACAATCAAGAGCTTTAGAAGAAAAGGTAATTTATTTATTTTTTTTGTAATTACATTTAGAACAATTGACAGGCAAAATTATACATGCTAGGCCACAGTTTCCTGGTTTGTTTTTCATATAGACACTAACACTTCTTAAACACACAAGCTTATACAAGTCCTTGTAAAATAATGATAAACCATATGATGTCCATCAGTTTGAATGCTATTTAGCTATACAAGTGCCAAGACAAAAGTAAAAGTCAATTATGGAACATTACTTGGAAGCCATGCAAGTTTTAAATTCTAGTTTTGATAGACAAGTTTTTAATTGCCACCAATATTGAAGCATGGAAATGTGTTCCTTTTTTCCCAGAACCTGGAAATTTACGCAAGTCAAAAGTGAAACTTAAATCTCTAGTTGTACTGTATGTGTACACTCAAAGCTTAATTCTCTGAGCCTATTAAATTTTTCTTTTTAGCAAAATAATTTTCATAACCCCATATCAATCTAGGAGACAGTATTAACTCTCAGCATATCTGGAATAAGACCTTAAGGCTGCTCATGCTTTTTTTCTCCAAAGTTTTCTTACAGGCACTCTTCAGTATTGTAGCTTCTCTTGCATAGTAGAAATCCTGATGAACAAAACTCTGAAAACAGAGAATGCAACAGGTCAAAGGCAAAGTATATCACTTTCATTTTACATTTTTTACACTTTCAGTAGGTATCTGTACGTATTTCCTATTTTCTTTATTGGAAAGAAACCCACAGGTGTGATTTTCTCTTGATTAACAGTTGTAATTCTAGTATTACAAGCAAATACAGCAGGACCTAATTAAAATATGAAACCAAACACATTGTGTTCCCAGGTGTAACTAATTGTAACACAAGAAGCATCTCCTGGATTTCATCACCTAGAATTCTTAACAGGAAGTACCATGATTAGTAGCAGCTCACCTCAACATCTCTGTCTTCTCTTACAAAAAATTATGTGTGTGATATAGCACTCTTGCTGCAATCCTCCTCTGCATCCCAATTTACTCTTTTTCACTGCATCAAAGCTGCTGCTGTCAAAAGCATATTATTTTCTTGCCACATTTACTGAGTCAGTTCCTCTTCTATTTCCAGTTACTAGTTTCTCTCAGCAGGAGAGTTCTAACTTTTTCTCCTTACTTTTAAAGCTTGTCACAACACTACTTCTTCCCACCTACAGTTCACTTCTTGTGTCCTCCTACACACTTAGTGAGATGACAATGCTTATGACAATTTTCCTAGTTTATTGAGCCTGTTCCTTTTTCTCCCTTCCCACCTTGTAAGAACATAAAACTGAATCAGAGAAGGGTCTAACTAGTCCAGTAGCTGATTTCTAGCACTGGCACTAAATCTCTGCCTCAGTAAGAGTGAAAAAGATACACATGTATGTAATTCGCTTCTCAGGTAGTCTTTCTATATTGAGCTATTCCCATTCTGGGATTTCCCAATACAGAGAGAATGTCTCTATTTCATATCCTATACATATTTTCACTTCCAAATAGTTATTCAGTCTTCCTGGAGAGTCATGTAAATATCTATTGTGCACAACCATTTTTTATCTGTGGTATACAGATGCTACCTCCTTCAAAAGGAGCTGTCTCCTCTGTTTTTACACCTGGGTCCTATTGACTGTGTTGGGCCATGCTCTTATACTGGAAGAGAACGTGAACAATTCAGAATCATCCTTTCTGTCCTCTCAGAAGCTTTTTCATTTCTGCTGCAGCCATTTTTCAGTCAGAGAAACAGAACTGTGTACAGGTATTTACTGTTCACAACCCTTTCTTTACACCAGAAATGAGTAAGCCACACAATTTGGTGCAGGGCAAGAGTCTTGGAACCAAAGGTTCTAACAAGTGGTAAAATACAGCATTAATGTGCCTCATGACACCTTGCTTTTCCAGCTTGTTTTAGGTCCTTCATCTCAGTTCTAGTCTCAAAGTAAAACCAAAATTCACTAACCTTAAAGGGCCACCAGCACTGTTCTACATATTCTTCCCTGCTATCTGTGTTTTTAGAAATGAGGGAGTTTCTTTCTCTTTATTTCCATTGACTCCTCAGGTTCTCCTGAAATCATAATTCTTTATGCATAATTCTTCTGGGTTAGGAATGTGCCTTCATCATTCCTTCCAACACTATGCACTCTGGATAATATGAAGGTGGACAACCAATAATATAGATTTGTAGAGCATCTGGTTTATACCATAGCTGCCTCATTTGCAGAGAAAAATAACTGTTACAACTGAACCCAAGACATGTACAGAGCACACCTCTGGGGATATGAACTATACATCAGTTGTTGCAACTACTTAATTTGGTGCTCAGTGCTCCATACTGAACACTGAAAATCAGAGGAAACCTGAAGAACAGTTCATTAACAGTTCAGATCTACAGTCAGTTTTAACACATGAAAATGTTATACTCATTGGGAATATTGATCTTCATTGCTATGATTACTTAAGCTTAATCTACATTTTTTAAAGCAGTTAAAATACTTGTATTTTCAAATATTTTTTTAAAGTGGGCCTTTTTAAGCTGATTGACCCGCTCTGATATATTACATTCTGTAAGACTGAAATTTTTCTGCTAGGCTGCAAATGATTATGTAAACAAAGGAATGAAAGGGAATTGCCATGAAATAAATTTGTCACTTGTACAATATAATTTGCAAAATTTCACATACATAATTTAAAATTATCTGATTTATTATATTCAGCTGTGTTTAAAGTAGCATGGTCAAAACTTGTGTTGATAAATCTGAGATGGATAGCACATTTTACACCTCTGTGTACTTTGTTCTGTGTCAGCATCAAGCTGCACCCCAATGCAAAAATTAAAAATGAAGGGAAAAAAGAATAAAATAAATAAATGTATTCTATTGAACTAGTTGGTCTGAGGCTAATAATAGTTGCCTCTTTATGGCAGTGCAATATTTCTGCATTCTTGAATCCTCCACACACAAAAATATCTGTGAAGGCTTATATACACAAATTGTTCTGCAAACATTCTCAGCGTAAAACTGCTTTTTTCATATCTGTGTTTTCATTTTATTGCTGTTTTCTTCTGTTCCTTGCTCAACTTGGTTTCCATGTGCCCACCTAGTTTGTAGGAATAGATAGCTGTAAGACACTAGCTCTTTCAAAGGCAAAAAACATGTGTTTGAAAGTGAAGCACTTATTTATGGATGCTGAAATAGCAATGCATGGTGGGAAAAAGGAGGTAAATAATAGCAGCTGTGTTCCATAAGCAACCTTGGAAGGGTGGTGACCCTTCCAATGTCTATTGTATTTGCTTTATAATGTACTAGTAACTGATGGTGGAATAGAAGGAAAAACAATAGTAAAGGAGAGCTCCTACATTAACTTAGACTTTCTTTACATTCTTAGTTTTCCATTAAACTCTTTCTTTCAGTTTAAATAACCAGTAACCAGTTCATTATAGCCCTCTATCTAACACACATATGCTTTGATTTTTACTTTGTATTAGATAAAGAAGCAGGTCTTTTATTCTTTATATCCTTCATAAAGAGTCTTGTAATGCAAGAGGCAGTGCTTGCCAGTGAGCTTCAATTTTTGTGAATACTTGGCTTTAATCTGTATTTATGATGTTCAGTCTCTCAGCTCCTACTATATCTGTGCAGGTCCCCTGCAGATAGTTAACACCTTCGACAGAATTTTATGGTCAATTTTGGAATTTTGTTAATTTTCCCAGAGAACAAAATTAAATGGAAATGGGGAGGGTGTGCTAACAGCCCTGTGGGTGGGATTTTTAAAGGAAAGCATCATTAAATCATGAAGCAAAGGAAGATTCTTACTGTAAATGCAATGCTTCTCAGCTTAAGAATAACTTCAGCTCCACCCCCCATGTTCTTTATTGGTATATTATTTAGACACCAGGTGCTTTTTGGTAACACCTGCTCTAGAATATGACAGCTGTTTAACAAGAATATAGTTTTATTCTTGGAGTAGTTCCTCCAGAAATGAAAATGCTGTTAATGAAATAAAGAATGCAAAGAAGACCTCTTACAGAATTCTGCAAAAAAGAATAGTGATGATAGTGGTAAAGAAGGTAAAAATCTAACAGAAGGAACACTTCCAGGTTAGTCCAAATATTCCCCACAAAGCACATCTTTCAAAAATTCCTCCTAAGCACCACTTGTACCTCAGGATATAACTTTACTCCTGGCATTTCTAGGTGTTGTGGCATTGAACCAGCAAATACAGTATTTGCTCATCAAGTATGTCAGTAACTTCTCAATAAACTATAGCTAAGATATTTATTAGCATGTCAGAACTGCCACAGGATAGTAGATCATCTGATAAAATAATGAAATGCTCCACAGTGAGAAAGGTCCTGGATCTCATTGCTATGCCTGTGCTTACATGTCTTAGACACAGGTCTGTTTTTAGTAAAGATTGATGGTGAAAAATAGAGATTAGCCTTTTTCTTGTTTGTGAAGTGGGTCATAAACAAGCTCTTAATGGTTTTTTAAACACATAAAATTAACTTATGCTGTAAGGACTATGAACCAGTGCTAATGACACTGAGCAAGTTTATTATTCTTATGTCATTAATCATGAAATGGTTTCTACTGTAAGAGTAGCTATCCCTCTTTTCTTCATACTTATGAGAAAGCAGTCAAGTGTCCTTCCTAATGAATAGCACATTCTACTACTATGAAGCAAACTTTAAGCTTTTAAATAACTTTTTTCATCTTGCCTTTATGATCATATTCTTTATTATGAGAGGTTTCTACTCACAGATCAAATATAACTATTGCTGAATGCAGACATAACCAAGGAACCCAAATCCTCCCACTTTGCCTTGTCTGGGTATGCAGATAGACACACAACTACAACTAAGCTTTTCCAACTTAAAGGGTGAAGATTACCTTCTCACCCGTGGCAGTCATTTAGATATGCATTTCAAATGTTCCCTCAGGGTATTAGGTACTTTGCTAGTTTACACTGATCAGCTACAATGGATGCCCTAATCAGACACACAAGGACACTGGAACTGAAATAAAAAAGTGGCTTTGTGGGAATACAGTCTCAGGATAACTCTCCATTATTGCTACTAGTCTTAAAATCTGAAAGTCACATTGAGAATAGTATTTATTGCACCTTCCTATGGATTTTAACAGAATATGCAAAAGGTGAACTTAAAAGCTCTTAGCTGACCAAATCCTTGGTCCAAAGCCTTTTTGCCCTTTAACAGTTGAAAATAATTTCTGAAATAGAAACTTTAAAAATTTGGAAGTTTGAAGAAAAATTATTTATCACTAGCAAGAGCTCTATAACCTCTGTTTACATTTCAAAGGAGTTCCATTGCTATTCTGGGGCAATATCTCCTCTTTCCCTCTTTCTCATGTACAGAAGTGAAGGGCCAGAGAGAATGGTGTGTTTTGTATAGCATAATTACCTGATAGATGTCAACCATTATAACAGTTGTTTAAAATTCATTTTCTTGCTAAAGTGGATGGACTAATACAATATCCCACAGAGAAACCAAGTTCCATTCTGCTGTGCTTTCTATAATAGCATTGAAAATAACCTGCAGCCAGACCATAAAGACTCAGATGCTTACAGTGGGAATTGAAATACCTGCAAATCAATGATCCCTCAGGCAAACTATAAAGGCCTTGTAAACACTATGAGCAGACACATTTTTTTACTTATCTTTCCCAAATGCCTACAGCATCACCTCTTCATATACTCAGAAGTGCCTCTGTCTGGGTAAGATAGTTCCCTCCTGTTGAGACTCTTCTACTGGACAGATTTGTCTGCTTCACACTTCAAGGAAGCAGAATTGGCACCCATCTTCAAGGGTGGATTACTTAGAACGATTGCAGATAGTGGAAGTCATTAACATATACTCAGTATTTCTTATTTGCAATGTCGAGACAGCTCCCTGCTCTGAATGCTAAATTGTTTTAGAACAGCATGTTTAAGCTCTTAACCATGCATTGGCTAAGAAAGGCTTTTAACTTGGGTATTTCAGTCTAGGTTGTAAATTCCACAATGAACAAGAAGCATTTAAAAAGTTAAGCACAGAAGTCATCTATACCAGTGCCATTTTTTTAACTTTCTTATCACCATGTCTTCTGATAAGTAAACACAGCTAAAGAGATTATGTGAATGTTTCTGACAAGCACTTTCAGCAGCACTTTATTTTACACATGTGTCCTGGGTTCAGCAATAGCAGTCAATTTTTCTCCTTCTTAGTAGCTGGTGCAGCACTGTTTTGACTCAACCTGGGGAACATAGCTGGTAACACCAATATTTTTGGTTGTCACTAAGTAATGTTTACTCTGACCAAGGACTTTCTGAGTCTCATGCTCTGCCAGGGAGGAGGGGAGGCTGGGGGGAGGCAGGGACAGGACACCTGACCCAAACTGGTCAAATTGGTATTCCATACCACAGCACATCATGGCCCGGGAGGTAATCGGGAGTTACCCGGCAGGACACACACTTCCCGGTCAGGCTCATTTTCAGCGGGTGATATCGTACTCTCTTCCCTGGTTATTTTCTTGTCATTATTCTTATTGGTGGTAGCAGCAGTGATTTGTGTTATACCTTAGTTACTGGACTGTTTTTATATCAACCCGTGGGAGTTACATTCCTTTGATTCTCCTCTCAATCCCTTCGGGAGCAGGGAGGAAGCAGGTGCGAAAGAAAGAAGGGGGAGGGAAGAAAGGGGGTAGAAACTGGGTTTAAACCACGACAATTTGCATGTACTACCTTAAGGCCAAAACTATTTCAGTGGGGCCACTGTACTACCTATCCTTCTACTATGAATCGTAATTCCTACTTGGCCTGGGTTCAACAGTAGCAGTTATTTTTCTCCTTAGTAGCTAGGGCAGTGCTGTATTTTTGTATTTCAGCATGAGAACAACACTGATAACACCAATGTTTTAGTTGTTGCTAAGTAATGTTTACTCTGATGTTTACTCTGATCAAGGACTGTTCCATTTCTCATGCTCTACTAGTGAGAATGGACACAAGAAGCTGGGAGGAAGTAGAGACAGAACACCTGACCCACACTAACCAAAGGGGTATTCCATACCACAGCACGTCTTGCCCAGTGTATAAACTGGGGGCAGTTAGCTGTAAAGGCTAGATCACTGCCCAGGTCAGGCTGGGTATTGGTCGGCAAGTGGTGAGTGGTTGTATTCTCTTCCCTTGTTATTTTCCTTATCATTATTATTATTGGTGGTATCAGTATTGGTTTTGTGTTATACCTCTGTTCTTATCTCAGCCTGTGGAACTTGCATTCTTTCGATTCTGCTCCCCTTCCCATTGGGAGTGGGGCAGGGCAAGAAGCAAGGGAGTGAGTGAGCAGCTGTGTGGTTCTGAGTTACTGGCTGGGCTTAAACGGTGACACTACTGTTTACACACTCCTAAAAGTAACACTTGGTGTTTATTGGCTGTTCTTGTCTCAGGGATACTTTGTTTTCTTCTCAAGAGAAACTGAAAATATAATTTCAATTTAACAGCCATCAAATTTGTGCTGTATGTTAAAACCTCCGGTTAAAGTGAGGGGAAAAAAAATGGCCTAAACTGGCCTGTAAGGGCAGGCTGAGCCTTAGACACAAAAGTTATCATAATGCTTCTTTGTTGTCACCATCATAATGTCTGCCACTTCAAATTATTATAGAACAAGTCACAGGTTCTTTGAGTTTCTCTAGTGAATTATTTTTCACAAGAGACATTTGTAACACCAAAGAACAACTTTTAACTGAACTTTTTTATAAAAAAGTCACTCAAGTCTTAAAGAAAGAACATACTTTGTAGTATGCTTAGGTAGTATGTTAAAATATTTCATAGTACAACTGGTATTTCTAGACATTTTAATTAAATAAGCAATGTCTGATTCCCATTCTCCTCTTTGAAATTAACTGAGAGTGAGCAATTTTAGATTCTATCATCTATTGTCTCAAACAACAGATGGTTCAATATTTGTACATATCTCAAGCTTCCCACTTTGTTTCCAATGGAGACAATTTACTGAAGTGCAATCTAAATTGGAAGTCTTGAAGTACCCTGCTTAATTACGTACAGATGGATTAAATGTAACCTTAATCTAGCAGATGATGTGGTTCTCTGGTAGAGCCTGGCCCAGCTGTTTTATGTATTTAGGTCTTATTTTAATCCCATAAATTCATAATAATTCATAATGTAGAAGTCTAAAGGATGAAATATAAGTCTTAGACATACATTCAGGAACTTGATGAACTAATTCTAAAATCAGACATTAATATGAGCTACATTTTGACAAAATATAGCTCCTATTCATTAATATGTATTTCTAAAAATATGTATTTTAAACACTTGTCAGAAAACATGGGTGTAAGACATCTTTCTGCATATTATTCTTTCCTCATTTATAGCTGAAACTGACCTGAAAAAATAGTTTATCTTTACTTTTCCTCTGGTCAGAAGTTGCTTAAATGGTAGTTTAATTTGCATCTAAATTCAGACTAAATACTTTTATTGGATACATATGACAAAAGCAAAGGAAGCAGAATTAATCAGGAATAGGGTTTGTTTTTAAATAATTTTGATTTCTGCATATGTTTCATAACTAGTAAATATACAGTTCATGTAATTAAATGGATAGAAAAACTAAATAAATTATTTCTGCTACATTCAGATGGTTGTGATGCTGTAGTCTTAGCTTCTGATGTGAAAAGTTGGAACTTTTTAAGAAGAAAAACTACAAAATGAATAGCTGATGCTAAATATGACATCTAAAAAGAATACTTTTTTTACTGAGTTATAAATCCTTCTGAATAAGTAACTACTTTTGACAGTACCCAGTAACTGTCCAAGGGATTTTGATAAAAAAATCATATAAACTGACAAGGTAGAGTGAATTAAACTCACTAATCTTCTGAATTTTGTTTTAGGAAAAAAAAAATGTGATTTAATTAAAGTAAATAGACATAGGTACTCTTTACTAAATAGAAGATTCATAGAATCAAAGAATCATAGAAAGTTAGGGTTGTAAAGGACCTTACAATCATTCAGTTCCAACCCCGATGCCATGGGAAGTGTTGCCTCACACTAGACAATGTTGCCCAAGGTTCTGTCCAACCTGGCCTTAAACACTGCCAGGGATGGAGCATTTACCAACTTCTTTGGGCAAACTGTGCCAGTGCCTCAGCATCCTCACAGTGAAGAACTTCTTCCTTATATCTAACCTGAACTTTCCCTGTTTCAGAAAACTAAACAAGGCTGGGAAGTAATGGCTGCAAACCAATCCACAGTAAAGACATCTGTGAAATATGGAAGATGCAATTAATGGAAGGAGAATGAAGCAGAATAGTTATCTATGCATTTAATTCCATTTAAATTAAAGGGAATTTAAATATAATGAGTGGAGTAGCCATAGGAAAGCCTGCTGCTTTCCATCCTGCCATCTCAGGAAACTCCTTTACAGTGCTATCTAAATCAAAAATCAATCTGAATCACAATCCCAGTGCCAACAAAAGCAGATCTTGGGTCACCCTCTCCTCACTATATTTACATATACTGTGAATTAATCAGTTCTGTTTAGTGGGCACTACTGCAGTTAAACAAAGATGTGCCTTCACATCATTGTCCTTATTGACACATTTTATTTTCCTATGAGATTTCTGGCCTAGAAATACGAATTGTAAATATAAGAGGCTGGTTGAAATGCCTGAAGGTATTGACTTTGCTGATGGCACCTGCACCTTGCAGTTAATGATAAATGAAATGCAATAAAAGACCTACAGCTTAGTCAGAATTGCCCATGAATTTTAGCTTTATGACCAATAAGTAAAAAGTAAAAGTTTAGCTACATAAAAATGACATCAGATAACCCATCTCTAAAAGGTAAAGCACTGCAGAACTACTGCATTGACTTGCATAGGCAATGTAAATCTGGTGTCTACACCTCTATAAGTACATAAGGCAAGTTCCATTTTTAGAAGCTTGCAGTAAAGTATCAATATTAAGTAATTTTCTCAGGATGCAACTATCTGAATAAATCCAAATCACAGAAAATTAACAAATCCATCCAACAGTTGAACTGTTTTCTGAACAGATTATGGCAGCATATAGTGGACAGCTAGAGTAAGTGTTATTGGAAGAATTACTTATAACTGCACAAATGGCAGACAGCCTTGGATATTTAGCAAAATAAATTGTGTTTGGAAAACAAAAATATGTTGATTCATAGGGACCTTTTGAGTCACTTAAACTCTCTGAACCAACATTATAGATTAAAAGGTTGTGGAAATGAAAGGTATTGGCCTATGTCAAACACGGTTAGTAAAGACAGAAATTTGCCTCCTACTCTTAGTGACGCATCTTATGAAAATTGCCGTATTAGTAACATATAGCTCTCTCACTTCTCTGAACCACTGAACTAGAACAGGTAAAACATTGGCATTTCATTCTTACACATACCAAATAATCACACCTATTGGAGGACTGATATTTCTTTGCATAGAAAATTTAAAATATCTACAATACCAGTGGTTGTGTTCTCAGTTCTGTAATTGATGCATCTATTGCTTCTTCTTAGTACTGGGCAGAACACACTACTTACTTGTAACCAGACAATCAATACCTTTTACTGTAGTTCTAATGCAGAGATGACATTCTGGTGAAAAAAAAAAAAAAAAAATAAAAAATTGTATGCACATAAACCATCACTTGTTTAGAGCTTTTATTCCAAGTAGAGCCATACTATTCCTCTCCCACCTTTATCCCCTGTGAAAAGGATAAAATTCTAATGCAAGTGTCTATGACCCAGATAATATTTGCAACTTTAGTTCAACCAGACATAACAAAGTAGTTTGGGTCAGCAAGAACAAATTTAAGGTAAGCTTCCTGGCCTAAAATTGGAAGCCATAATAGAATAAAGACAGATAAATATGAATTGGAATTATAGCACAATCATTTAAAGTGTAATTACCAGCAGATTTTCTATATTCTTTTGTTAAATTCTTATTTCTTCCATCTTTGTTGATACAGGAATGTTTGAGGTTTTTTACACGTAAGCTAGGTTGTAAGTAATCTAGTTGGAAAAGCATGATATTGAGATCTATGTTATGCAGCAATTAAGGGGAATTTCCCTGAGTATTGTCTGAAATTTACATTTAAATCATATCTAAATATGTATTTTCCTGTACAGCAGCTCTGTTGGCCCTTTAGACAAACTCTATGTGTGCTTTCATATTTTGATTGTTTCTTCCCCAGCATATATGTTATTTTCAATCAGTCAAGTCACTCTGTGCTACTTGGTTTATGCCTTTCAGTATGGAACTTAGGCTTCCTATTGATCATACTTTTTGTGCTGTGGAATGGCTGGTGTCCCTGTGGTTTATGAAACATGGTCAGGGAAAATAAGGGACTTTTACCATGTTGCTAGAACTAAGGCACCCTGCCTATGAAGACTACTACTTACAGGAGGGCAGAAGGCTGCGTTATTGTTCAATACATGTGTGAAGAAACCAACTATGCTTCTCTCCTCCTACAATGTGCACAAGCTGAGGTTCTGGCCTGATTTTTTTTTTTTTTTCCTTTTCCTCCAAGTACCAGATAGAATTTTAGTTCGCTTACAGGGAAAGCTAGCAAATTCAACTTCAAAAAAGCTAGGTCACAGATAAAATTCTGAAAGACATACTCCGATTTCCTTCATACTGTAACCAACAGATACACTATCTGGAAAGTAGCTTTAGTTTCATGGCAAATAACATATATTATCTGCAGTTACAAAGAAGAAACTTTGTTCAAAAAAATTGCAACATTTCAGTATCAACAACAGTGATCACAATTTTTTTAAAAAAGGCTGATTCAGACACAATCCAATAAATTATCTTCTAAATATCCTTCTTTCCCCACTCAACATAAAATAATATAAAGTTAAATTGCATCAGTTTTCCAAATGTGCCCATTAATCAGTTACAAGTTACATTAAAATAAAAGTTTTGCTTTAACTGTGTTTCAGATTTGCATCACTTGTGCATTTGACTCCCATAAGAGACAGCTTTGCACTTTTCATTCAGTTGACACAACAGCAATATCCTTAAAATTGGATTCAAAGGATTGCCTCAAAGCTCTCTGTTCTTGTTTAGTACTTTCAAGAGGACATTAGCCAGCATAAATATCTCTGTATGGTCGATGCAGCTCATCTGATGCTTACACTCGCTGTGCACTGCTCAATATACTTGTCTCTGTTGTTTGAAGTTCTATATTCATTTAGCCTCTCCAGCCTGTCATACATATTCTAGCTACTAAACATCCACTCCGGCTAGAGAGAGGAATAAAATGAGGCTGTCAGTGCTAAGTTCATGTGAGTGCTCTGAGTGTGTGTCTTTGATCTGTGTGTCTAGCTGTGTATGTATGTGCGCATGCAGTGTACATATGTGTTTCGTGTATGTGTTCCTGCTGATAATGCACATTCAGCCTCACAACCAATTCACCTGGAGACATGGAGGAGCAGCAGTCTTGCTTTTGGATCCAGCACAATATAATTTCCTCTATTTTGTTCTATTCAGTAACTTCTCCCAAAGCTCAATTTTAATTCCTTGTAAGGAGTATCATGTGGTGTTGCTATATAGGAAGGTACTAGCAAAAGCAAGATGCGTTAAGATAAGCATAAATTGGAAGCTGATGAACAAAAGATCTGGGTTGCTTAACATATATACCCATGCATTGTAAGTCAGNAAGGTACTAGCAAAAGCAAGATGCGTTAAGATAAGCATAAATTGGAAGCTGATGAACAAAAGGTCTGGGTTGCTTAACATATATACCCATGCATACTTCTGTAAGTCAGATGAACTAACTCCAACTAAAGGAAAGGGAAAACAAAGATCTCACAAGTCACTCATTTGATTTTCCCCTGGCAGATCAAGATTCTGCCACTGTGTAACGACATTTAGTGAGGGTTCTCTGCCTTCCTAAAGGACTCTGGAGTGGGTTTTGATGCAGCAGGCTTCCTACTAATTCCTATTTTCCAAACCAGTATAGATGCTTTCCTCAATTCCTGTGGTCTAGATTAATGACTGTGTTTCTCCAAGCAAGATGAAAGTTTCCAATGAAACTAGTTTCCAAGTTGTCGAACAATGCTCTCTTCTTTGGTTTAGTCTTATATTTGGTGGTATGAAATGTAAGCTAACAGTGCTGGAACAATGAACAGGTTTTATTTCTATAGTATCAGCAAATGACCTGACAGAACGACAGTGAAAAAACTGATAAATTAAGCACACATATCCATATATAGAGAGATTCTTATCTCTTGCATGCACTTCCTAGTACAAATTCCAGTTTTACAAAAAAAAAAAAAAAAG
>NDXB01007471.1:0-130978 GCA_002631895.1 Agapornis roseicollis | reverse complement strand
CTTTGGTCAGTTTGGTCCTGTCAGTACAGTCCTGTCCCTCCTTCCTCCCGGCCCCCCTCCTCCTCGGCAGAGCATGAGGCTCACAAAGTCCTTGGTCTGAGCAAACATAGCAACAACCNCAGTCCTGTCCCTCCTTCCTCCCGGCCCCCCTCCTCCTCGGCAGAGCATGAGGCTCACAAAGTCCTTGGTCTGAGCAAACATCGCTCAGCAACAACCAAAAACATCGGCCTTATCAGCCTTGTTCCCGGGCTAAGTCAAAACACCAGCTACTAAAGAGAAGGAAAACTGACTGCAACTGCTGAACCCAGGACAAGTATTTTTTTCTCTTACCTGTAAGGCCATCACATATGGCTGCCTGGAGTTTTAAAAGCTATTTGTTCAACCTGGAGGTTGGGTTTTCTTATTGCTTCATTCAGTTTTGGAGAAGGATTAAGACAAGAGCAGATGGTATTTGAGAGCCATAGTGGGGAAAAATACATAAATGAATTGGGCTTGGAGTAGTTGAACGCTCCTTTCAGACTGCACGTATGGTAGTTAGCATGTATTTCATGTTTCAGTAGTTATTACAGTTAAAAAGACAAACCACAGGTCTGTAAGTTTGTGCAATTTATGTTCATTTCCTCCTTGCTCTTTTTTTGGTTTTTTGGTTTTCCTCTGCAAATACATGGCAAGTTTCCTCTGCTGTGACTAGCCCAGATCTTTCATCTCCTGCATTTTCTCTTCACATTTTCCTGCGGCTTAGAAGCGCATCAGAGTGACTCAGATTTTCCATGAGAGACTTAGAAAGGTCACAGCCACTGACAGGCATCATGCCTGTTGTGAAGCTGGTAAGGAAATACACAGGTTGGTAGCAGCAGGGAGTTGGTGGTTTTGCCTATGTCTGGTTTGGTTCCCATCTCTGAAATGTCAGTTATGGTGCTGCCTGGCCCTTCTGCCACTGGGGTTGTCTGTGAGGAGTCACCATTTTGTCAGAGCCAAGCTCTGCAAACAGTTAAGAGGTGACTGAGCCTCATTCAACAGACCAAGGCAGAGCTGCCAAGTGCATGGTGCAGCATCCTTAGCACTGCTTGGAGAAGGATCCAGGCCTCCTTGCAAAGCCCTCACTGTTTCAGGGTGAGAATGACTTGCCTTGGAGCCCATATGTGACACTGCATGAATGACCCATGTCTTTGCCATGTTGTTTGACTGTTGCGGCCCCAGCCCTACATGCCTGTGGCAGGTATGCAGGGCAGTAATTCTTCCTGTGTGCCAAAAGAGGGCAGGTTGAGGGACTGCAAATACTCTATGGGCCCACAGGGTAGGCAGCCCTAGTCACTACAAAACCTCAAGTCTGGCCTAAATGTCAGCAGGGCTGGAAGGAACACAACAACTTTGTCTTCTAGTTTCAGGCTGCAGGTAAATCATTTGTCCTTAAGGGGCTTTTTTTACCCCGGTCTTTTGATAGTCCTATGTGAGCTGTCACTACTTATGTGGTATCCTTTAGGCCAGCTGATGTCCTCATGTACCAGCCTTGCCATGTGCCTGTTGTAGTAGCAAACTGCACCTCTGCTGTGACAGATCATGGTGTGTAACTCTTCTAGGTGTCATGGTAAAGACTGAGGAATCTTTTAAGTAAAGATTGAGTGCCAGTTGTTTCTCAAGAACATAGACAAGTTTTGTACAACAGAACATGAATCTTGTAGCTAGCAATGGAGTCTTCTGTAAGTGGGATGAAAATGATTTGCAAGCTGGAGCTTACAAGGCAGTTTACCAAACGTCATTAGTCATTCAGAAATTACGTAGAATTCATGTGAACCTCTTGCTGGTAGAACTGCATGGCTCCTTTGGTCACCCATTATGGGTAATCAGCAAAATCTCAGTGTCAGGAAACCAAATCCTCTCCCTGGTAACAGAGCTCTCTCATGAATGACGTTGAGCCTGAGGAGTGTCAGTAAAGCCGCTGGACTTGTGTGAATTAATGATTTGTGTTGGGAAATGGTTATGATCTTTTTGTCTTTATTTTGTTCTT
This sequence comes from Agapornis roseicollis, assembly GCA_002631895.1. Classification (NCBI taxonomy): domain Eukaryota; kingdom Metazoa; phylum Chordata; class Aves; order Psittaciformes; family Psittacidae; genus Agapornis; species Agapornis roseicollis. The sequence goes on along the minus strand of NDXB01007471.1, from coordinate 128,970 downwards.
TTCAGAAGGTTGGTGACTGGGACAGAGAAACTGATGGCTTCAGTTGCTCCAAGCAAAAAGGAAACTGAAATGAAGCAATGTGCATAATGTTCAGCTCATGGCTGGATGTCCTTAAGGTGGGCAAAAGTGGAATACACAGCCTGTTCTGCAGATATTTGTAGGAGTTTGTACTCTGAAGGCAGAGGTACAAGCTGCCACACTGGTGCACTCTAGTGGGTGGAAGAATCCACTGGTTCTTCCTTCAAATCTCATCGCTAGCACTAGAAGTGCTCCTGTGTGGAGCACAGAGGAAGGAGAAGGGGTTTAGGAGATCTGTAACATCTTTTATTCTGTTCCATCACAGGGTATTATGTTTCAGCCTTGATTTGTTCTGAGCTTTGTATGGGTATGAGCAGGTATGTCTGGAAGAAAGTCCTTTCTTCTGTGTTTGGGGTGGTTGTGTGCTTCTCTTCCTTTGCTGAAGGAAGGAGAAGAAACCCATCTTCTCCAGGTCTCTTGATACGGTGAGGCTGCATGCTCAGAACTCTGGGGCTCATTTATTGGAGACAATTATAAAAGATTAAGACATTCCCACCCAAACCTGAGGAACTAGAGCTTGGCATGGAAACAGCCCTTGATTCAAACATCAGCACAACCCCTTGCAGAGTCTTTCTTCAAAGACACAGTTTGGGTGCTCCTTTTTAGTGACAAGTGGGGACTCTGAACTCTGAGGCATTTCTGAACACCTCAGCTCCATGTTCTTCTCTTTGCCTTTCTGAGACTCTGCTGTGTCTTCCTGTCCATGCAAAGGAGAAGGCACTTTAAGATATATGTACTCAAACAACCCTGAAGACCACATTGCTTTCAGTGGCCTTTTAACCCTTGGGATTATAATGTTGAACACAGGCAGCAGCATGGAACCTGCCAGCAGTGATACACATCACACACAGGACTGAACAAGAAGAGGATTGACATGAAATGTCACTACCTTACGTCAGAGACAGGTAAGATTAGCTCTAGAAAACCCCCAAAGATTTTAAAGCCAGATAGTCAGGTTGTTTCTGAAAGGTCACTGCTGACTTTAGAGATTTAGACTTGGCATGTACAACTAGTATCTGTGATCTGATTGTAAATGTTCCATCATCTGGCAGTATCTGTGCTTGACTGTAATGCTTGAATAAGAATGAAAACATGCAGAGACAGAAGAAAAACAAGATTCAAAAAAGGCAGAAGGAAATAAATTGCTAGTACCTACTCTGATAAACACCATGTATCAGGTGTCACATGCACTAAGTGCCTGCATAGGGTTCCCTTGTGTACCACCTGCCAGTTGTCTTCTTTGGCCCTTTAGAGCTCCCTTCTCTGTTGCTGTGTTCATGATGCTGAGGAGAAATCTGGTTAATGTTCATATTGGGTATTTGGGCAGTGCTAGTTATTAATGTACATCTCTGAGCTTTGGAGGAATGTCTGATTCTTCTGTCTGGAATGACTACGCTATCCTGGTCCCTTCTGATAGATATGGGCTCATCTGTTGCTACTGCTGTACGTGGAAAGATAAGGAAAGTCAGGCATCAGGAGGGATGGGGCAGCCACAGCTTCTCTGGGCAATCTGTGCCAGGGCCTCACCACCTTCACAGGGAAGAATTTCTTCCTAATATCTAATCTAAATCTCCCCTCTTTCAATTTAAAGACTGTTATATATACAGTTACATAGTTAAATCCCTGAATGTTTCAAAATTCATTAGGTCAGGAACTGGATTAGGAATCAGATTTGATTTGGAAGCTGTGCCTGCTCCATCCCTGGCAGTATTCAAGACCAGGTTGGACGGGGCTTGGAGCAACCTGCTCTAGTGGAAGGTGTCCCTGCCTGATGAGCTTCAAGATCCTTTCCAGTCCAAACCATTCTATGAGCTGTAAGTCAGAATGAAATAGTCCGAGATGCTGACATTCACACACTGATTTAGTTTGCTTTCATTTTCAGTTGTATATCAACTTGCAAAATCCTTTGAAAGTGGGATTGTGTGATGCTACATCTTGCTCTTAACCTGCTGCTCCCCTAATGGAGACACTGGTGCGTGGTGCTTAGCCCTGCTTTTTTAAGACTTTGATGACATCAAGCAAAATCTTTTCCCCGCCCCTGAAGAAACAGGAAGAGTGCAGCCACAAAAAGCACAGTGTCTACCCACAGTGTCGGGGGAAGAGTGCTTTGGCAGGGAAGTCCTGATAAAAGCTCATCCTTGTGTGCTTTTGGTTGTATAGCTCAAGATATGGCTGAGCAGACAAGTGATCATCTCAAGGTTCGAGCTTGCTTGCTGGTGCTGATGTGCCTATGGCAGTGGACACAGCAAATTCTGGCAACAACGTGCAGTGATGGTGAACTGCGAGTCATCAGTAAGGGTGAAAAGAAATGTTGCCCCAAATGCATCTCAAATACAGGTAAGGGAATGATGTGTCTGTCCTCTTTCTGGTCATCAGTATTATGTCAACAAGGTAATTGAGTGTGGAGCATGTGGATGTGGATGTATCTTGAGTAAGTGTATATGCAAAACAAAATGGCAAGGACTTCCCTCTGCCCCCTAAATTCATAATGTGCCTTAGCTATAAACTTCAGAGTGGACTCAGGTTTTGGATTTAAAATGTGCCTATGCTTGCTATCCTGTAGTGGGAAATTGAAAGTTAAGTTTCTGTGGGTTTTGCCCACAAGGAAAGCAGGAGTTCACCTAACTGAATCTGAGCCATTCAAACATGGTTTTAATGTTTGGGCCATTTAGACTTCAGAAGGAACACAGGGAGTGCTGCTCTGTAAGGCTGCCCTTTGCAATTTGTGGTTCTAAAGAGTAGGAGGCATCTGACTTCAAGCTGATGTGTGTGTGTCCCAGAAGTAAATGCACAGCCAAAGTCTCAGTTGATCATTAGTTTCAACAGCTTGTTCTGACTTGTATCTCTGCCTGATCTTAGCATGGTGGTGGATGGTGGTCATGGATTCTCCCTTGCCTGTAATTTTAAGTCAGATTAGGGCTGCATGACCTACAGCAAGGAATGTTCCTTCCTTTTCCATTTGTTCCAACTTAGAATTGCTGGAAGCCTTTCTAGCTAGTGTGGTAATGCTGTTGTCCTGCAGGTCAGCAAACAGGAGCAGCTCATGTTACATCTTTTGTGGATGCTGAAGTAGGAGTCAGCATTCCACCTATTAGTAGCTTCAATGTATCTGCCTTAACCAACAAGGCCATTGAGTTCTCTGTGGAAGCAATGAGTGGACACATGGGATTTGTGGCCATGAGCAACAGACAGGTGAAGAGCTACAGAGCCCTCAGTAGTGTGGAGACCCATGGGTATTTCCCTTCCCACTTAGATAAGGTTACCCAGCATGAGGGAAGTAAGTCATTGCGTAGTGGGATCAACACCAGGCTCACCCACTGGCAATACATAAGAGAGAAGCAGCCCCAGGCTGTTTCCATGTTGCCAGACTTGATCAGTTTTGAGGGACAGTAAGAGGAGGCCAGTTGGCATAGGAAGATGTGGGCAGTGCCCTGGTAGCCCTGTATATTCCATTACCCACCTCAGGAAACCATCTTTGCTTGATTTGCTCCTCAGTGTGGGTTTTTAGCACACTAATGAACTTGCCAGCATTTCCATCTGTTTTTTTCTTTTCTCAGCTTCCTGGCTGAGCAGCACTTTTCCTTAGCTGGTCTCCAACTGCCCGAAGGAATGCTTGATGCTCTTTACTGACGGGATATGTATATATGATCAGTCTTTGCTTTCAGGAACCCAGGAGCCTCTCAGAATTAGAGATGATATTTTGAGTGCAAGCAAAAGTCATAACAGAACTCCCCTAGAAATAGGACAGAGGGTAGGAAGGGTGCTGGCTTTATAGGCTTGGATTTAGGACCACTTCTGCCAACAGACTGTAGGAAGCAGCTGCTGTTGTTAAGAAAGACATGCAAAAGGAGCTCTAGCTTCACTGACCAGGGATCTTTTGGGCATCCCTCCTGTAACATGGCTGTGTCTAACTGAGAAGAGCTCTGTGTTCTGAGAGCTGACTGCATGAATAGTTAATGTGTAATGCTTTGGGGTACTAACAGTGCCCTCCTCGTCTCATAGTATCTAAACACTGTAGTAAAGCAAACCTGCTGCCTTACTTCTGTCTACCATGACCTATGCTAGTATTCCAGATGAGAGAGAAGGGTTACACTGGTAAGTCAGATAACCATGGTGTAAGAATCTAAGTGATGCTGAATTTGAGTACTCTAAACTTTATCCACTACGCACAGGAGTGACACCTTTCTTGTACCTGCTTTTTCCAACACAGCACTCTAATGAGCTACTTCACCTGTGTCAAGCCACTCAGACTGATGCTGAAGTTAATTTCTGGCCTCTATGACAAAGGCAAATCTTAAGTTCTTTCTTTTTCACAGGAGACAACACCACATGTCAAAACACCCAGGACCATGACTGCAGATGTCGTCAGGGATACAGCTGTGTTGACAGTGCATGTCTCTACTGCCAGAAACTGCCTGAGTGTGCAGCGGGCGAGGAGCTGGTGAAGCTTGGTAACTAAAGAAACACTAATGACTCTGAAATATGGAGTTCAATATAAGTGGCTGCTGAGCAGCAGCTTTCTTCACTTACTATAATCTGCTTTTGGAAAGGCTTGTGATGCAGAGAGAAATGGCATTTATACTGTGATCTCTTTGGCTAAACCCCTTGCTTTTCTGTTTTATAGCTCTTACCTTCTTAAATTTGAGACTTTCACACCCAGGCCTTCAGTAATGCTTCCAAGCTTCTAGAACTGTCAGTAGAAGACTTCTACTATGTGTTGCCTCTCATCTTTAAATCCTCTGCTGTCAGATCAGACTGTTCTGTACCGATTCTGCAAGGGATCTGCCCATACATTTCCTAAACATAAAGACGCTTACGTTTTTCTCCAGGGGGCTGATTCATAATGCAGAAAGAGTGCAGAGGAAGTGTGTTGTGCTCTAATCTGTTGTATCCTCATCTTTGATAAAGGCACTGACCACTAATAATTCATGTTCTCTTTTCGTGTAGGCAATGTAGACTTCATATTCAGATGTAAACCATGTGAGATGGGAACCTATTCTAATGTGAAGAATGGCTGGTGCCGTAACTGGACTGAGTATGTATTTATTGGTGCTTTTCCTCTTTAGAGAGATGCATGATAAAACTCACTTAGAAAACCACAATCAAAGAAGAGATCACTTATGTGATTGAGTTTTTTATATTCAGCAATATATGTCTTTCCTCTTTAGCTCTATAATTGTTGCTCTCAAAGCAGAGTTTAAGACAAACTCCTGTGTATTCAGCTTTCTTCCAAGCCCAGCTCAAAGTGATGCAAAAACATGCATCACTTGAAACAAGGGACTAAAAAAGTGTGTACATAGGCAATTGTAATGCAGTGTTATCTTGTTGGGGAACAGCCATAACTTTACTTTCACTGCTATAAAAAGGCAAAAAAGGAAGAGTGGAGGAAAGGAAGAAAGGGGGATCCAAGAGAAAGGCTGGAAAGGATTGAAGGGCAAGGCAGGGACATTCTAAATGTGACTTTTTTTTTTCTCTTGTTTTAGTTGTGAAAGCTCTGGGTTTCTAACAGTCAAGCAAGGCAACAGTACACATAATGCAGTGTGTGGTTTGCTTCCTAAGGAACCGGAGCAAGGTACTTTCTCACAATGATTTGATGTCTTTGAGCTTATAACTTTTCTCTACACTGCTTCCATTGGTGACTTGCTGCATAGATACTGTACAGAGTTGTTGTGTTTCTTGTAATATTAATATAGGTAGAATTGCTGACCTGGGCAAAGATTAATCCTCTTAATCTTTATTAAATACATTTACTTGCAGGTCCTATTACAATTGACTCTCTCTCTACCACCATCCTGGCCATCCTGACTGCAGTGGCTCTGTTTGTTCTCATATTGCTGACCTTTGTCTTGCATTTCTGCATATGGTCACTGAAGAAAGAAAAATATCATGCAGCTGATGGTAAGTGCACTGTTGTGGGCTTGTGTGAGGCTTTTCAGTGATGAACAATGTGTCAGAATGGAGTAAACTGAGTTGAATAAATAGAATAAATACATATTTACTCTGATTTTTGGGCCTGTATCTTTGTCCTTTCGTCAGAGAGGGACTGTACTGATAAAGGTAATGGGCAGCTAACTGTCATGAAGACCTCTTGAGTGCAAGTGCTTTTGCTTATTCTCAATGCAGATCTGGAACATATCTTCCCTAAGCAGCCGATGGCTCCACAACTGTCACACTACAGAGAAGAGACTTATAGCTGCCAGCTTCCAGAAGAAGAACATGGAGGCAAAACACCAGAAGAAAAGCATTGCTACTTCCACCGTCAGAGTCTACAGTGAAACAGATGAATTGCAATGTGCTGTGAGAATGGGAAGCTGAGCTCAGCTTTTCCAGAGAGAAGAGAGGGTCTGGGTGCATAAAGCATCATTATATACATAGCAATAAGGAATGGGCTTGGGGGAGTTTTGCTGTGTTTCCTCTCAACAAAACTAGTGTTTAGAAGCAAAAGAAACCTGCTCAGGCTGATATTCAGTTCAACAGGATTCCATTAGTGCAAATCTCCTGGGTTGTTGAATTTTTCACTGATGTTCTATTCAACTTCCTTTGCGGCCAGGCACCCTTCTTGTTGTTACTCCCTTTTGCATCTCCTGCACATGTCTCTGTGGTGCTCCCATGGATTGATACACATGTAGAAGGCTGGTGTCCCACCATCAGTCCCTTCAGTCCTGTGGGAAGTACAATGGTACCTACAGCTTCCACAGGCTGTCTGTATTTCCAGGATGTTTCCTGGTGTTCATACTAAGGGAATAAGGTGATGTTCCTAGCAAGCATATCTACTACTCTTCTGTACACAGGCAGTGCTTTTAATTTTTGCCAAATTGCCCTCTTTGTTATGGAGGAAAGAGCCATTATTCTTAATCCATTCAGTCCTTTTCAATGCTAACAGAAGGTGTTGGTTAAACCAGGCGCAGTGCAGAGTGAGACTGTTATAGCCACAGCATTTGTGCTTGCAGGAGTTTTCCTATGCAAGTTCTGTGATCCCCTCATTCTCTCCAAGGAAACCAGGGGAGAAAGGAGTGACATTTATCCTCCTTCTCTAACTCAGCAACCCTTGGTACCTGGAATACTGAATTACAAAAGGGAGACTCAAATGAGGATCACATTTTCTAGAGAAAAACATTTGGTTTAGTACTCTCTTCTCACCTAGTTTATACACTAGGAAAAGACAGTGGGAGACAGAGAATAGATCAACATTTGTTCCTGGTACACAAAAAGTATCCCAAAAGAAAAAGAACCGGAACATCTGCTGGTGTATACCAGCATAGCTCCAGTGGCTTGATCACTGGAAGATGGAATATGTTCCCCTTACAGAAAATTGGAGGTTTTTTAAATGTCAGATTAGTGCTCCTCCAACTTCACAGAGCACTCACATGGCTGTAATGAATTGTGTAGCCTGAATTTAAAGGGGCAGGCTTTCAGCTGGGCTTGCTTGCAGTGAATTGGTACTGATTTCAAATAAGAATCCAGTGTGTGGCTTCAACTAGTTTAAACTCAGGTAGTTAAAACTCACTGTTATTGCAGCTTCATGTGTTTTGTGGCTGCAGTAACAGATTTCAAAGCTCTGGATGTCTTCTTGGTTTGGTTTTCTGGTGAAAGCTGCTTGGAGTCAACTCTTATGACCAAATCAGCTCCAGGCACAAATGAGTTTTAAGTTGTCATTCACATGGAATGGTATAAATATCTTCCAGTACAGCCATTGCATCAGCTTCCTCACATTGCCTTACAGATAACAGAAATAGTACAGGGCTTTGAAATGAAATCCTAGCAGAATAGTGGCATTTCTGTTAATCACCTACTAATGACTCCGGGGGATTATTCCAAGTCTGAATGACATGCTGGTTTCAGTAGGGCTCTGTGAAATTACAGCAGCTGTAGAGCAGGAGTTCTTGGCTTCACAGCTGTGTGATGCAAAAGCACTGGAAGAGAGAATCCTAAGAAGTGGGACAGGTTATTACCTTGGTAAGCTAATCACTAGCTTCTGTGCTTCAAGCCAGGCTTAGTGAAGACTGGATAATGATCTACCTGGTGACTCTGTGACCTCTCTAGACAATCCAGTCCAGTAACTGATTTCAAGTCAGAGAAGGAGAGAAGTTCTGATAGTTAAAGTGTGTATTAGCCATTATGCAGAAGAGTTGACTCTTTAGCATCTTTTTAAGCATTTATAATCATCTCTTCTCGGCTTCTCTAGGCTCTCATCCTACTTTACAGAAGGAAACCACCTACTTGTGGTTTCTAGACCGCTTAGTCTCTCTCAGAGCTCTTTCCACTTGGTTTTTCTTGAAGCCTTCTCTAGAGGAAGTCTTGACAAGTTTGAATAGAGCTGGAGGATTAATTGTATGATTCATGGACATGGTTTTATTGCTGAACATTTCTTCAGTGATTATGTCAAGAGGAGTTATCCTGTCATTGCTTTCTTTCTTCTGTGCATCAGAGAGTTGTGCAGCTGGGTGAAATAACTAAGGGAAAATGAAGTACAAAGGGTTATCCTTGTTCACTAGAATGTATTCCTCTGTAGTTCTAGTTTGACTCTTCCAGCTTCTCTGTGATGGTGTTTTCTGCATCTGGCACCTCTATACCTTCACTTTGCCTTCATGTAGAACGAGAGCAGAGATAGTGTGAGACATAATTAGTCCTTTCAATGTATTTTGCCTTCTTTGATCCTCTTAATGTTACTGATAATTTTTCCCATAGGTATCTCTGTGAAATTCGCTTAAAAGAAGTGAGTTTTCCTCTGTTGCTTCAAGAAATGTGCATTTTCTTAATTGAGGTGAACTGGAGATTCAGCCAAGGAAAGGTGAAAGGATTGGATTGGATTGGATTGGATTAATAGGATAACTTCTTTTAAGTGTGAGATTCTGCCTTGCAAGCAGTTTGCTGTGGGATTTAATGTACTCTGAAGTCTAAACCCTGGCTAGGAAGGATGCTTCTTTCTGCTCCTATGTTGGTTGTATATATTCTTGGCTCTGTATTGCCTCTTCCTGGGGTTTTTCTAACGTTTTCAGCAAGATTTCTGATTGTGACCTTTTGTAAAGGTAAAATAAACTTGGAACATGGAATGAAAGTGCCTCTGTGATATAATTAAGCACATAGGAAAGGCAGGAGTTTATTCTTTAGCTTGTCCCAGTGTTCTTGAGTGCACTGAATTTTACTTTGCCAGTTCAGTTCCTGGCAGTGACAGAGAAGCAGCAACATTTGGAAGGCAAAAAAACCCACCCCAAGCTGTTTGAGGAATGAAAGATTTGAGTGTCTGCCTGTGCCTCTGGCAGCAGGCAGCAAGTCTTGGTGAGGTGTACAAGGCTTCATGGGCTGTGGCTGTTGAATAGCTGACACTGCTGACACTTAATACTGAAACAAGATGATCAGAGCCATATTATTCATTGGAAACTTGCACAGTGGCTTTTAGGGTTTCTGTGTGCCTACCTTGCAGAATGGTTCCACTTCCTGCTTACCTCAACCACCTGCCTTCAGGGCTGCTTTTTGATGGGAAAAGCAACCAATTTCCTGACTTCTTAAAGCTCCAATTCAGAGGGAAAAACCCAAAGTGTGAATCATTGAAGCCCTGGAGAATTTCGGAGAAAGAGCTCTTCTTTACATCAAAGGAAACGAAAACTATTAGCAGTGAACAGTGAGCTTGTAAAGCACTGTACTTAAGTTTCCATTCAGGAAGGAAAATAGCTTTATTTTATCAGTGTGCAATTACTACAGTGTTTGAACCAGATCATGGCTGAATTTTCAGCTCAAATCCCAGAGTTTATGGGTTTTTTCCAGGTTCTGATTTAAATTTCAGCTTCATCTTTGTGCATGGACTGCAGGTTAGAAGAAGCTTCTCTCAGTAAAATGTGAATAACAGTATTCTTTTCCTTCAGTCTTCAAAAGAGAAAATAAAATATCCCTGGAAAACATCCCAAAGTTCCTAGAGATTAACTGATCAAGCAAATTTAGAAACCCGATGTTCACCTATATGCAGGTGAAGTTTAAAAGGTGTATTTCATGTTTTTAAAGGTATGTTTCCATGTAATTGTGTGGGGGACAGTTGGTAGCACTCAGTCCTTGTTTTATTCAGAGTTGTCCAGCACTTACCTTAAGCTTGTCTTTGAGTTGTCCGATGAGGAATCAAATTGTAAAAGAAGTTCTTGAGCTACCAGGGATGATTAAAGGCTTGTTACCATTTCGTGGGAGTGGAAGGTGGCCCTGCCTGTGGCAGGGGGTTAGAACTTGATGAGCTTTAAGTTCCTTTCCAACCCAAACCTGTCTGGGTTTCTATGAAGTCCTTTGCTGTCTTCAGAGCCAACTCTTTTAGCATATGTGCTTCAATACTGTTTGAAAAGGAACACCACTGACAATTTAAATAGCTGTTGATGTAACAGGTTTTGTGGTTTCTTTGGAGCTGACGTCACTCAACTGTGCCTGAGAGTCACTTGCCTTCCTCCGGAAACAGGGGAAGTGGTCATCACAGTGGAAATCAAAACTGGCCTTCAGGAAGGAAGCTTCTGATCATTATGGGATCTCCCAGTGACCCATCTCTGACATTGGAACCAAATGTAGACAGCTGTGTGTTTAAGGTCGGATTGGATGGGGCTTGGAGCAGGCTGGTGTAGTGGAAGGTGTCCCTGCCCATGGCAAGGGTTTTGGATCCTTTCCAACCCAAACCACTCTGTGATTCTGTGATTCCTTTTCAGTGCCACACATATGTGGTCTTATGGAATGCATAGCTGTGCTGAGTTCTGGATGGATTTCTGTAATCTATATGGAATCTTTAGAGTAGAACCACCTGGGCTAAGTACTGTAAAATAAGCTTGTGACCACTAACTACAGACAATGACATGAAGTATTAGGGATGTCAGAAATCAGAAGCTTTTGAGGGTAAATGCTCTGTGGTGTGCTTTCTCCCCTCAAACTGAAGACAAGCATGCTGTTGGGCACAGCTAAGGTACAGTGCTGCCCAAGAGTCTGTGTCATGCAAGACATCAAGGAATGGATGAATGAAAAAGAGGAAACCGTGACAGTAAATAACACTAGGGAGGGGGGAGAAGGCGATCTGGCTTTCCAGTTGACTTACCCTTCAGGAACCTGGCAATACCAGGACATAGGCAAAGTCTTTGGGAGACTCATTGTGGTGCTGCCTGTGAACTCCCCAGGACACAGGGAATTCAATGACCGTTTCATTGTGTGGATGTTTTCAATGGCAGTGTAATCCTGCCATCTTGTGACCCTTGTGGATGTTGCAATGTGTAGCTTGTGCGAGAAAGCCTTACTACTGTAACTAAGAGGAAATTGAAGTCCCTGGTTTTCCAGATGAGGTTGATAACTGTTTGCCTATGTAAGGTGAAAAGGAGCTGGCCATGCACAACACATTCAAATTTAGCTTTTATTTTAGTTTTCTGTCTTCTGAACTTGTGAAAACCCTTTTGCTCTGCATTGATTTGGGGGGGGTTCTATGCCAGTTAAAGAGCCACACGTGTGGTATAGTCAGGACAGTGTTGATGTTTCTTTCTGGCCAACAAGGCAACCTCTCTAGTTCAACCAGGCTTCTGTGGAGAGTTCTGCAGCACTTTGGCCAGGCTGGCACTGTGTGTGTGGGGTCGCATGTATTGGCCTTTATACAGGGCACTTTGAAGCTTCAAGGGTTGTTTCTGGCCCAGGTGTGCATCATTCTTGTGATAGAGAAGTACAGAATGATAGTGCCTCTAAAGGCAAAATCCTGTGGCCTTTGAGACACTTGTTGAAAAACTCAAGAACTAAATCTGGAAAGGAAGATGCAGTTATGAGATGGTCTGAACACTGGTGCTAGGATACACCCAAGCCATTGTGTGTTGCATAGAGCAGCTGTGCTTTGGGGAAGGATGAGGGGTGCGAAAGGGAAGATGTTTCCAACCTGTGATCTGTGGATTATTACTATTAAGACTGTAACTTGTTCACTTAGCAAGGCTCTCATAGACTATAGCTGGGATGATGTCTTTCAAGACTTCACAGTTGGTGTGCAGTGCTGGGCTTGCATTCTTCTTCAGAAGCCAGACCTAGGAAAGATGAATGCCAGTCAGGAAACTAGGCCTCCTTGGAGTCAGAGGAATGCCCTCTGAATGACTTAGTGACCACTTTGAGAGGTAGGAGCACTAATAAATCCCAACAAAATCCCTAACATACAATGCAAGCCAGACAGTGTATGACTTAAACAAAATCCCATTTTTGCATTCATTTACCTACATGAGAACAGCACTACACATTGTTTTATGTCTTCAGCTGATGCTCTTTAGGTTAACTCCTCTCTATAGGTATGTAAAGGCACGTGTACTTCTTAACATACCAGTTTCCGTAACAGTTTGTAGTTGAGTTTTTTGGAAACCATGAAATATTGTTATAAGGAATCTAGGACTCGATTTGAAGTGGACATGGGATCAAAACTAGGCAGACATGGTACTGAGTTTTCAATGATCCCTTAGCCCTTGTTTTCCTCGTTTAGTTTCCAGAAGCCACTTAAGGCACTAATTTTACATATCTGTACTCATCTCCATTTCCCTTTGAAATGCCAAGGGCTGAAGCTACAAGCAGCAGAATGTGATGTCCAGTTATAAGCCTTTGTGAAACCAAACAATTGACTTGCATGTAATTCTATTTCCTATTCCTTTCCCCTATAGCAAGAGGAACTGTTCACTTCCTGCCTTCACCATATGGTGCTGCATCCTGTATATAGCACACGTAGGAACTATCAGCAGTTTGTAAGGGGGGATATTTAATTGTGTAACAGCCCCAGGAGGATTTTATTCTCTTTTGATTGATTTAGGAAGATAATTGGAAAGGTTTGCATTTTTCCTGCAGCAGCAGTGAGTTTGCTTTGGCAGTGTGATGGCCTTACTTTGGCGCTTTATTTTGCCAAGAAGAAAATACAACAACAATTTTCACTTCTTTGACATACTTTATGAAGAGGCTTCCAAGGGAAGGCAGTGACACGTCTTTGTTGGTGTTTGATTTTCCAGAGGAGAAGCAGAGCTGCTGCTGACAAACCTGCTTTACAGATGCCAACAGAGGGCACCGAAGTTACATACGTTTTTCTTGGCAAACCCATTCTCAGTAAGTGTTCTTTTTCCTCTTAAAAGCTTTGAAGATTTAGTGCTGACAAACTCAATGAACCTTCATAATTGTCTTGATTAGGTTTTGGTTTCTTCTCCTTTAAAACAAATACAACTGACAGGAGGAAGAAAACTCTCTGTGATATCTATCATGCTGTTCATCTTCTACATTCCCTATTATTGTGTCATCTGAATGTCTCACAGTTTGGAAATGCACTTAACCTCTCCACAACCAGGGCAAGTTAATAAATGCCCTTTGTTCTATTCCAGGAACAGCAGAGAGGATAAGGCCAAGATTCACCGCATCTATTTGAATATCCATAACTTTCATGGGTATTTCAAGTAAATGAAATTCCTGTGCTTTTCTTTGTATCTGCCATGCAGGTGTCTTGCTCAGAATTTCCTAGCAACATGATAAAGAAAGGAAATCAAACCCCAGAATTATCTGTCCTTGACTTTCTAACCATGGATCTTTTCCTTTAGGCTTTTCAAGTGATGAGAACAATAATGAGTGTCCTGTGGCTCTGGTCAGAAGTGCTGCTTGGGATGTTTCTAAGGGATGAAGAGGTTACTGCTCCCTGCAGCCTGCCAGTACAACATGTTCTGTCACATCAGACTTGCTCTGTCAAGACATTACAGGTAGGCTTGAAAACCTTTAAACAGGATTTGTCCAAAGGCTCTTGAACAGCAGGTGCACTGCAGCCAGGTCCTGCACTACACTAGGATCTGAGGGCTTGTTTCTTGTGCTTTGCATAGTGCTGGATGCAGTGGTTTTGTTTCCATTCAGTTTTCTTACTATTGTAGTTTCATTGCTGTAGAATTATCCTTAATGCAGCAGTTCAGTCTTTCAAAGGAGCACTAGATGATGAGACTAGATTCATGCAAAAGACCTGTCAAAGGTCTTTCCCTGTTGCCCCTGCGTGCAGGGAGCCTGACCTCTGACTGGAGCTTTAAGCAGCACTGAAATATCAGTCAGAAATAGGAATGAAATAACTTGTTCTGTATCCTGTGTGGAAATAGCTGAAGCCACAAGCACAGTCACAAACCAAGCTCTGGAAAAGCTACTCAGATGTTGCTGACCCAGAAAGGGACCTGCTTAGCAATAGTGGAGACCAGAGGCTGAGGCACTGGGGTCTGTTTTCCACAGTCTTAACAAGCTTCTATGAGCTTTTTTTTATCATCATGACCTGGGGTAGACACAGCTAAGTCTACAGCATCCATATGGTACCTCATGCTCTGGGGGTGAACGAAAAGCTCTGTCATTCAAATCAAAGGAACCGTCCCTGCTTTAACTAAGGATTTGAGTGTTATCTTCATTTAGGTACACCTCTGACAAATTGGCAAATAGCTTATCTATGTTCAGTCTGTTCTCTGCTGATAAAGAGCTGAATCCCTTTATGGCTGATAAAAACCTTACACATCTGTTTTCCCAGCATACCTCTGGAGAGAAGCCCTTCTGCATGGCTGATGCAATGCTCACTGAAAGCAGGTTCCTTGGGCATTTCAATGACACTGTCCTAAGCTGTGCAATGACTTAAGCATTTGTGAGGCAGCACAAGGAGTCTTCAGAAAACAGTAGGAAAAAAAGCCAACAGCAAAGCCACATCCCTCACTTCAGCTCCCTCTCCTCTTAAGGAACTTCATTTCCTTCTCAGCTTACATATGAATATGCAAAGCTCTACAGAAAGCTGTGGTTTCTCATCAGGGCCTGCTGTCATAGTCTGTGCTTCTGAGAACTCGGAGACTTCCAGAATCAGGATGCTGGTTTGGGTGCCATGGTTTAGTGTGAGGTGCCCCGGCCCATGGGCAGGGGGGTTGGAACTGGATGATCTTAAGGTCCTTACCAGCCCTAACTATTCTATGAGTCTATGCTGCAGGTCCTTCAAGAATTATTAAGGATGATGCTGGGGGCATTTATATCTCAGACAAATATGGAAGAGGAAAAGGCATGATGAGCTGTAGGACTGGATGTATAAGACCATGTTAAATCAGCATAAAGCAGATTCTGCACATCATGAAATAGGATGTCAGGGAGAATAAGGCTATTTCTACAATATTCTCTCTCATAGAGATGTTCCAGGTTCCAGCTGACTGTCTCCATTCAGTGTCCAGAAATCCTCATCGTTCTTGTAGGTAATGCTTGTAGAGAAAAAGATTCTGTTTATCTCTCCATAGGTAAAATACATGGGGATGTAATGGTCTTTAAACGCTGAAGCTTTTAAGGAGCCAAGTAGGAATTACCACAATAGAGTGATACTGGATCTTCTATTCTACTTAAAGTTTACAGAGCCAGGGCTTTGCATGCCAACCTTGCAAAAGACAATTCCCCCTGAAATCTGAGAAGCACCAGTGTCTGTGTCTTTGCCATTTACCCTCCTTTGCCATTGACTTCCTGTACAAAGGAGTCTATTGTTCAGGTGCCTTACCCACTGCTGCATACATTAATGCCACTCTTTCATAGGGTTTGCTGTTCCCACTGCCCTTTGCTGGAATATGTTTGAGTTCCTTTCTGTTTTAGCAACAGCAGAATCTGCCAGATGGCTTTCTGTTATGTGTAGGCCAGGTGGTTTTAAAGGACTGTGCTGCACTGAAAGCACCTCGGTTGCTTTATTTAACATTTCCTTTTCTCTTTCTTCTGGTTCTTCTTGTCAGTGTTTTACTCACTCCTTGCAAGCTGTAGTTCTAACATATTTTGTGGACTCAGTGTCCTGACCTATAGCAAAAGGTGGACATGGAGAAGCTGATGCTGACATCAGAATCAATAATGATTGATTCTTCAGCATGGGGAGGGCAAGTTCTTCATTGCCTTTGATGGATACTCAGGTAGTATAGATCACTGTATTTGGTGTGATGGTAGAGACATTACACACTGATTTATGCTGGCTGATCACCTGGCATGTTCTGGAGAAAGAAGAAACTGGGTGGGCATTAAGATTTCAATAGTTTTCATTATGAACTGCACTTTACTGTGGGAATTCTGCACACAACACCTGCAATGAAACTGCTCTTCCCATCCTGAGCTGTTAATGGCAGGGTTTCTCTGTGCAGTGAACATGCAAGTCCCTGAGACTGAGATTGAAGTAGCCCAGTTTGCAATCCAGTTTGTGCTTGGCTGCCAGGAAGCACTGCAAAATGATCTGCTTCATCTCTTTCTGAAATGGAAGAGAGGGAAAGGTGGAAACTGATCATCGGGAAGGAGTCAGTGGAAGTCAGAGGTGTCCTCTGAGTTTAGGGACATTCATCCTTCCCCTGCTTCCTGCAGAGCTTCTCTCTAGACTGAATGGAATTAAACCCTGTCTTGAACTTGGTTCTCCAGACTACTGCCGTGGTGCATGGAGGAATCTCAGCCTTTGTCCCTTACTCTGGATGAGCTGTCTGTACAATGTTTAGCAGTGTTCTTTCATTTACTTCTTTGGGGGCACTTGGATGTGAGCTGAACACTGCCATTTCTGACAGTGATGACTCAGAAGCCCCTCACAGCTGTGCTGGACATGGTGTTTTGAAGAAGCCTGGTGAGTCACAGCAACTTGTAGTAGGGGATGCTAAGCTTCAGTCAGTTTGGAGTTGAAATGCGTGATGGGGGATTGCTGAGTAGAGAGAGATACACCATAATATTGGCTGAAAAGTTTCTGATCCCCTGAGAAATTTGGCAACTTCAACTATGTTTAATTCTGGGCCACTTTTCTGAACAACAATGTATTTTAACAATTAATTTCCTTTGTGTTTGGCTTTAAACTACCCCATTTCTAAAGTTAACCTGAGAAAGCTCTGTCCTCTGTCCTTTTCACCCAGCAAGTCATGTAGGGAACTGATGCATCATTAGACTCAGGCTGATGAAGTCTCAGGGACTCAGAAAATTTCTTCAGGAGACAAGAAGATGGTCAGAATCTGAGTCTTCTTATCTCTCCTCCGTGCTAGAGAAGATTTAAGGCCCTGACATGATTTTCATGGGACAAAATCAGACAGAGTGAATGGTGAGACCAAGTTAAACAGGAAAGAGACCACTAAAAGCATAGTCTCTTTCCAGACTGACAGGCTGGAGAGCTCTATGATGTGTACTTGGTGTGTAAATGCAGGACCACAGCATTGCCCAGGAACATGAAGACCATAATAGCATTTTTAGGGCTAACATTTACAATCACACTCTTTTTCTCAGCTGCTTGTTATTAAAACTAAACTCTGTGTCTTCGCTTCTACGTTTAGCATCTGCAGATAAATGGGTACTATGGGACCATCAATGCCTTCTCGCTCTGTGTATGTGTTTCCTTGGGGGAGGTGATGTGTCTTCCTGCTATTCCTGTCACCCTAATGAGGCAGATGAGCACACCATCCACTTACAGTAAACACAGTGAAATCCCAGTCTTTAGGGAGTCCTTTTGGACTTTCTGAACTTCTCATTAATGTAGCTGTTGAAATGCTCCATCCGCCAAATGGTCTCATCTTTCAGCTGGCTGTACAGGGAGTTCTTCTGCATGTACTGAGAGGTGGGGAAACACAGCAAAGGGAGGATTAGATTTCTGGCACTGAAGAGTAATGGCCTTGCACGGCAGGCATCCAGCTACCCTGAGTTGTTCCAGGCATCTGGAGTTGGGATGAGCCCCAGGATCACACAATAGAGGTGGAGGGAACAGAGCTCCTCACTAGCAGAGCTAAAGCTGAGCCAATGTCCTGTATCCCATTGTATAGCACTGCCACAAGCAGAAATGTGCCTGACCCATGTGGATGCTGTAGTGACAATTACCTGAGGTCAGAGTGCTGTTGTGTGACAGGGAGAGGTGCTTTCAAGTCACAGACATGATATTCTTTGGACTAAATCCTATTCCAGTGCCTGGAAGTCTCCTACACCTGGGAGAGATGGATGGATGGATCCCCAGAGGGAACCAAGGTGAGAGCTTCTCTCTTGTGCTCATTAATCCCTTTGTCAGATGCAGTTCAGCAGTTTTTTGCTTCCCAATTCAACTCTAGGACGTTTACTATCAGGTTGCAAAGTTTCTGGTTAGTGATGTATCTCCTGACACTTGTCTTTTGGAAAGACACTAGGAAAATGGCTGATTCCAGGTGGGATGCCAGGGCAGGAAGGGAAGGAGAGCAGAATCAGCTGTAATTTGAAGAAGTCTGGCCTATTACCAGCTGCTCCTGCAAATTGCCTTTGCCTCTACCCAGCAGGATCCCAGATAATTTGTGTTCTGCTAATAGGCACCTGTCCTCTGTTTATTATCACCTGTGCCCTGGGATCCTACCCCAGCACCTGAATTCCCATGGGGATAGCTCTGTAGCTGAGCAAACAAACTATTCCAGGAAAACAAGTGGCACATTGATAGTAGCATATATTGCAGGAAGCAGCTATAATCTGCTGTCCTGAACTGCACTTCTACAGGAACAGTAAAATTCCAACTGAAGTGGGCTTGTCTGGTGCCTTCCTAATTTGTATTTTGCTAGTTCTCAGAGCACAGCGTGCTTCTGGGAGCACAGAAGGGCTTTAAAAGCAAACTGGTTTCTTCCTTCTTTTAATTCTCTTTTATCAGGGTCACTTCTAACAACTTACAGGCTTCATTTGAAGTAAAAACTGAGGTAGATGTGAGCAAGGAAGGCTTCAGTTTTGTATGGGGGTAAATGCCAGAACAGTTTTGTTCTGTGACAGCTCACAGTTGCAAGGAGGACAAGCAAAGATGAAGGTTTAAGAATGATGGCTCTCAGAGAACACATCTGCATCTTACATCATTATGATTATTGTATTTCAGCACAATGGGATCAGCAAAATCCTCAGCCAAGATTAAGGCTCCTTTGAGCTAGGTAGCTGCAATCAAAGGCTTCTTGCCCTAAGAAGCTTATGGTCTGCAGATACAAGAGAGAAGAATGGCAGGAAAAAGAGGTCTAGGGAGAGAAAGTGTCAGGTAAGCGGGGACCTGGTCCATGGCAGAGAACAGCAGCTGCTCTGGTAATGCTTCTGTTCTGCCCTGTTGCCATGCCTGACCACAAGCCCAAGCGCATTTCCTGTCTGCAGAGATTTTGCATGCGTGAAATCCTTATTTTTCGCCTTCCAAAAGTCCTTTTTGCTTCCCATCTGTCAATCTCACCCTCCCCTTCTGCTGAGCTGAGTGACTTCAGCTTACCTGGTTGGTCAGATGAACAGTGAGATCATCAGAAGCAGCATCATAGTTGACACAGGGCAGCCTGACATAACCCTGGGCAAAGAATAACAGGTATGGTGCCATGCAGGCAATGAGGAGGTAAGAGCAGACATCAAGCTTCTTCCCTTCCAGGGGTGCTGAATGTACCTGTGAGAGCAGTATTTCAACACGTGTCACAGCAGGCAGCTGTAATTCATGACCACTCAGAGCTCACACAAACCCACTGCCAGTTCAGTCACCCCATAGAATTCATCTTTGTCCTTCTCCCAGGTTTTAAGGTGAGTGGCAGCAGAGGGCGCTTGTAGGAGAGGATAGAAGTGCCAGGAGCAGCTCTGTGTAAGAGGAATAGAAGCTGTGCCGAGTACAGGAGCAGGAGGTAATTAAATATTTACTGGAGAATACACGAAGTTTATGTTTGGACACAAAGCGCCCTTCATACAGCACCATTGCTTTTATTGCCAGAGTGATGTAATCTGGGAATCATTTCCCTTTATCATCAAAGGTTGCTGGATAGCTACAGAAATAACAAGGATATGCTCCTAAAACAATGCTAACAGTTTTCAAAGGTGTATGGAGCCCTTTTCTTCAGAGCAAAAGCCATTCCTCACTACTAGAAATCAATATGGGATCTAAGATAGGGTCCAATCCCTTTCTCCCCTGGCACTTGTCCATGTCAGAGACTGCATTTTGGTCTGACTGAGGCCCTTGGTCTGGTTTCATTAGGCAGATGTTGTTTTGCTCCATGCAATGGCTGCTGCATAAACACAGTCCAGCCTGTAAGATCATCATTTTACAAGTCTCTCTTACCCTTTACAATGAAGCCAACCATTCCTTTGTAACAAAAAGACATGTGTGGATGAATGTAAACAGAGAATATTGCTTGCTTTGGCCAGGAAAGCCCTTGGAAAGGTTGCTGTGTGTGCTGTGTTCTTTTGCAAGATAAAGATGCCAAGCCAGAGAGCAGAATGTCAGGGATGTGGCACAGGGTCAGTTTGAGGAACTGGTATCACCACTTTGCTAGGACATGCAGTGATCACTCCATAGCAAAATGTGCTTTTGCCATGCCAATACTACAGTGTTATCATGACCATATCATACTGTTGTTGCTGGCATGTCCCACAGAATGGACTGAGGAGATGTGGTGTAACCACATAAAATACCCATGGACCAATCCAGCTCTCTGAGGCTCAATCAAGCACACTACTCATACATGACTTTCCAGGTTTCAATCTCTACCTTTGCACTGTTCTTGCCTGGGAAGTCCTGCACAGCACCCTCTTACTGAGCAGGTATTCTTCAGCTCTGTGGAACTTGTCTTGAAGAGTGCTGACTGCAGCTGGATTTTTAAGCAGGAAAATTCCTTGACCTTGATTAGAGCAACTTGGTTTGCAGATTCAGATGTGTTCATCTGCAGAGAGGATGGGTCTGTTAAAACACTGTGTGTGGCATGAAACACTGATGTGCCCATTGGTGGGCTCTGAAATTCACTCACATGAACATATGTACATATATGTACATACACATATAGACATCAGTTATTAGTACTGGGTATACTTCTATGAGCATTTCAGAGGATCACATAGTTATTTACATTGGTTGCCACCATGATTAAGACAATTCACATTTGCAAAAGGCAAAAAAGGCTTTTCTCTCATTTTTTAAGTCCAGATAAAAAGATTCTGGGAAGAATTCTTCCATCTTGTAACCTATGGGAGAGTAAAACACAAGTTGAAACCCTGTTTCAACTGAAATGCCTGTTACTTTCAGAGATGATGGTGTTTTCTTTCCTGCTTGTGGACAATTGTGTATGTGTGTTTGTATGTTTTTCCAGAGGTCCTCATTCCATCGGCTTTCAAGAAGCTATTTTATCCTAAAGACATTCTTCATATGATCAGTGTTTAGGAAACTAGTTGAGGTGGCTGCAGTGACCATGGTACAGGATTGCCAATTGGGCTTTTGGTAGGTCAAAAATAAAGCAGCAGAAATGGCAATAAGCTTCTCTTCAGTTACAGTGGCCATGGCACAAGAAGTTGTGGCCTTTCCAGTAGGACCCTAAACTGGGGAATTACTATGGCTGTTGTCTTTGGGGAGGACCTGGCACTCCCACAGCTCCAGACATAGAGAAAGGAAGGAATTCAGTCTCTGATCTATGTATTTGTGGGGAAACAGTGCCTTTTGTAGAAGATAAGAAAGAAGTAAACCCCCATATACTTTGTACCCTCTACTTTTAAGCATCCAGAAGAAAATGGTCCTTTTAGTTGTCATGTTTCTGGTCGAGGCTCAAAGAAGTGAGGGTTCTTGGAATTAGGGTTCCTACTGATGGTATTCACTGACTGTTTTTTGCTCCCTCAGGCAGCACAAAAGCTCTGTCTTACTGGTGAGGGCTCCGTTGTTGGGGATCTGGTAGAGAAGTTGTTCACCTGTATGAGAAGAAACATAAAACTTGCCCTCATTGTCCCAGTCTGGAGGAGGAAGCCGACTTTGTCACTTGAAATAGCTCGTCTCTTGTTCACTGAATGGTGCCACTGCTGTCACAGCATTCCAGCTGCAGAATTGCACTGAAACATACCCCTTCTACACTGCCAACTGCTGTCATGGGGCAGCCTGACAAACAGCTGCCAAAAGAGCTGGCAGGAAAGAAAAAGGAAAGGTGGCTGCTGTACACGGACTGGCAGGGCAGTGGTACCACTCTTTCTACCACAGAGAAGCCTGCTGCAATGTTCTGTGATACTCAGGCTTGCCAGGGCACAGGTCTTGACCAGCTTCCAGGAGTAAAAGAATTGCCCCAGGGGCTGTGCTTAGGGAGTTTGTGTTTGTTATGCAAAGTAGTGCTCTGAGGGTGCCAGGCAGAGGTGTTGCTTTGGAATACCTTGGGTTTATGCTTTAATGGTGGAAAGCTGGGGAGTCAGGATGCTCCTATCAGACCAAAGGTAAAGAGCAATTCAACAAGCCTGGGGAGGAGGGAGGACTGTGTTTCTACTATGACTGATGGTTTGTGTTTAAATCTCTACAGCTGATTTCACTCTCCTTATTTCATTTCAATGGTATCTTTTCTCCCAAAGCTGTTTCTTTGTCTAACCCTTTAATCACCACAGCAATCTCTGATCAGGAGATCTCTTGGTCAGGAAGTCGAGGTTCCCTGTTTCTCCTACCCTCAGGTGACCTCCTTTGCCCTGGGAATCACAACTGCAGCATTCCCAAGTTTTTCCCACCACCCTCTCCCGCTCAGGGCCCACAGGCACCTTTACCTTCTTTGAAATGGTAATAGGTCTCCTGGCACTTGATTGCACACTATTTCAGTGCATAATCCTCTCTTGTGTTGTCATAGATACACTGCCAGCCTCTTAGCTGGCAATAGATGCTCACACTGCATAAGTAAAACAAAATAGAACAGGATCCTCCCTTCTAATAACAAATACTTACTTAGCTCATATCCCTTGAAGTCCTAATAAATTTCCCTGGCAGCCTGACCTAATATGCCCAGGAGGCCCTGGGTGGGGGATAAGGTGGGAAGCATTCGTTAGAACTGCTGCTAGTGGACCTGCTGGTCTGAACTTGAGACAGGTGGGGGCAGTAGCTGAGGATGCTAAAGAACATTATGATTCAGCAGCTCTAATGAGACCTTGTACCATTTCAGCAGGGTTTTTCCAATTAGGATGCAGCTGGTACCAATAGAATAGAAATGTTCAGAGTCCAGTCTTAATAAGGAGCTTCTCTGCTGAGGAGCGTAGGGAGAGATGACAAACAGCAATAGAAAAAGCTGTAGGCTATGGAAGCATAGCAAAGAAGTGCTGCTTACAGCAGAGATTCTGTGGTGCTTGGTGATGACAACATCCAGAGAGGAATGCCAATATGCTGGAAAGAGCTCAGAAAGGAACGCATGGAACTTCTGATCTGACAGTTTTTCTTGGGCAGGAATCTCTTCTTTTTTGCTTGTTCTGCATTTAACACAACAGAATGTTGATCAACAACAGTGGTTGCTAGCTCTAGTGGTGATGCTAGCAGCTTTCCTACATGGTGTAGCAAAGTGATTTCTGCACAGCACAAACAGAGGAACTTTCATTAAACAAATGGAAGTACTTCATTCCTTTTCAAAGATGCAGTTAGCTGCTTCACCACTAGTGGCCTTCCTATGGGTATTTTCTATTTGATTTATCTTTAAATGGTTCCCCAGGTTTACCACTCCAAAAAGATAGGAAATCAAAGGAAAATCATTTAAGGCCAATGGATAATACTGCATCACTTCATATCTGGTCATGCTACTGTTTATATGAGTCTGCTGAGAGGACCTACTTACAGCCTAGCTCCATTAGATCCGCTGATATAAAAATAAGGTCCTGGTCCCACTGGAACTTTTAGGATCTTTTCTTTTGGCTGTTTGCTTGAGGATTTGCCTTACCCTGTGTTCTGTTCTCATCGTTCTTGGCTTTCTCAAGCTGCACTCGAAAAGTAGCTGCAAAATTGGAAATGGAGAAACTTCAGATGAGCTGGCATCTTCTCCATAAAATCCATCTCTACAAAGACAGCTGGTACAGAAGAAGACACTGTAAGGTAACTGCTTCGGTTGGGTTTATAGCCATTGCATAAGCTAAGTACAAGTCATTCCAGATGGAAAGCTGGGGGTGGCTATGTCAGAGTCTGACAGACTGCAAGGTCTATAGAGGTGTGGAGGTACAAAGGAAGAGCAAGAAGAGCCTCCTAAAAAGCATTAGCTGTACACTATGAATTGAAACAGATTCTCTTTCAGCTGTAAAGCCTATAGGAATTTTGACAAACCTGGGATGTGACAGCTCTGAGGTCCCCTGACAAGCAGCCACTAAGTAGGGTGGCACATGTGAACTGCTGTGACAATGACTGGAGGAGTGGGAATGGGAAACTTCAAACTGATAGCTAATCAGTTCAGTGTTGCAGTGGTTCTGGTGCTTATTCTCAGGCCCCAGGGCTCAAAAGCTGGTGGATTTGTAGGGGATAATAATACTTTTTAAGTATAAAGTTAATGGATCTGCCTAACAAGTAAGTGCTGTTGGGTGGAGAATGTCAGAGCTTGTATCTAGCTTTAGTAGCTATGAGGATCTTCCAGCTTCTTGGCTTTCTAGGAAGGATAAGCTAAACCAAAAGCATCACTTCCAAATCTTTCCCTGTGAAGTGTTTTTTCTCTATAATACATAGCAAAAGCTTTCCTTTTGCAAGGCAACATGAGACTTCATTACTTTTCCTTCATGCTTTGTCTGTATTTCAGGTCTCTGATGTTCTTCATACAGCACAGGCAATTCTGTGGTGCAGTCTACAATCAGGTTCTAAAATAGCTGAAACAACTCAAGTACCATCTCACCCTGACAGAGATACAGGCCCAGAGGTCTAACACTGTGCTTTATAGTGTATATTTGGGATATCAGTGCTGTCTTCTCCAGACTTATGAAAAACGTTGAAAGGCTTAATACTTCCAGAAGCTATGCCTCTGTTGTCTCTTCAACATGGCCATTGCCAAAACTTCCTGGAACAACATGTGAACATAAGGAAAAGTCCACCCTGTCCTAGTTCTGTTCCCATGGAACTAGGTGGTGGCAGGGAAGGAGGGAGCAGGAAACTGGAGTTACATCCTCCTTGGACTGTTCTTTTATCATTATTATAGTACATCCTGTGGCTACATGAGTAAAAACTTCCATCTCAATGACAAAAGTCATTTACCATAAGTAGAACAAAGATACTGGATGCTGTTATCTCTCCTATTTTATAGGCAGTTGTTTTATGTCTTTGTTGCACTCCACCTATGAACACAGGTGCAGTGCATGGTGAACTCTGTACCCAATTATTGGATTTCCCAGCAGGCTCCCACACCTGGTTCACTTTGCTTTGGAATAAAGGAAGTAGATTGCAAATTCTTTGAGGCAAGACTTGCTTTAAATTCCTGCTTCACGTAATCCTTGGCACCAAAGGGTTCTACCACTAAAAGACTCAGTGTTGTTACACACGGCACCATTATCAGTGCTAATCCCTGGACTCCTGCCTTGAAGTTCCTCCTTAAATTCAAACCAAAACAAACCAAAAGAGCACATTAAACAACCAGTTCAGACAAGCCAGGGCACAGCGTCCACGATGGAGAACCCTGCCTCAGCAATGTCTTGTAACCAACTGGAACGGGCTTTTTCCACAGTGAACATCCAGCTGCAGACTCCAATCGCTCCCTGCTGGATGCTGGGACAGTTGCATTGAGGAGGATCTCCAGCAGGGAGCAGTGCCTGGCTCTTGTGTCGCTCTCCATTTGCCTTTAGAGCACCAGACCCAACAAAAACACCCTCTGTCCTCCTCTAGAAGAGACTGTCATTGGCGACTCAGTCAACGTTTTTGGACAGGCTGTTTGAAAGCAGCTCAAAGGCAGGTTAATGCATTATGCATAAGCATCAGGGAAATAAAAAGCCATGCAGGAAAGCAGTACAGCTCAGCTGCTTCCTAAACCCAGAGCTTGTTATGCAAAGGTTGTACCATGAAGCAGTCCCACCCCTCCAGCTCCTGGTGTCTTCCACCAGTGGGGCTGGTCTCTCTCCTCTGCCTTAACACGGGGTGTTAAAGTGCTACTCTTGTTATTCTTTGATATGGGAATGTAAATATAGATTTCTCTATTTTTAACATTTAATTGCTTGTTGCTAGATCCTGCCACAGGTTTGGGCTCTTTTACCACTTCCCTCTTTGCCTGGATTGCGAAGAGATTAACCAATTTTAAACAGTCCCATTTATCCCAAGACATGGACACGTGAAATATCCTGCAGTGATTGAAGTGCTGGTAAGGTATTCTTCCATTAGTCTGAACACGTACTTGTCTCTCTCTCTCTAATCTTTATACAGAGACCCAGGGGGTGGGAGCCTTTTATCATCTCTTCTGTCTAATTATAGAATCTCCCAGTGTTCAAAATGAATCTTCGTTTCACTGAATCTTTTGACACGTATTACTTAAGCAAGAGTCCTCTTAAGTCTTCATTTGCTTGTGTGTTTTGCATCAAGGTAAGGAGAAACAGGGATGCAGGGCATATTCCTGTTGCCTGATTGCATAAATTTGAAGCAAGGGCCTTTTCCCTTGTTTATCAGAAGTGGGATTAGATACTTCTTGGGACCTGAGCTCTTAGGAAAAAACAGAGTGGTTTGGCTTGCGCACTTCATCACCAGAGAGGAGTGGATATTCCAGAGACTGAGTTTGTGCATCTGAACTCAGCTCTGGGCTGTTTCTCTGTCCAGAAGGTGTTTGTGGTGGGGAGGGGGGAAAGCCATTGGGGAAACAGGCTTTAACTTGTCACAGTGACTAGCAGCATGGAATAAAACAGCACGATTCCTTTGCAGAGGAGCCTCCACAGAGATTATCTTCACACCGGGTGTCATCAGTGAATTACATTGCTTGAGACAATCCTGAATTTGGCTCATTAATTTCTTTGGGAATTGCATGTTGGCAGTATTTGTATGAGCAGCTCCTATCTCAGCTCTGCTTTCAGTGCACATGGGGATGAACACGGACAGGGAGATGCAGGCTGCTTTTTGTCATTTGTTACCAAAGGGAAAAAAGCAGAGCTTAGAAGACAGACCTTCCTTTTTCTATGTAAAGGAAGGCTTAACAGTGTAGAAGCTGACTGATTTCCCTAGAATGTAGCTGAAATTTGCATTTAAGAACACCAAATGAGCTAAACATCTTCCTAAAGACAAGACCTAGAGACTACCTCTGTATTAAAAATGTATTCATTTGAAACAAATAAATCTATTTCTTACTGCCAAAGCATAGGGCTGAGCTCAACAACAAACATGTCACGAAAATAATGCTCTTGGTTTGGGCATTGAAAGATTCAGGGTATTTCAGCCAAATTCTCCCTCCAAAGCAATGGTTTCTTTTCAAAGGAGCTGTTTGCTAATGGATGCCTTGTGTTTCTCTTCATGTTTTCAACAAAACAGTCAAAATGTTGGTGTGAAATCATTTAATTTCATTAGATATTTGTCAGCCAATAACAATAATTTTGGTCTTGAACTATTTTAGAAGCAAAGAAATGGGCTTATATTTTCTCAGGTCTATGTGCAGTATGTCTGGAATTCATGCTCTATGTTTGGGTGGTATAAGAAGAGTTAACTCTGGCATCAGATGAGAACCCGGTCATAAGACTTAGTACAATCAATAGCTAAAACAGGATACAGTGTTCACCTCTGATAGCTGATAAGGATCTAGCCTGTTGGTAGCTTCCTTGCACCTTGGATCCAGCATTCTTTCTCCTTTTGGTTGGCACAAAGGCCATCTTAGGCCACCTGCAAAAGGAAGGATCATCATCCTTATGTCTGTCTGTTTAATGATGTCTCTGTAGCACTTTCTCAGTATCAGGCACTAATATAAACAGTGATTGCTGGTGATAAGAAAGAGATGGTGCTGCTGCATCCAGAATATATGTAAAGTCTTTGATATCAAAGAAGAACATTTTAGGCATCATCTTGTTTGTCTGGAGAGGTAGTTCTGCAACACCTCAAAACAACAGCTCAGTGTTTTTACCAAAGGATATCTGATGACAGCAGGTTGGTGATCCCAGTTTTGGTGATCTGATGAGAACTCAGAACTCAGTCTTTGAGGATTTGCCAATTCATGTTTGGAGTAAGGGCCTGGAACATTCAATCCAAGTATCATACTAGAGATGCAAATAGCTGTTCAGTGTGTAAGCCAGCACTGCTATCATGAGGTGACACAAAATAGCTTCAGCATCTTAGTGATAAACCCCTCTGTACCATATCTTCATGGAGATTAGAGGTATTCTGTACAATCACAATTTCATGCCTTTTAGCCCCCTATTTCAGGGGCTAAAACTGTATCTTAAGCTGACAGGAAGGTATGGAAATTCTAACCTTTGCTTGGCAGTTCCTAAACACTTTAGCAGAGCAATAACTGTACCTCATCTGCCTTCAGTTCAGAGAACTTGCACTTGACTTCTAGTCCGACCACAAAGAGCTTGT
The DNA here is from genome assembly GCA_002631895.1 of Agapornis roseicollis. Classification (NCBI taxonomy): domain Eukaryota; kingdom Metazoa; phylum Chordata; class Aves; order Psittaciformes; family Psittacidae; genus Agapornis; species Agapornis roseicollis. The sequence continues at coordinate 100,727 of NDXB01007471.1, read as the reverse complement.
AAAGAAGCAAACCATCCTGTGATGGAGCAGGTTAGCACTCTGGAAGAGTACAAACTGCCTTACTTCATGGATTGAAGCACAGCACATCCACAACAGCAAGCAGAGGCTCAGCAACTCAGATTGCTTCTGCTTTATTCCCAGTCTGCCGTGCCTGTCTGGGAGGGTCAGAAAACCTTCAGTGCTTTAAACACAAGCTGATTCCCTGGCAACAGCTGCCTGGAGGCTGGTGCTGGTCATGTAAGTGGTTCTGGTGCTAGAAATGCACTCCAGTTTTCCCGGAGTATTCAGCTTTGTGGCCCCAACACAAGAGGGATGTGGAGCTGTTGGAGTGAGGCTGTGGAGATGCTCCAAAGTCTGGAGCACCTCTGCTCTGGAAGCAGGCCGAGAGAGCTGGGCCTGTGTTTTCTTATGTGGTAGCTCCCCTATCACCCCCCAACTAAAAGCGATGAGAAACATTGATGGAAGGTAGAATTTGGCTTCCATTCAGCCTCTCTGTTGGCCCTGCATCCTCCAGTGTGGCCGTGCCAAGCCAGTGTGAATGCCCTGGCACTCCTCCCTGCCGGTCACCGTGACCTTCAGGAACATTCTATTTTGTTCATACACAATGCCTCTGATTAGGCTCCAGTGCTCACACGGAGCCAGTCGGGATCCTGACCTTGCCTTACCTTCAGCCTTCCTGGATTACCTCTCATGGCCAACCCTCCCAGCCTAATCTCTCTGGTCATATAGCGCAGCTCAGAGTGGGAGGATGGCAATGTTGCAACCTGTGACTGTAAATACCTTCAGCAAACGTTACACCCTCTAGGAAATATTGCCTAATTGTTGGAGAAGGGGAGAGGCTGACAGGTACAGGGCTAAGAGAGGAGTTTCCTTCCCTGAAAATGCTCATATGTGTTGCTTTACGTACAGTGAAATGAGATAATTCCATAGGGAATTACAAGAGGAGACTGAACTGTGTATTTGCCCTGTTTTCCTTTTTAAATGCACTTTGTACATTATTTTTCCACCCTTTTCTGTTTGACTCTCCAGTGCTGAGCATGTAATTCAAAGAACAACAGAGGTTTTCCTTTGTATGGGTGGAGGAAGGGGCATTCATCACTTCTCCCTCTTCTATCTATTCTCTTCTGCCTGGTTACATGAATGTAGAGGCCTCTAAAAACTGAGGTTTGTAGAAGTTCACCAATAGCTTTAAAAGTCATTAGAGTAAGCAATGGCAAAGTGGCTGCATAATCCTTATTATCCTGGAAAACCAGGCTAGGAAAAACTGCAATAGAAAAGAACGTGGGCTGCCAACAGCCCAGGTACAGCCCAGGTACAGTTGGAGACAGAGCATGTTTAATTCCTCTTCAAAGACTTTCTGTGACTTGATCAGGTTTACAAGTGCCATTTGAGTCATCAGGTTTGGGACTCAGGCAGTGGGACAGCTTGCTGCTGCATTTGGTCTCTTGTTTAAGTGCGTAAAGCTGGAATGTTTTGATGTGAAAAGCCCTTTTGCATTCATGTTTGTGAAGGCCTTATGGGATCCATATGAAATACAAGTGTAACAAACTAGCCCCTTGACTATAAGATATATCAAGATTCATATAAGACATCTATTTCCTTACTAGAAGATGCAATAATAAGGTTGTAATTCTTTTTCAAGGTGCTCATGAAATCCAAGGAATGCTGTATCAAACAAAGCCCAGTGAAAAGTCAAATATTAAACCATGGAAAATTCCTTCAAAAAATAATGTTCTACATCATTACTTATGCAGAACCTTGAGTCAAGCAATGGAGCCTTGTTATTCAACAGCCAGGAAAAGCATGGAATAGAGAACTAATGTCGCACATGGACACATGCTGCAGGTAGGGGAGACAGCAGGTCTCAGAGGGTCTGGAATTCCCTGTTTTTGTAAGCAGAGGTTGGTTTCACAAACCGTCCTCTGGAAGGAAGTGAGCTACATAAAGGCGCTTGCTGTTTGCTTGCAAGATGTTTGCTTGCTGAAGAAACCAATCTTAGCCTTACTGCAGGAATATTATGCTTTTTAATGCTTCTCTGTCTGAATAGATGCAAGTTGAGGATGAAAACTACTGTTTCAATGGCTTATGAGAGATGCTTTAGCAGCTCCTGCTCCTGATCATCTCAGAGTTCAGGTGAGCAGCACTGTTCCATCCCAAAACCACAGAGCCAAACCCAGCACTCAGGGCTAGGATTAGCAGTGCCGGGGCTGGGTACCAGCTTCAGCCCTCTCGTGGGAGAGCAGCACTATCTGGACAATCTCTTTCATTGAAGGATTTTTGAGCAGTGACTCATGTGCTGGTGGTGTGTGTGCTCCCAGTGCCCTTTCCCACAGCTGACTGGAGGGGCAGAACAACACGTCCCTCAGAGAACAATGTTTTAATCATGTTTGGAGGCTGCTCCCACCCTTACATACACTAATTCCTAAAGTATCTCTGGAGGTCAATTCCAAGCAGGTTTTTCCTAGCTTGGCATTGCTGTTTTCCAGTGGGAACAGTGTTTCTTACAGGGGGTCACATCGTGATCTAGGAGGGATAAACCTGCCTTGTGGAGGCATTCTGGAAGGACTGTGCATGCTATTTTATACAAGGAGGGTAGTGAAACATAGGCACAGCTTGCCCAGAGAGGTGGTGAATGCACCATCCCTGGACACATTCAAGGCTAGGTTTGATGTGGTTCTGAGATGAAGATATCCCTGCTCATTGCAGGGGGTTAGAACTAGGGTTCCCTTCCAACCTGGACTATTCTATGATGGTTTTGAACGTGCAGCAGGATTGTAGGGGTCAGAAAGCATCATCTCCCCTTGGCCCTGCAAGAAAGCCACTGTGAGAGACAGGAAAACTCATATACTTGTCTAGACAATGGAAAACCCCAGTTTTCACATGTTGTGGACAAGAATGGATAATTATTGGATATGCTTGTTGTACAACACATGCTTGGGCCTCCCAGCAGTGAACTGTGTGGTCCCCATCCAGAACTGAGCTGCAGCTTGATTGTGGTGTGTATAGGTTTTATTTCAGGACCACAGGGAAACAGTAGGAAGCAGTGCAACATATAGCAGCTTTCCTAGAGAAGCTTGTTAGTCTGGCCTTGTTTCCCCCAGCACAGCAGGCCATTGACATGTGGAAATTAATGGTTAAGCCCCGAGTCAGACACAAAGCTGTGCAGTTAGGAAAACTCTTCAGATTCAAACATGAAATCCAAGGTTTTTGGCTGGTTACTGTCATGGTTTTGTACCAAGGCCATTAAAGCCCCCCAACATCTGTTGGAGGTTCAGCACATGAGCCCATTTCATGTAGTCTGTCACAGAAACTGTATGTATTACAAGGAGACTGACACATCCCCTTCCCCCAGGTGTTTCTTGTAGCACAACAGGACAGCAGAGCAGCTGAGATCAGCTAAATCCCAACTTACACCTCCACACTTGCAGGTGAATTCCCTTTGCCTCCTCACACCTCATTAGCAATCTGTCTTCCACCAGCAGGAACACAGGAGCTTGCCATGGAGAATCAGACCTGAGGCTAGTCCACCCTTGTGTCTCATCCCTGATATCTCAGCAGAGAGCACTGGAGGCTGCAGGACACTAAGCTGGAGGAGGGATGGCTTCACTGCGTTGGAGGTAGGGGGGAAAGGTTATTGCTGAGGAGGCAGAGGTGAACCCAGAGGGCTGGTGAAGCTGGGGCAGAGCCGAACTGTGTGCTGTGCCGTGCTCTGCTTCTTTCTGGTGGGTCAGGACCTGCAGCCAGGACCTTACTGTGCTGAGGAAAAGGGAGAATATGTGATAGAGCTGTTGTAAAATGTCCTACCTCCTCCCTGCCTTTCCCTTTGTTTTATTGTGCTGTTTCTAAAATTGCTTTCCTGTTGTTTGAACTCCTTCCCTTCCCTCCTGTTCTCCTGCTTTTCCCATGTAGGTAGGGAAATGCCCTGCTCTTGACACAGCATCCAGGGTGGATCCTGTGACCAGTCCTGGTTCCCAGGTTTGACCAAAGACTTGCCAGGTTCTTTGTTTCTGCATGTACCATATGGAGCCCTTTGCATATTTTTCAAGTGATTTAATCCTCAGTTGGCTGTGCCTCAGATGGCTGTGCTGCTGCAGGTGCATTGCTGCAAGGGGCACATGAAGTGCTGAGCTTTTTCAAGAGCACTGAAACCCTCTTCTCTCTGGGTTGTCTCATGCAACAGGTGATAGCTTTGTTAAGAACAAAGCAGAGGACCATTTACAGTAAGAGAAGCGTGCTTTGCTGAGTGCAGAGTGTTTGCAGCTCTTAATGATGCAGAACCTCTGTTAGGTGGCTGTGGGAAAGGAGTGACTCTGAGCTGTGTGCAAGACCTGTTAATATTCGTTTCACACTAACAAAGGCTGGAATGTCACAGGCAGGAGGAATGGTTCTTTCCTCCCCATAGAACTCATCATCATAGAACATCTGCTTTCTGCTCTGCACCAAGGCTGAGCCCATTGCAAACTAACGCAGCATCCCAGTGTCCACAACAGAGCAAGTCTAACTGCCTAGCTTGCAGCATTCCCAGCATTCAGGCACAGTTACACCCTTGACAAAATCAGTGTCTGGAAGCCCGGGATTTTACTGACATTGCTATGAAACAGTTCTGAGCTTTCATTTAGCACAGCTTGTGCCACATAATGGGGACCAAGAAATAAGGTTCAGTCTTTGACCGTTTGCTTTGTCCATGTTAGGTTGGGCCAGACGGAAAACAGCACAAGGCAGTAACTCACAGAAACCGGAGGCAGCAGTTACAGAACTAAGAAGCTGCAGTGGAATCACAGGGGATGAAATTCACTGCTACAGGTACGTGATCTCATGGGGCAGCAATGGTGAATTACTGCCAGAGGTCTGGGCCAATGCTCATGAGCTGCAAATATTCTTAAGCTCAAGAATAGAAACCAGAACTGCTTGTCATCACAGGGAGATAGATGCTAAGGCTTTTTTGGCAGCTAGGAGACAAGTGTGTAACTCCCTTAGAAAAGGACATGCATTTTCTGGGGCATCTGGAAGATTCTAGGATTCTGTAGCTCATCCTTGCTTTCAGTGAAACATCTAATGAGTAACTTCAGCAGCTCACTGCCACACACGCAGATACAGATATATATATGTGTATGTGTGTGCGAGCGTGTGTGCGTGCTGCCTTTAAAACTGGATCCAGAGCAAGAACTTTAGGTACTGAGATAACCTAGACTAGGTCTTGCTTTGCCTAGAAATGTTGAGGTCTCTTCCAAATGTTATTCAATGATAAATACATATTTAAAGCATAAAAGCAGCAGTGTAAGTGACAAGGGCCAATTTCTGATTTTGTTCACAGGGCACCAAATCACATGGGAATTCACTGGCTTCAGTTTCCTACCTGGGTAGCTGATTTCCAGAATTCATAGGAAATGAACAGGAGTAGTAGTTGTGAATGCAAAAATGGTCGTTTGGTTCTAAAGATAAACTACTGCCAAGGTGTTGCTCCTGCCTGTTGTTGCAACAGAGTCACCCCACTATGCGAAGTCTCCCCCACATTTGCTTTTGGTCACTTGATATATATTATGGTTAAAATGGAATAACCACAGTGACCTTCTCTAAAACACAGGGGTGCTGTCAGCACTACCAGTAGAGAGCCAATCTATCAGGGCTGAGAGCTACTACAGACCCAAAACCAGCCCTCTTTGTGCTCAGCTGTGTACCTTTGCCTCCCTAGAGGTTTTTCACTGTTCTTTTATTCACTGTGGGATTTTCTTCAGGCGTTTCATTTCATGTACCACACTGGGAGCCTCTCAAAAGCTTTCTAAGCACAACTCATTCCTTGGCAGGGCTTTTCCTGAGACTAAACACATTGCTCATTGCTGTACCAGTCGGGCTAACCAAGCATGTGCCCTCTTTTCAAAGTTCCTTTCAGAATCCAACACTGCTCTCAAGTATGGGCCTGTCTTTTGGATGCCTCCTGCACTGTGAAGCGATGCCAGAGGAGGCAGGCGGCTCCATCCTCCTGCCCTCCTTGGGAAGGTGAGAGGGATGCCTAGATGCTCTTGGAAATGAATTCCAGATGAAAGCTACTAGTCCAGTAGCCCAAGGGCAAACTATGCCAATGGTTTCGGTGAGTTTTACAGCGATGGGATTGTGATGTGCCATTCCAGCTCTTTCTTTCTGTACTTTGTGAGCTCCTCAATCCCTGACAGGGCCCCATCTGTTGCTGGGAGTTACTGGCGGTGCATTGCAGTTCAGAAAAGCAGTTGCTTCACAGTGTCAGATGGGGCCAGGTTTTCATGCGTGCTGTCAGTCAGGTTTTGCATAAGCCACAAAGCCCATCCCACAGAGCCGTGCTGCTCGCTGTTTTTACTTTATCCTTGTGGAGAGCTTAACCATTTATGTGGCGTAGCCAGTCCTTTGCAAACTGTTTTACACTGCTTCCCTGGAGCTTCACATGAGGGAACTGTCCCTTGTAATGCTCCAGAGCTTGGCTTCTCTTTTGAGACACTCAGCATCTAACACCTCGCAACACAAATGGATGCTGTAGGCCAGGCTGAGGAGACTCTTGCTTCATCCCACCACTAAATACCGCTAGAAGGTCATTGTGATTTTGGAGTAGAGGTGGGCTGCTCACTTAGGAAACAGTTTTACATGACTGAGCTATATGCAGATTGAGATACATTCAGTGTCCTGGTGGCTTTATGCTGACAAGAGGTATCTTTCTGGCAGTGTACAAGGCCAGGTTGGATGGGGCTTGGAGCAACCTGGTCCAGTGGAAGCTGTCCCTGCCCATGGCAGGGGTTGAAACTGGATAAGCTTTAAGGCCTGCAACCCAAGCAGTCTGGGATTCTATGATCTTCTGTTTCCATCAGCTGCCTGTACCAAATACCTGTCCCTTACTGAAGAGATACAGTCTGCTGTGAGCAGCAGCATAGCTCAATGACACATGAACTTGTCTTTGATTTATCATGTTTATGAGAACAGCCTGAAGGGCTGGTTAGGTATCACTGGGTGTGTGACAGCTACAGCTCTGGCCTCAAATGGCCTCACTTATTGACACTTAGAGTACTGAAGGAGTGATCAACTCTGTTTCATTTCCACAGGAACAGGATCTCATGTACAGTGTTTCTGCAGAGAAGTGCACCTCGCAGTATAAACAGGTAACGCTGTTCACATACATAGTTAGAATCCCAGTTGATCTCTCAGGTTGAACCTATAGCATTTACTCACCAAAACAAGTGAGTTTTTCTGGGATCAGCAGTGGTTTGACCATAGTATCTATGGATAGAACTAGCTGAATTTAGTAACTGTATCAGAGAGAGCCACTGGAGGTATAAACAGGGAAAAACTTGGGATATTCTCATTAAAAACAGGAATAAGGGATGTGGATTTCTATGCCCAGCCTCTTCCTTCAACACAGTGTGATGGCTTCTTCTCTTCCTGGAGGAAAAGTGTGTGTTAGGGAGCAGCAGGTGTTTTTCCCAGTCTGCTTTATTTTCCTGCTCTGTTCCAGAGCATGGGCTCACAGATGCTGCCATTGGGATGCATAAGGAGGCAGCAAGGGGGACACAAGAGGAGGGTGTGTGTGTGTTAACCTCTTACCATTTATTTAGCTGCTGAAATAGCGTAATATTGCAAACAATATGATACAAAGCACACCCCACTCCCCTTGTACCCTTATATCCAGACAAAGGGTGGGAAAATGGGATAGGGCAGGGAATAAGAGACCTCTCACTTCACTGTAATCATGCCTAAAACTTCTGAGTTGCAGCTATGGAAGAAAGCCACTTAAAAACAAAGCGAAAAGGCCTTAAATGCAGGCTGTGTCTAATTCACTTTGTTCAGCACACAAACACTGTTACCTCTGACTCTTTCTGCTTGTTATGTTTTAAGGTATATTTATAGGTAGTTCCTTTGCTCCCAACAGCTCTAAAAAAGCCCTGATTTTAGGACATGTTCTAAGGGAGATAGAGACCAAAAGCAAGTAAGCAATGAAAGAGCTGCACGGTACTAACCCATCCTAGTTTGGTTTTGGGTTTCCCTTTATTCAGTGGCACTCGGGGCTTTTTCTCTCATTCTGCATGCATTCACTGAAAGGCTCACAGCCATCAAGTAGCAGATAGGGAATAATGAGGTAGGTTTGCCCACAGAAATCCAAATGGCTTTGTTTAAAGTGGTGTTTGGTATGCAAATAGAATTAGCAATCCAGATGAGGTTGTTTCTCCTCCCTGTTTGCTTAGCCTCTCCCTGGCTTTGGCTCCCAGCTGCAGGGACTGAGGGAAGGGCTTAATGCAGCTTATTCAGTGATTTGCATTTGGACACCAGTATTTAAATGGAATCTTAATCAAATATCAGATCATCTTGGTCATTCCAATCCCTCCTTAAGTCCTGTGGCTGTGACACTGTTTAGAAGTGAGTTAACAGTGGCAGAAGGTAACAGTGATTGAGCAGAACCTGCCCAAAGAGTCACCATGCTTGATATATCCTATATATATGATACATATATATATATCATTGTGCTTGACATACCTCTCTCTCTCTATCTCGGTATCTCTCTCTACCTCCTCCTGAGCCCTCTGCTTGCTCTGTGCCCTCCCAAAACAGCATCATGAGCACCAATTCCCTCACCTGAACCTGGAAGTAGTTTGGATCCCATGTGCTTTTAAAGCAAGCTCACAACGACTGGAAAGAAACCTGCTATTGCCTGGAAAAAGGTGAATAGTTTGATAGAGGGTGTGTTGTTCATTGAGCAGCTTCTTTAACACTTCAATCTGCTTCTGTTGAGTAAGACAATCAAATTACGTGTTCATGGTTTCTGTAGTCTTGATCTTTGTTCTTGAGACAGTTTAGGTTTAACAGTTGGGCCAGGAGGTGCTTGTTAAATTTACTGTTTTGGGAGCTGACTCCACCTTTCCTTGCCTAAACTAAACTAACAAAGGAATAAGAAAAGAGCTTCTTAAGGGGGCTGGGTATTGCATTTCTCTTCCCTACCACCCAGGTGTATAAATAGCCTCTACACTACATATAAGGATGATGAGAACATCCATACCACACTGAGAACAATCCTTGCTACTGATTGTGTTTTCATCTTACTTAAAGGAGATATGAAGTGCCTTTAACACACTGGAATTCCTACTGCTTCATGATGCCTAATAAAGTATTTAAGAGGGTTCAGGTTGGTTTTTTTCCCCTAAATGTTTTGATTCCTACAAAAATCCTAGGAAAACTAAATGTTTTGTCTTTGTCTTTGCTAAGGTCCCTGTTAGAAACAGGAAAGGATGTGCTCAACCCATACATTGCTATGCCATTATATTAAATGTTAATGCTTGTAAGGGTAAAGCCAAACAAGAAGTCTGAATACTTGGGGTCTACAACAAAGTCTCCTGGTTATTTGCTTCTGCAACTGGCATTGCTCTAGAGCATTATGATAGCAAACAAAGCCAGTTCTGAACCCTTCCTACTGCAGCAGTAGGAAGCATCAATAATACTTACATGGGAGGCAAGCAAAGAAGAGGAGGGGCTGTGGTTGGTACAATGCTGTCCCTGCTCTGATGCTGGGTTTTATTGTGGCCTGATGGTGTAGAATGTACTTAGTGTTTTACCTGCTGGTATATGAAGTGTTAATGCACCAGACTCCTCAGAACTGTTTTCGTATGCCATAGCACAAGCTGTAGGCTGGTAAGAGGATATTTAACTTCAGGAGAACCTATGCTCACCTTAAGCATGGTGAAATATAAGGGCCTTAGGGGTTTGGGGGAACAAATAGGGTTGAAAAAAAAAAGCCTTTTCCCAGCTTTAAATCCAGTTTTTGTCCCTACTTTTCAGAATTCTCAGTACCAAAGCATTTTAAGGTAAATAAAAGGGAAATTTGCCCACTTTTTTTTGTCCTCACTATAATAATCTGCTTACAAAGTTTTGGTACCACAAAAAGCCCACAAAATGTACAAGGAACTGAGACTGAAAGCTGGGATTTAAAAGTTGTGCCTGTGCCTAGAAACCAGCTGGTATTAGGGTCTCTGTTTGGACTTTCTGAAGCCTTTTGAGTATTGCTGAAGATACTACAAGTAGCTGGAAGGTTCCTACTTGCCTTGCTCTTGTGATAAGTCCTTTCTCAACAAAGCAAGATGTAATTATGCTGGGAAGAAACAGATTGCTTCAGCTTGCACCTTGTCTGAGCCCAGGCGATTCCAACAGCAATACAGCTTTCTGTTTGCTGCTCAGCTCAGATAACCTACCCACGGTGTCCCCTTGTCAATCAGAGAAACAGTGGGGTTCATCAAGTAGGTGTTCTTGCTTTCCCACTGCTTTCTTCAGAGGGAGATTTGGCTGAGGATCTCTTCCCCTTTGTGCAGGTGGGTCTGACTTCCTAGTTCAAGGATTATAAGGGGGTGTTGAAGTCAAAAGTCTCCTTGGTCTGTCCAGACTAAAGATCAGGAGGACAAGTAATATTAAATATAACTATATATATACACACACACACCCTCTTATGATCTGTAGTCTTCACAAATATATATATTTGTTGAAGGAGTTATAATAAACAGTTTAATGCTTGTGTTCTGTGAGACACTGGCTAGTGTCAGGACCATTTTATCTGGATAAAGGGGTTTCTCATTGAGAAATTCTCCCCTTTGTTTGGAAATCAAGGCTATTTCAGTGTACAACTTGCTGAAACATTGCTGGGGGGGGGGTTCAGTCTCATGTGGCTGGCTAGGACTTGATGAGTGGGGTGAGGAGAAGGCAATGATTCATCTGCATTGCCTCAAACCCCCATCCAGCTTCATAGAGGTGTGACCCCTTATAGCTGGTCATAAATTAGAGGCACACAACTGTATCAGTGCCAGATTACACCCAAAGCAGTTGAGAACACTGTAAGGAGCCAGCTTGTATCTCATACAGAGCTCTACTGAGAAGCAGTTACTGCTCTTGGGCAGGAATTATTCAACTGAATTCAAGCATTGGAGAAGGAGTTTACCTGGTTTAAACGCATAGAAACCTGTATTGGTTTGAAAGAAATTCAACTCAGAGTGGGGTTAAGATCCTCAGTTTATTAAATATACAACTAAAAGGCCTAAAATGAGTAACAGAAGCTCTAAGGCAGTGAAACAGCACGTTAAATAGCAGGTAAGATATAAAAATGTATTGCTACAGTATCCAAAGAAACCAATCTTTATGGATGTGTTTATCCACAGGTGGGTTCTAGTGATAAAGGCAGTGACAGTAGAATATTAATCAGAATAATTAGAGCAAGCTCCTGGTAACAGGATCTGTGAGCACAGCACTTAGGGACTGGAGTCACATCTTCATCCCTGTGCCTTCTCTGAGGGTGTTTTGTGCATACCTACCCTTCAGAACTGACTGCTCAGGGCACCTCGTGGGGTTTGGTTTATTACCAATGGACCCAAGACCACATTGTGATGAAAGATGTGGAGTTCTTGTTTTCACTTCATTTCAAGGTAATTAGGAAAGGGGAGTGTTGCTAAAAGGTCAAATCTGTTTCACTTCAGGAAACACCATAACTCAAACCCACCCTTGAACATCATCCTGAGCATCTTTATGAAGACAGGAATACAAACAGGGAGGCTTCCAGTAAGAGACTGTAGCTTCTGTGAAATCCAAAAGGTAAGTGATGGATCGAGAAAGGCTCATGGAGGAAAGAAAGACAAGGAATCCAACAGCTGAAGTTCAGGGATAGTACATGTAAAAGTATAAATCGTAGTGCACTAATACGTTGGTGAGACACTGCCATGTACTAAAAGAGGTAACAGGTTTCCATAAAGTAATGGTACTATGCAAAGGAATTGCATTTGTACCCTGCAGAGTGAGACTTGCCAGCATGAGTCACTTTAACCAGGACATTCGCAGCATCTTCATCATCTGAGCAGGGCCATTTCCTGACTGGGAAATTCCTGGCAGTTCAGTGAGACTCCATAGAGAACTTTGCTGTCTCAATTCTCATGCCTTGAGGCACAGGATGCTCAGCAATTGAGGTCAGGAATACATTCTATGATGCTGCTCCCTCTCATTGCTCTTACACTGCACAACTGGGGGTGCTGTACTAAGGAGTCAATTGGCACAGGCGGTTGCTGCTTTTCCATAGGGGAAGGGTGAAAGCTGATAGCCATGTGTGGGGAATCAGAGCACCTTTCTGATTGTGTGATTTGACTAATCACATCTCAAATAGAAGATTTGCTGAAGTGAGGGCTTTGCAAACCCTTGTTTTTTATAAGGTACATGTAAAAGTAGTTTTCTGTCAGTGTAAGAATAAAGCAGACTTTATTTACAGGGTGCAATGAGCTATTGCTGAGTTTTGCTCATTTAATGCATCATTTCCAAAAAGAAGCAGCTATTTAAACTGAGAGCTGAGGTGGTTGTGCCTGCACCTATCACATTTCAGGCCAGTCTGACAATAGATCCAAAGGTTGCTGCCATACAGGAGCTCAGAAAACATATCTTGACCTACCTACAATCTGATAGTCTCTTGACTTTCTTCATGTCTCTTTATACTTCTGCAGGCATTACAGTCCATGTTTGGGTGTGAACAAGTCAGTGCAGTCAAATAAGCCTTCAGCATGAGCCCAAACTCCAGTGGGAAGGCCCAGACATCAGGCTTCATCCAAAGGCAAGCTTTTCTCTCCACCTCTGGGTCAAGATGAAGCTTTTTGCCGATGCGATTGACGGCATTACCAGACAGTATTAGACACAGATAGCTAGATCTAACTTTGCCTGGTAAGACAGCAATCAGCAGGCACTCACTCAGGCTAAAGGAAAACACCGTTAAATCCAGGACTAAAAAGATAGGGCAGGGAAAGGCTGAGGGCCTTTCCCTTAGACAAAGCAATAACCAGTAAATATTTAACTTGCTTGATTATGAAGCAGTACCATTATAAAACACAACCAGTTCCAGTTCACTGCTATAGGAGTTGAAAAGAATTGTATAGAACTTACCAGCAGCTCTGGCCACTGCATCCATCTGGCTGTGAAATTGCTCACCATGCCCATGTCTGGAGCAGCTCCATCAACAGCAGCACAGCAGGACTGTGGATGCACATGGGTGTCAGCTAAACGACATGTCTTCACCCATGGTAAAACTCCCTTCAGTGAGACAAGGGCTTTAGGATGAATCTGATGCAGACCAGGCCTCAGGCAGCTCTGAAACCATCCCAAGAATCCTGCCTGTGGAATTGCTGTCTTGTGAAACCAATTGAAGGGAGATGGAAATCAGCAGGAGAAGGGGAGGGAAAGGTATGGAGGCAGAAGGGGATTTTTCTGGGTTGCCCCTGGCTTTCATGACTGTGTCTGAGGCAGGGTTGAAGGGACACTTTCCTAAGCATACATCACCATGGGGGCGGGCAGAGGGATTTCCCTGGTCTCTGTTTCTTTGGTTTTAAGGCTACATTCCTGTCCTTGCCCTGGCTGCCCCATTAGAGCTGTTTGTTAGTTATACATTTATTTACTCAGCTCCATCTGAGGTTAGGACCCACACTTTGTGCTAAGGAGAGCCGAGAGGTAGGTGTGCGCTCCAATCCATCTTCCTGCACTGCTTGTTAAAAGCCAATTTGCAGAGTCACTCAAATTTCACACCATTTCCTCAATCCCTTGTGAGCCAGTTACTCATTAACACAGAGGCTAATCACCAGAGAGCCTCTGCTGCTGCTTCCTTCTCTTGCCCTGGGAATTACAACCTGCAAGGGCAAGCACACAACTGAGCTTGTTCCAGTGAGTCAGCCCATGGAGTTAAAGCAGGCACAGTCAGCGCCTTCCAAGCTGTTCACATTGTAGTGGCAACAGAGTGAAGTTATACACAGATTAGTTCATGTTTCGCACTCTTCCTGTATTACCTGGCTGTTTTGGGAAGGAAACACCCAGCTTGCTGCAAGGAATTGGAAAAACAAGGAGAGATTTCCAGTGGCAAAGGCAGAGAGCGCAGAATTTGCTCAGGTACCACTGTGTTTCTATCCTGGCTCTGTTTTGGAGTGAGGAGGGGGATTAACAGCTGAGGATGAGGAAGACACAAATCAATACTTGGAATATATTAAAAGGAGTTTGTGGTCAGAGTGCACATGTAACTTTGCCTTGTATCGCTCAGAGGAAGGAGCTGAAAACCAATGGGAACAAGACTGAAGTATCAGTACAAGGGCTGTGCCCCATCCCAAAAGTCTTTCAGAAGCGCAGGTAGTATGGATGCTCCTTGTGTAAGGCTGAATCTCAGCTTGTAAAGTAAACTGCTAATGACTTCTGACACAAATACGCATCCTCTACAGGTTGTCTGAGAAGTAAAGAAGTATGGACCTGGATTAATCTGTCAAGGACTAGGGAGGACCTGCAGGGTAAGCAAAAGCTGCCAGTGAAGATGTATGGAGGAGGCATGAAAATGTCACTAGAGGAGGGCAAGACTTGCACCTAATTTAGTCCCTACATTTGGCCTGTCAATACCTGCTTAGTTTTAGCTACTGAGTGATCCCAGGATGTGCTTGCAGAGACAGATCTTTAATACAGCAATGTGAACACTTGCAATGCTTTTTTACTGAAGCAGATGGAGCTGGACTTCTCAAACACAATGTTCTAGGTCACTAAGATAATACTCTTACAGTAAGGAAAGGACTCCTCAAGCAGTTGTTCATATGTCATGCCAGGAAACTTGTTTAAATCTGGCCTCTAGGTCATCTGAGTGTACTTATTCCTTAAGGAGGCCCAGCTTCTCATCCAGACTTCATCCATTCTCATGCTCAGTGCAGTGGTGGACTTCTACCTGAGTTGCTACACAGAGTGAGGCAGCAGCAACTCTTGTTCTCTGCCTGGTAGGTTGAGCAGGGTCAGCATTCAGTTGTTCCTTGCCTGGGTTAAATTCCTTTGTTTCTTAATGGAATGATGGGAGTGATTAACCCACCTGTTCCATGCGCTACAAGCACTGCTTGTGATGAAGTGGGTTATACAGTTGGAAGTTCATAGGCCGTTCAACCATGGAAGTGTAATTGAAGTGTAATTGGGAAGAGTGACCTTTACAACCAGCATCTTGCCCTAACCACCTTTCACAGCCAAGCATGGTAAAATAAATCCTTCAGCCTCCTGGGCAAGGGCTGTGCCATGTGGCTGCATCACAGCTGTAACCACTATGTGGGGAGAAGAACATATGCCTGTGTCTCTGAGAAGATACACCCTTTGTATGTCAGACATGGCCTGTCTCACCTCCTTCACAGCAACATCAAGGCTCAGCATCCACCAGAGTGGTTTGCAGCAATGTATTTATGATTATAGCCATTTACTACATCTAAAAATACCTGTTAACATGATAGCCATCATCCTTACCCTCTTGTCCAAATGTTCCACTTTGGCCTACATTGTGGTACAATATCTTTGAGTGAGAGCTCCTCCTGATGCATGGTGGTGTTTGGTTCACCCTTTAAACATCGTTACCAGACAGTGTTAGAGTAGATCCAGAAAATCCAGCACTGTCTAGTAAGATGCCCACAGAGGACCACAGTCTGTCCAGCAGCTGGAGAAAGGAAGCAGCTCTTAATGAGTCTGTATTCTTCAGGCTGTCAATGTTACATAGCAACTAACAGAAATGGCTTGAGGAAGATTGCCTTATATCCTTGCGTGGGGAAATAGGTGGTGGGCAAAAGGAAGACATTTGATATTAAAGGATAGGTTCAAAATCATGGTGCATTTCTACAAAGATAGTAGAAAAAGTCGATTTAATAAAGACCTAAAATGGAAACAAAAGGTTAAGTTCTCTTTCAACAAGATTTTAACACTAATAAGATTGCTTGGGTTTGTTTCTTGGCTTCCTCACTCCCTCCTTCCTTTTGTCTCATAACCCTACTAATTCAGGTCTTATTAATCTCTTGAAAAGACATACTGAAAGCTGGTCAATAAAGAAAACAGTACTGCGGAAGGCACGGAAAAGGGACAGAGATGGCCTAGCATTAAATACAGCTGCTTTTGCAACAAATCCTTTATTGTATTGGCTTCAATTGCAGGGATGCAGACAAATTTGAGTCTTAAATAAAAGTGACAGTGGCAGGAGACTTTGGTGTAGTTATTAGTAATATAATTAAGCACAGTGAATGCTAATGATAACAATGATAAGGTATCTGTCTGCTTTGGTTTGTGCTTTTCAGAAGAAGGGGAAGTTTGCTGGAGCACCTCATGCAACAGAAGGTAGAAACCATAGCGCAGGCTGCTCACCCTGGAGCGGTTCCCTTGGTAAGAGCTCTGTACTGTTCTAAGTGGGGCTGTTGTTACTGCAAGGACTGGAGATTACTGACCTGCTGCATCACCCAGGAAGAAGGCAGCAGCGTTTTCTTTGGTCTTTCTTTCTTCACCCCTTAGTGTGAGTCCTATCTCTCGGGGTAGTAATGGCCTTTCAATTCGTGACAGCTTAAGAGAGCTCTGATCTGAGCTATACTGTGTAGGTAATGCTATACTGCATGTAATATTTAGTATAGCCATAAGGTACTCACAAGGCTTTCTGGTTCCAGCACAACAGATATACAACCTTTCTATCAAAGTCAATGACAAAGGAGTACATTTCATCCACGCTCCACTCCAGTGAATCATTCAGCTGATGCTTCAGAAGAAGGTTCAAGGAAACAACTGACCTCCTCAGTGCAAGTAATTAAAACCCCAGCACCCCATAGATCACTAAGAGAGCTCAGGGCAAGGGGGGATGACAGGAGGATGCTGTTGGTGCCTTTCGCTGCTTCACACCTGCCAGGTACACTGAACCACCTGCCTCTAAAGCCGTGTGTCAGATAAAACCAGCAATAATCCCCTTTCTCAGTGAGAGCTGTTATAAATCATTCTTTACAGGACCTTTCACATCCGATAACTGGGAAGTACAATTTCCTGTGTTGTTTTAATTCACTGTAAAGAACAAAATGCCTCCCTAAGCCATATAAAACAGCATTCTCCCCTCCACTAAGTCACTTTAGACTGGGCTAGTTCTTTCAAGGTCACTTTAAGTAGTATCATTGATGTAGGGCAAAAAATCTCATAGAATAAGAACAAAGCCCCTCATAGCTTAAAATGCATCATTAGGCCATTAAAGTAATGAAAACAATCCAAGGGAATAGGAGTTAAGTCTCATTCAAGAAGTGACAAATGGATCTAAAAGTATATCTGAATAACAATAAAGGTGCATGCATTACATGGCAGTTCAAAGATCTAAACTGAATGGCTTTGCTGTGAGAACATTGCACTGGAGAACTCTAGAGGAGCTGCTGTGAAAAGGACAGAGTGAGTTAGAGCAGCAAAGCTGAAAGATCAAACCCCACGTCTGATTTTGGCAGCCAGGTTCTTGAGTTCTCTTTAGCTGACAAGAACATCTTGAGTTGGAGAGACAATGATGACAAAGGAAACTCAAGTGTTACATTTCAATACCTGTTTGCTCTCACTCTCTGCAGAGCTACCATGGTTTGAAAGGAAAGAAAAAGAACGTGTTTGGAACAGGGTGCCTGCATTCAGCTCATCCCTACAAAGCATTCTCAGCTGAACACATCCTATCATTGCAGTACCAAATGTGTGCCATATTCTGCAGTTTTCTATTTACAGGCTCACTCTAACATTAGAATAAGGCCAACATTTCCTTCTGGTTGGCTTTTATCCTTTATTATAGAACCCAAAGCATTTCATGTTCAATTTACTTATGCTTGGGGGAAGGTTTGCCTGGTTTCTCTCTTGGCCACTGACCTGCTTCCAAACTCGCTGTTGAGCTTTTCCACGTTGTACACGAAACACCATCATCATCATTACCAGGCAGTATTAGAAACACTGAAAACATCCAATGCTGCCCAGTAAGATGGTAATGGCATCTCAGGGTCATGGGCTACAAACAGCAGACATGCCACAAGCTAGAAAGCCTGACTGTGTGGAGTAGGAAAGAAAAGAAGGGGCAGGAGGAGAATCCCACCTGTAGTTTGTGAATGCAGTGATTGCCAAATGCTCTTCATTTGGGAGAGGTGAGAACAGCACTGTTCTCTAGTTATCCCCAAAACACTTGTACAGGTCATGTATTCCTGCCTTTTCCCACCAGTTTCCCCCTCCCCATAAACCTTCAGAGCTGTCACTTACCCAGGAGTGGTATTACTCATATTGTTACCTAGTGAATCACAGTTATGAACTGGTAAATGCTATCTGAGGCATGGGCAATTACAGCCAACCTTCTGCCCTGGCTGCTGCTGCAGGTTAAAGTGCAAAATCCAGGAAGCACCATAGGTTTGTGGACTCGGGGAGATAGCTCTTACCTTTCTTCCAGTATCTCCAACCATTTATGCTTTATCTCTATTTTATTAGGCAATTCATATTTGGTGATTCCTTCAGTCATCTTTTAATCAGATTTCTATTTGGGGAGGCCAAAGATCTTGCTGAGCATGGTTGTTACAAAGAAACCATGAATACTCCAATGCTAAGAACGTTTGAAGCCTCTTAGTGTTCACAAGAGTTTTGCATTTGTTTTATATTGACTCATATACATTAACAAATACACCTGGTCCTCTAAACAACTGCATGGATTCCTACAATTCACTCACCACAGAGACACTCTGCATTGGCATTTAATACCCTTGGAAAAGACCAGACCTGACAAACATTCCTTCCAGTGCATTCTGAATCCCACTGGACGTCTCTGTTTGCCAGACACTGCTGAGAGCTAAACCTTCCCCAGCCCCATGGTTCCAGGATGGTGTTTGTCATTCACTCCCTCCACCCATCTCCTCCTTTACCTGCCCAGTTCCTGAACCAAACCCAGTTTAATTAGTGATAGGGTACATCAAGAAAATGCCTCCAACTCAGCAAACACTGAGGGATGTGAAAGGTGCAGCTGAAAGGAGAAGAAGAGCAGTTTTTGTTTGGTTCCAGATAACTTCAGATCAGAAAGGGCTGAATTCCTGAGGAAAAGGAAAAGGAACTCAATCATGGCTTAATTTGCTAAAGCAACAAGACTGAAAATACCCTTCCTGCTTGCACTGATGGCTTCAGAACTGCACTAAGGAGAAGGCATTCCCAAATGCTCATCAGCATGAGAGCCATTTGACCAGCAGGTCTGCATTCAATATGAAGATGGTGAAAAACAAGGTGGAAAAGAGCTAGAACAAACTGTGGTGAAATGAGAAGTAAATCATTGTTGCCAATAGAATCCCATTCCAGGTTCAGATACTGCATCTGTCCCATTGTTAGGTACGTTACTGGGTAGTACACATGCATTACCGTACTACACATCACTACACTACTACATTTCACACCTCCTCAAGAGTCACTTAAGAGAATCCCATTCTGAAGGAAGTTCTGTTATCTGTCCCTTCCGTGAGACTACCCCAGACACCTTCCTAAGTATTGTAATGCATTTGGATGCAAATCCACGCTTGAATTCCCCTCTCCATCTGCAAAGAGCCAAGTAAACCACTGCAAAAAGAGATCCTGGAGGTGAGCTGCTGTTGGCAACTGTGGGGTTTGTTTCTGTAACAGCTGAACCTCCTCAATCCCACTGAAGCAGCCAGCAAACAGCCATGCTCCACTTGACTGTTCCAACAGAAAGCATCTTTCCTACATCAATAACATGGAATGAAGTCAGTCAACAAGAAGGAGCATTAAACAATAGCTCTTTGTCTAAAGCACCCTGTATGTTAGATGTGATAGCTGCAGCTGAAACAAAAGGAGGTAGAACAGAGGCTTTCCAAACAATAAACCCCCAGACTGTGTTTAACTGTTCTGATGCAGAGCAACCGGATCTGTTCTCATTTAATATGGATAATAATAAGTTGCTGGAATGACCACAGCTTACACAAATCCCATGATGCTCAGTTATAATTAGAGCAAACATATTCAGTTGCACATGACTTAGGGAATAGCAGCCAGCTGACTACAAGCAGCGTAGAGAATAAGCTGAGATTCTGGCTAATGTCCCCCTTTTTGCCTGCTCTAGTGTCGTGCAAGGGTGGGATTTATGAGCTTTTTAATGTGCTGCTGTATTGATAGGATAGTGAAGCAGAAAGAGCCAAACCTTTCTTACTCTGTGGCTTTTAAGTTCTATTTCAAAAGGGTTTATGGCATTTCCCCCCCTTCCTTTCCTGACTGTTGTGGCTCTTTGCAAATGAAAATACATATATAAAGGAAATATATATATATATATATATGAAATAGATATATACACACACAGGTGTTTTTTAAGTAAGGCAGGTGCATTAGAATTAGATGTTTGCACAGTTGTATTAGAACCATATCATACAAAATCTCACTTAATAACCAGAGTTACATAGCTGCTATAACAGGACATTCTCTGCTGGGGTCCCTTTGGTACTGACACATCAGTTTTAACTGGCACAAACAATGCCTTTTAGTCCTTGAGGAATGACTCCTTCCTGTTTGGCTACTAGAGGCCAAACAGCTGCATTTTCATTAAATCCTTTGGGAATGGAGGTGGGAACACTTCTGAAGAGGCCTGGATTGTCAGACCTCAATCCAACCTAGACCCTGGGAAGCAAACTTCATTCCACGGTGTGGAATCCCAGGCCTGGTGGAAGGCTTTCAATGTGGATTCTGGTCTCCTGCCTCTTGGGAGAGTTTCCTGGTCCTGTGAAGATAGTTTGGGGTTCAGAACAGGCATCGCTTGGAACCCTCACTGTCCCTTTCCGAGTGACAAAAAGGCTTTTTGAAGCTCCTTGGCTTGAACATTGACCCAAGAGCTGCCAAACCCAGAGTTACTCCAGCCTTACAGCAAAGGATGCTGCTCCATGTAAGCCACTTCAAAAACCCATTGAATATGTGCTAAAATACAACATATCCCATCATTTTAGCATGAGCCTGGGCTCATATAGTTGAGGTTAGTTCTGTCCTTAGCTACAATGTGCACTTCCCTTTGGTGCAGGTGGAAGCTGATGTGTGGATAGAGTTTGCCAGTGCTTCCTACAGTTGATGTCTCAAAGATGCCATAAGGAGAATTGAAGGCAATCACCACTGAATTTCCAATCTATGATTCCAAAGGGAGCCAACCCAACAGGAACAGTTGGCACAATCCTACTGTTTTCCAATGGTGCAGGAATATTTCAGCCTGATGCAAAGTATTTTCACCTGTGGCCCAGCTGAAGGTGAAACCTGCTTTTATCAGCATGAAGACCCCCACTGTCCTAGCAATATAAGGAATATAAGAACTTTAAGCTAACAAATCACTGCTCTGAGGCATTCAGCAGCAATCCTGCCCCTCCTGGGTCATTCCCTAAGCCAGTTTCTTACAATTGGAACCCAATTTCCCTGGATGTGTGTTCAAGCCAAACAACCAAATACAGCAATGCCACAAGCTAATGCTTAAAGGGTAGAAAATCCAAATCTAGACAAGAGATTCAACAGGACACCTTTTACACCAGAATGTACCAAAGAGAGCACTATGAAACCATCTCTCACAATCCCTCCTGCTTGCCAGAGGTGAACACCTAACATAGAGAGATACTGCAAGAGGAAAGGGTTGGGTCTTTCTGCAGGAGGTGTGGGCATAAGGGAAAGTCAAGGAAATGGGGAAGGTTTGAGACCCTTTAAGATCTCTTTCACCCTCCTGACTTTGACACATTTCTTCATAGAGAAAAGCCTTTTGTTCCACAGGGCAAGCTGAGCACATTTGATGGGGTCACTGCAAGGAAACCACAAGGCACATACAGGGGGCAATGGCCATTTCTCATGAGTACAACACAAGTCAATCACAGCCTGTCAGTGAACCCAGCCCGGTGTTAAGGCAGTGCTACCTGGACAGGAACACAGCTGTGTCTCTGAATTTCAAGCTCCTTCATTCCACACCTTGCCTTTTGCAACTGTAAACAAAAGGCTACAAATGCACCTGCTCTGAAAGAACTGAAATGGGATCAATCAATTCCCTTCACACTTGCCAAAAGAGGGGGGAAAAAAGAACCAGTCTGGGTTAAATTCACTGTGGAAAGGGGAAGGGCCTCAATCTATTATTCATTTTCCTGTTTTCCTTATAGGAATGGAAAAAAAGGTGGTTTTAATTCATATCCTTGTCTTAATGCACTGTCCTTCTGCTTTATTCTGCTCTGCCCAGACGCTGCAGATGGCCATGACCATGAAGATGGCCCCCTTACAGCAGGCATAGAGCACAAATCAGAGAGCTTCACATGCAATGACTGCATGAAGAGCTTTGGGCAGTTACCTTCAGGTTCCACTTGCCGTAGCCAGCGACAGTACCAGTGCAGGTCAGTGCAGAGCAGGGCTGTCTGCCAAGAGCAGGACCTGACTCACAGAGTATTGCTGTGAAAAGACAATAACTCTATCATTATGCAACCGGCAGTTAGAGCAGAGCTGCCAAGTCACCCAGTGCTTCCTCCATAGCTGCCCTTGGTGGAAGTGGGAGAGCTCCAAAGATTCCTGTGCACCAAAGCTGCCCCAGGCTGGGTTCCTCGAAGCCCTTCCATTGACTCTGTGCTTTGCCGTGTCCACCAAATCTGTTCCCAGTGAAAATATGGACTCTGCTGGTGTTCCGTGTATTGATAGGTTAGCACAGCTCTGCTTCCAAAGGGGTTAGAAACACAAATGGATCAGGTCATTCAAGGCTAGGTTGGACACAGGGGCTTGGAGCAAGCTGCTCTAGTGGAAGGGGTTGGAACTGGATGAGCTTTAAGGTCCCTTCCAACCCAAACCAGGCTGGGATTCTATGAACTGCACCCCAGTCCTATACTGACTTCCCATCAGAGCTTCAACAGTCACTTCTTAAGGCCTCGTCCTGTATTGACTTCCATAACAGCTAAATACATGGAGATTAAGGCAATCAGAGGAACCTGCATGTGGAGTTAAAAACCAACCCCAAAACCAAACCAACCCCTACCTCTGCGCTGGTTTCATATCTAAGCTGGGAAATGGTAGCATGCCACAGTAATCACAAAGGCACAGAGTTCTGAGCTGCTGAATGCAGTTCTGAACAATCACTGCGCCTGGTTGTTGTGTTAATCATTATTGACCTTGACAATGGCTGCTGACTTTCCTTTTCAAACCCCAGTATCACTCATGGCCTATCTATCATCTGTGGGCAATGCAAACTATGGCTTTGTGGGAAAACAGGGAAAAAATAACATTATAACAGGCTAAAACCTGGGAAATAGTTCCCAAAAAAGCCCAAGTCCTTCATAGGGCTCTTCCTGGAACTCTTTTAGAGCTAATCTATTAAAGTAGTACCCATCTGCTTGCTGTGCCTCACTGCTGTCAATAGGAGAGCACAGCACAAGAGAAAGAGCTTTTGTGGCATCTTCTGCACAGTGCTGTGCCTATTTCACTTGTTTCCCCATTAATACAACAGGACAGACATTATATATATATAATATATATAAAATATACATAAAAGAAGTTGCAGAAGTGAATTATACATAATAGATTTAAGGAAAACTTACACTACCTACAAAAATAGGGCACTTTTGTGCTGATATCAGCAGGCAAAAGACAACACCAAGCCTCGATCCCTGCTAGGACGTTATACATCTACATCGAAGAGTTTATATAGCTCTTACCATTGCAAAGCTGAGACCTGAAAACTGAGACTCCTCAAAAGAGAAGCTGCTCCTTTAAAGGTTTAATAGCAACTAACATGAGCCAGGAAAATGTTCTTGCTAAAATCAGTTTAAATGGTTAATGTGTGATGGTGTAGTTGAGAAACAGGGTTTGAGCTTCACCTAAACCCATGCCACTGCTCATAGGGTGGAAGGGACTTTAATGGTTCCTTTTTGTTACTATAGGAGCCACCAAGCCTGTGACAAACTGAGGCATGTTTAGTAACCAGGAAGGTAACCCTGAGCCACAGCCAAACTGCAACCAACACCGGAGCCACCTGCAAGCCAAGGCTATGCTGGAGACAGCAAACCCTAAAGCACAGACCCCCCCAGAGACACAGCACTTAACACAAGTGAGTTATGGATCCTATCAACCAGCTCAGCCTGTGTGGAGACAAAGTCAAATGGAAGCACTTGCTGCTGATGCACGTATTTCACAGCTAGATCTTCATTTCACACCCAAAGGTAATGCCAGAGCTTTGGCTTTTTTAATACTAAATCCCACAGGTTTGATTCTTTCTCATTCAGCAAATACAGATTCTTATTTCCCATTGCACTAATACACAATTTCAGCTCATTTATTAAGTCTGCTTTGAGTGTGACTTATTCAATACATAACAAGCACATGAATTATTAGTATTTAACTCCCCCCGAACCAAGTGCAGACCATGCAGCTTGTTGCTTATGATACCATCACCAGTGAAATACACAGTTCATGCCCACCAGGGGCCTGAGAATTCGTGGTTCCATAGAAGACTCCATATGAGTGAGGTGCTAGCACATAAGTGAAGCAATTAAATGCTTTTAAGTCATTCTGGCAGAAACAGGACAAGTCTAAGTTATATATCACAAAGAAATCCAATCTCCAAGCTGATAGCATATAGCT
Source organism: Agapornis roseicollis (assembly GCA_002631895.1). Taxonomy (NCBI): domain Eukaryota; kingdom Metazoa; phylum Chordata; class Aves; order Psittaciformes; family Psittacidae; genus Agapornis; species Agapornis roseicollis. The sequence continues at coordinate 76,340 of NDXB01007471.1, read as the reverse complement.
GATAGATTGAGGGATAAATCCTTTCTTTCACTTCCTTTCTCTCTGCTTCCCAAGGTAGCATTTTACAGGTAGGGCAACAAACAGGGGGAAAACATGCTTCAGTCATATACAGAATCATTCCCAAGTGGTAAGTCAGGAAGAGAAGGAATGAAAAGGACAGGAGGAGCAGGGAGACATGGAAGAAGGTGGCGTTGATCTTACCGTTGTGAAACATCAAGGCACACAATGCAAAGTGAAACATCAAGGCACACAATGCAAAGTAAAACACCACAGTGCAAAGAAACCCCCCCAAGCCACCAGACCCCCCCCAAAAGCCCCATCTCACCTCCCCAGCCCTCACTAATGTGCTTGGCTCAGGCTGGTCGGTACCCATGAAATACAAAACCAGCCCAATGGTCACCCAGGTTACCGACTTCATTTAGTTAATCATCACCATTAGTCCCAATGCTCAGGCCTTGGGGGAAAAGGGAAGGAGTAATTAAAGAGGGGTGGAAAACAGGGGACTGCAGTGAACCCCACCCCCATTAGCCATTAGCTTTGCACCTTTCTTCCTCTCCCCTCTTCTACTTCCTTACATGCCTCCCCCATTCCCTTCTCAAGAACAAAGTTCCAGCAGCCTTAAAACAATGGGGTATCAATTATCCTGCAAGTGGGAGTATCAGGATGGCCGTTTGTACCCAGGTAGCTGCAGGTCTGAGGGAGAATGCAGTTCCAGTGGGGGGGGGGGAAATAACTTGTTAGTTAACCTGTAGGGCTGAGCCTTAATCAATAGTCAATGGCGACGAAAAGAACAAAGCACGTGAAACTCAAGCCTTTATATCTTGGAGCTCCATCAGATAAAAGCTATACCTGGAGTTTGAAAGGCCAGGCAGGCTGATTTGAAAGCTTCAAAGCATCAATGCACACACTAAGGTCTATTCCAGAGCTCAGCTGCTTACTGACTCCTGGTTACGTCTGCCACTACCTGGGGTTAGACAAAGTAAGACCCTAAAACTGACTTCTCGGACTCTAAGGACTGAGCCATTAAAGACAACCTCATTAAAGTGAAAGGTGCATCCCGAGTGTAAAAGGGAATTTCCTGGGGCCACTTTCCCCTGGCCAAAACAGGGCGAGAACATCGTCATTAACTTGGTTTGCAAACAAGATGGTTTCACAACAGGACAGCTGATGGCAGGTATCTGTTATGTCCAGTCTGCACCTTGGCATTCCAAATCCCATTAGGTGCCTTCATGGCAGGAAAAGAAAGTTATCCCTTTAGCTTCCCCCATGATTTTTAGACCAAGGACACAAGAAATCCCTTTTCCTACACATTTAAACCATCCCAGAGTAGGGGAAGCCTCAGAGGACCTTTAAAGCTTTATGAATATCCCATTGAACCAGTTTTCAAACACTGTCATGGACTGCTGTGTATTTTAATGTGTCCTTTCACTGATTTAGAGTTGATTAAACTGAAAGCTGTGTTTCAGAGAGGATTTCCCTCATCTTTTTGGCATAAAGAAACACTGCTCAGTTTTTATATAGCAAAATACAGGAGGAAAACCGTGTCATCGGGTCAGTGGCCTCACACTCCTGAGCTCATTCACTGACAGTGTTAAACTCAGACCAGCACTGCCCAGTACGACAAGCAGAAAGAGTAACTCGGAAGACCCACCAGCATCACTGCATTGGTGCATTTAGAGTCCTGCGCTGGGCACCCCCTGATCTCAGGGACTTGTATAAGACACCAGGTTTTCAACCCCTGATTCTTATCTCCCCTGCAGTGTATGGACACAGCACATGACTACTACTGCAAGTAAGTTAACTCCCAAGAGGAACGCCTGTGCCTTCATGGCTGTTGCGGAAAGGGAAGAGGAGACAGGACTCAGTGTTAAGCTCACAGCTTCCAAACCCTGCGTTCACAGGATCACTCCTACACGCCTCTCTTCTCCAATTCTATAACACTCCATGAGCAGCCCAAATGCTCATTCAGTAATAACTGATGATGATCCAACAGTTAAATCCATGAATTTGGAGAAGGTTTCAGACACGCACAAAGCAAACCCTTGTCATGTAACACCTCCAGCTCTGGGTAGCACTTAACTTCAGCCACCCATATCTGCAAGCTGCAACTCAAGTTCAAGTGAAGCAGGGCCATCAAAACCAATTCAAAAGCCCATTCCTGGGTTTGCAAAGGCAAAACTCAGTGTTTATTCGTGCCAATGCAAGCTTTGAGGTGGCCTGAGTATTGTGTTTGCTCGCAGGTAGGACAGCACATTACTATTGATGTGAATGCTGTCCTCCAAGATTGAAACAAGAATAGGCTAGAGAGGAGTCTGGAATAAAGCAAACCCATGTTTAAATCATAGTATTTTCCAATGAAAAGCTAAATCCACTGGATTTCAATACTTGCAATTAAAAGAAGAAAGGAACAATGCAGAATCCACCCCACTGAAGCGAAATCAACCACCAGCATTAAAGCATTCCTAATGAACCCCTTCAGTAAAGGGCTATAAACCACCTCCTCGAACCAAAGCGAACCAAAGAGCATTTCAATGCGAGAAGCTGGATGTTCTCCACGGATTTTAGCTCAGAGCTGGACTTCTTTGGAGCTTTGTGCCCCACAGAACCTTCCAGAAGGGAGTTTTACAGAAAGGGTGGAGGGAAGCAGTGAGCAAACACTTTCTGCTGCCTCCCTCAGTGTCTACAAAGCCCAGTGCCTCTTCCTGCATCGGGAATTAGCCAAGCAGGCTGCTTGCTTACAAAACACCTCACCCAACACAATCCCCCTAATGCTATCGCCTACTGACCGAACCAGAACAGTCAAGATGGGGCTCTTTAGGTGCCTCAATCTCCCTGTTGGAGAAAGCAGCACAGTGACTGCCTCCAACCTGCCCCTAAACTTCACACTTCAAATATGAAGCAAACCACTTTGTTTTGTCTTCTCTGTCTCTTTGGTGCCCAACTAGCCCAGTGCAAGTAGAGGCTGGTCCCAGCTGGCAAAGGGAAGCTCCTGAATGAGAGCAAACGAACCCCAGAGTGAGGAGAAGCTTTAATTATGCTCATTTTGTCATGCACAGAAGAAAGCCTCAGGTAAGAAAGGAATAAACAAAACGAACCCAAAATGGCTCCTCGGTGCCCTGAGCGGAAACCGAGGGCTGAAACAGAACAAGAGCTTCCCCTGCAACCACTCCACTTGAGCAAGTGTGGTCCAAACCGTTCCAAATCTGTTCCCTTCACTTGCAGCAAGGAATTCAATGGGGCTCCAAGTGGTAGAAAAACCCCAAACCTGGAGGATTTGGTGTTTGCAGCTGCAGGGCAATGAGTTAAAATGGCAGTTCATTTAAAAACTAACTGGGGGATGGCAATCATTACACACAGAAATCCAAGGAGCCCAGGGCATGCTTGCATTGAGAAATGGGACTGTTAGTGCTGAAGCTGAAGCCTCACTGAAACACAAGGAGCCCTCTTCAATGTCACCCCCATTTCATTTTAGTCACATTGAAGCCTTTCCAACAGGTCTCTTTCTCCGAGCTCCCTATGACATCCCGGTGAAACCAGCTTTCCCCCACTGGCTCCCTCCTATTCAACCTCTTGGTTCTGCTTTTACCTGCCCTGACTGGTTTGGCTAGTTGTAAAAGGAACGTTTGAATTCATGCACCCAGCTCCCCTCCCCCCTAACTCTGAGCAGACAAAACCTGATACGTACAACAAAACCCTCTTTAATCTACCTGGGGAAAGGAGGAGGAAGGGGAAAAAGGGACAGAGTCCTATAGAAAGTTAAAGTTGGGAGGAGAATATCGATGAGCAAGTTACAAAAGGCATTAAAGAAGTCATTCTTCAGGCTAGTTTTAAACCTGGACACTCTGGCTTACCAGGACCATGAACACACACACACGCAAAGCAACTTCAGCGCAGGAAGCACAACCACCTTCTCCCAGACCAAGACAGCTTCAAAGCAGGTAACAAAAAGGATCAGCAGGAGCGCGCGCACAGGAGTTTTCCCTCTTCCGATCTTCCCGTGTCCTGGAAAAGACGAACTTGGAGCAAAAGAGCTCTTCATGGTCAATAAAGGGAGGCAAAAATAGAAGTGTACCTGGAAAAAAAGCAACACGTGGCTGAGAGGTGTTAGAGCCCAGAACAAAGAGCTTCAGCCCAAACAGGGAAAAGCAAAGGAAGAAAAGGCGCGTGGTTTTCCCTTCGCAGCCCCAGAGCGCTGTGGCTTGTTGAAGCTGGAATTGAGAAGAGACGGCGGGTGTCTGGGGCTCGTCTTACATGTAGTCCTTCACCCCTCCCTGCGCAGGTGCATTCCTTCCACCCAACCAATCTCCTTCCCTCTAGCTATTAACAGGTGTGTCCTCGGGATTTGGGAGCGGCCGAGGCGAAACCGGCTCCGGCGCAACAAAGGTGGAATTCCTGTTGGATTCAGGTTTGATGTTAGGATTCAACAGTGTAGATATACACTTAAGGTGTGCTGAAGAGTAGAGGCTATGGGCAACCAAGCTGATGGTGAAAGGGGTGTTCTTCTCTTGCCTTCAAGTCGACCTGCAGGCACTCTTCCATTGCAATGTAATTCCCATCTACCAACAGGAATGCCGTACGGCCAAGGTGGTGTTTTAAGCCCAACTGATTGTTCAGCCAAGCAGAATGTGGCTCCTGTTGAAACAGAGATTAGGTTATTAATGGGAACTCTTCCAGGTCATCTGACCTGCAACAGGGACATTGATGGGTTGATGATGGCTTTTCCAAAGAAAAATGACAGGATGAGGGGTGATGGGGTCAGAGTGAAACAGGGGATTTAGGTTCAATATAAGGAAGTTCTTTAGTGATGGAACAGGTTGCCCTATCCCTGGCACTGTTCAAGGCCAGGTTGGGCACAGGGGCTTGGAGCAACCTGCTCCAGTGGAAGGGGTCCCTCTTCATGGCAAGGGGTTGGAACTGGATGAACTTTAAGCTCCCTTCCAACCATTCCATAATTCTGTGCAACATATACAGGGACAATGTAAGGCACAAGGAGAGGCAAGGACCTACTGAAGGACATCCACACAGCTTTGCTGGTAAATTCACACAAAAACTTAGCAGCAGCTTGAATCCCATCCCCATGTAGTGATGACACAAAATAGTCTCAGAAAGCCATAAAATCTCCAACCAGAACTCAGCTCTCCCAGTAGACAGGCTAATAAAAGCAGAGGCCTACAAAGGTCCATTCACAGGCACCAGGATTGAGATTCCAATAATTACAGCCCACTTCAGCCCTGATCTTTGTGCTGTTTACTCCTGGATTAATCTAGGAGGCAGAAACTCTTCTTTCCTACACAAAAAGCTTCTTGGATGTTGGCAAATGGGATCTCTTCAGTGAGATAGCCTAGTTTTGAAGGGATGTGGAAGAGGGGTTTAGGCAGAACTGATGCTCAGCTCTAAGTGTGCTTAGTAACAGTGTTTAGAATAAAGGAAAGCAGAATTAAGGCTGTGGGATTCCAAATCCCATTTTCATCCCTTTTCAAGGAAGTTTTCCAAACATTCTCCTCAGTGCCCTGAAAAAGAAAAACAAGTAAAATGTTTCCTCCTTGTTATGGAGGAAAAGCACTCGCATTTCCCATGAAAGATGCAGCTAATGAAACAACAAATGATCACGTTCATTAGCCCAGCTGGCAGGAGTCCCCCAAGACCCAACTTATGCTCAGAGCTAACTCAAGAGAGACCTTGGAAACCTTTAGTTGCAAACCTGGTTTCTCTGCAAGGGGGTCACAGAGTTTGCAGTTTGAGTTTACTGTCACTTGTGCCGGGGTCAGAAACACCCAGGTTTTCAATACACGATTTACAGAGCAAGAGCATTAAGCAGCAGCGCTTCATGGGATTCCTATAACACAGCAGAGGACTAAGCTGTGCAATACCTACTGGTGCCTTTAATGGTCTGCTCAGTCGAGTTCCTTTTACAATGCAGCAACAGCAAACAAAGCTTTTTCTGCCATTTGCAGAGGTGAGATTCCTTAAGGGCTTAATTATGGTTATATTATCATTAATCCTTAATGATCTTCATGCATCAAGCTTTGAGATTTCATTTATATACTGCAGTGATGGATTTATGCTCCAAGTGTGGGTTCTGCACTTGATAAAGCTCCCTGAAGTTCAGCACAAAAAACATGGTGGATTTTGCGCCTTAGAAAAGATGAATGTGTGACTTATTACACTGAAATGTTCATTTTTGGGGTTATCAAATCAGTTCAGCTCTATCTGGCCCATCAACACTCACCAGCAAGCCAAATCCCTATGTTAATAATCCCTCCTCAGGTTAATGCAGGTAGCTCAAGTGAACAGGAATCTTTCCCAAATGGCAATTAGGCAAAACCTCCAGGATTTAACTGGTGGAATAAGAATATACAACAGGTTGGGGTTAAGAGGACGAGTATAGTTAAATGTGTGTCCTGGGATGCTCTGTGAGTGGTACCCAGCAATGTAGCTGATTCCACTTTCACAATACAGTAATCTAGGGACAGACATAGAATATAGAATGATTAAGTGTTAAAAACTGGAATAATCAACTGTGAAGAATGGAGGAATAAAACCAAGACCCAAACCAGGTGCAGTTCACCTGTAACCACACCACAGGATGTCACTGACACCAAAAGGTTGGTAGCAAGCAAATGATCAAAAGGAAGCCCTGGATGTGCCCATGGCTTTGGAGTAAATACAGGAAGAAAGGATGCAAACCTTGTCACACAGTTCAAATGCAGTGTTTCTTGTGTCAGAAACCAAACACAGGAGATGTTTGTCAGCAGCTCATTTCACAGCTGCTCCTCAACAAGCTCCTGTTGAGCAGATCTTCAAACCAGGCTACAAAGCACATTGGTCTTCTAATCCAGCATTACAACTCTTTGCTCCTGGAGCAGCTCTGCACTAAGGGTTCACATCAATGTAGACCCGTAAAGGTGGTTACTTCTTTCATCCGAGGGCTGTAGCCATTAGTACCACTTCCTGCATCCCCTCAATCTCTATCATCTCCTTACCTGTACTCAGCAACCCATTGCACATTCCCTACAGTTAAAGGCATGAAATTGAACATGTGGAATCCTCAGCCCTCATCTCTGTGTAGCAACCCCCTTGTACTCCACAGAGCTCCTTAACCCAGCCCTGAGACAACCGCAGAGCACATGGAGAATGACTAAATCCAGTGCAGATGGGTGAGTCCACCCAATGGGTTGCTGATACGTGAAACCCAACCGTGTTTGTGAGAGCAAAGTTCAGTACAAGGCACCACCTGCCAGGCCAGGAAGAGGAGTCATAGCAGGAGTAACCTTCCATGTCTTAACAAGTTAAGCAAGCAAAAGGAGGAGGGGAGAAGTATATTGCTCTCTGCAGCCTTTGGAGAGGTACAATAACCCGGAGGGGTGGCTTGCGTTGCAATCACACAGCTCAAACATGTTTAGCCAGTGTTAGTGTGTAAGGTCACAAGTCCATTCCACTGTTTCCTTACTGCTCTGAAGGTGACACAAGCAGTGGGCAGGTAAGAGAGACTCATCTGTGGTTATTTGAACACAAAAGAAAGTTTTACAGCCTTCCGAGCCTTACCTTTTCTTCCCTCCCCTCTCTGCAGGCATCCAAACCTAACCCCAGCCATCCCATCTGCCAGGCTGCCGTTGTGTTTCCATAGGGCACAAGCTGGTGAACAAGGAAAAGGTAAGATTACACACACATACACACAAAACCTACACAGAAACATGACATTGAAGAGCCCCAGGAGAGACCATTGGTGTCCCATTAATCTGTGCACAGCATCCGTGAAGGGGCCTGGTTTGCAGTGTGCATATCTGTGTTAACAGCTGGAACAGTTTCTGTTCCAATCACAGCAAACAGAGGGAAAAGGAGCCTAATGACAGTGGATGGTAAGTCCAGTTTCTGAATGAAACATAGCTCAGGGTCAGGCAGTGACACTGAGCCTCAAGTGATGCTTGTCTGCCCTTTCTGCTCACCTTTTAAATGGTCTTGGGCACATAGTATTTGAGAATCCAACTTAAAAGAACTTCCTGGAGACCACTACTTGCAGAGGTGCTGAGAACAGCCCTCACTGATCAATGAAAGCACCACATCGCCTCTTTCCCATCACCAGAGTTTCTATCCCATATCTGAATTGGAGCCTATACTGTGGTCATCAGTGATTCCCAATCAACCCCATCTTCCGCAGGGGTAAAACTAAAGGGTGTCACTGAGCTCCTAAGCAGTGACCAGGTTTCTACCCTTTTTCTGCTGGCTGAGCTGCCTGCCGTCCTCACTGCCTGTTACAGAGGGCAGCAGTTTGGCATCTAGGTTTGCTGAACCCCCATCTGCCTGCTCCCTATTTGGACACAGCTGAGTGAACAGAAAGAGGGGAAAGGAAGAAGGTTTGGGGGTATGGAACAAAGTCTTTCATCTTCAGAGCTGCGAGGCTTCAGATCTAAAGAACTGGGACTCTCACTGCCTTTAAATGGGGGGTTGTGGCTGCCAACTGCCAAGCTGCAGGTACAGATTAGCTTTCATCCAGCCCTGTATTGTTGGGGCCATGGCTTTTCTGGCCCTTTGTCTCCTCTTGGATCAGTTCAGTGGAAGCAGGTGTTTTCCTACCCTGCTAATCTCCAGGACATTCAGGCAGGTCCAGCAACAGCTCCTGTGTCCCAGACAGGTAAATGGAGCCAGGCACTTGGCTGCTGTTAAACACGGCAGCCCTGATAAATGCTTCTACATGCAGTTGATTTCGTGCTGTTTCCCTCTTCACAGTTCATCCTTACAGTGCAGTGATGTTTGAGCTGCTTTGGGAAGCTCTGATAGTTACTCTGTGGATCACGGCTATGCAATACCAAAGAAAGCCATGGCAAAACCACTATCTTATTGCATTATTCCTAGCCCTAGAGAGGATGGGTCCAGCAGCACTCATATATTACACTGCTTCCCCAAATGTGACTGTGCTTGTCTCAGCAGCAGGAATCTGCAGATGCCACCAGCCCCCTGAAAACCCTAAAGGTTTTCCAGACAGACCCCATGCAAAGCTCTGATCTAATCACAACAGCAAACACGGTGGGACACAAGCACTGTCTTTCAAAGCTGAGCAGCCGTAGGTAGTGTGCAGCACTGATTCATGCCGGGTGTCAGATTGTAAGGTGTTTTGGTGGCTGATGTGAACCACTTCCTTGTGCTCAGAGTTGGTGGAAGAGGAATTTGGCGTAGTTGATAGTGAAGAGTAGTTAGGCTGGTACAGACCATGGGCTGGTCAAGTTACCCACAGAGCTAGAGCAGCCACAAGGCTCTGTGGATACACCACAGTACCACAGTCTAAATAAAGGCAACAGCTGAGAATACCACATTATTTTACTGGAATAGACTTTTCCAAACACTACAGCTCACATTGAACTGAGATGAGCTCTTAGGCAGAAGTTCTTCCCTGTGAGGGTGCTCAGGTAGGGGACTGCAACTGGATGAGCTTTAAGGTCCCTCCCAACCTGATCCATGTTTCTATGGCTTACATGCTATTTGCCTGTCATGCCTTTCAAGAAATAGCAGCAGTGATGCTTTCCCAGCATCCAAGGAACCTCGGATCATTAATCCAGTTTTCTTCTTCCTGCTCACAAACTCTGTCTCTATTAGAACAAACTCAGACCTGCTTAACATGCAATCAGAAACCTCTTGGGCAACGAATCAGCACTGACAACATCTCTGCCTACACAGAGCTGGTTTCAATTCTAACCCACACTGGCAGCAGTTGCCTATGGAGCCGATCCTCCCTATTGGCATCGCGTGACAGTGCAAACACAGCCCTGACTTTACCATCACCCTGTGCCAGGAGTGAGCATGAAGGGGAGAGTCAGCACTCTTTAGTGCTGCCTCCCAACTGGCTGTGCATTGCTCTGAATCACCAGCACACAGCACACCTCGGTGTGCCGAGCTGCTTCCTTCCCCTCCCATCACACTGCAGTGCATGTTGTAACACCTTTAATGTCCCTGCTTCTCCCAGTCCTGCATTGAGGAAGCTGATGCATCCACGGGGGGAAAACGACCTCGCTGCAAGATGTCTGGATCCACAGCACGATTCAATGGTGGCTTTGTGAGGTCCTCTCTGAAACCACACATCCAAGAGAGGAAATGGTTAAGGATACAGCTGGCTGCAGCCCAGTTGTAACGTTACTATATTAAGTAAATAAAGCTAACATTAAATTCAGGTCAAGAACTATTTGTTCAGGGTCAGGTGACTCCAGCTCAGCTAATCAGCCAGACACACCTTGCCTTTTGAGCAGTCTCCCACGTTAGAGCTGCACTTCAAAACAGGTTTGCTGCAGATCCAGTCAGTGAATTACAGCACAAACACCCACAAACCCAAGAACAATGGGTGCAATTTTATCACTCCTAAAAGCAGGCAAACCCCAGGTTACAGCGAGAGCAGGGACACCCCAAGCCCAGGGAGCAGGATCTGGTGCAGAGTCGAGTGCGAGTCCCAGGATACATCATAAAAGCACCATAAACGAGGCAGAATACACCATAAAAGAGCCAATGTTTAGATTAATGGCATAAAGAATCCACCCATCTGAAAGCTCACTCGCTTCAGATGGCATTTGCTACGTTACTGCACTCAGATCTGTTCACCCTGAGGATGAGCAGGTGAACACTGGCTTCAGCAAAGCATGCTTAGGCTTATTGAGTTCATAGAACCATAGAATGCTTATGCTTGCAAAAGGACTTGAAGCCATTACTCAGCTTTGGTACAACTTCCACTGGCCACTTCCTTTCCAGGGAATTCACTTCAAGGCTGTGAGCCATAGCATTGCTCAATCCTTCATGGCACTTTTGGATCCTTCCTGTGAAGTTCAAAGCCCTGCTGAGCCTTCCTGCCCAGGACGACAAACAGCATCCTGCTTTCCCCAGCTTGAAGCAGGGTCATTCTAAGTGTGCACACAGCATCCAGGCAGGAAATGGCTTTGATCCTTGTATTGCATTGCTTCCTTAGGGATTGTACCAACTTTTAAAGCTCTTATAGGAAGAGATGCTATTTGGAGAAACAGAGGCTTGGCTTCAGCCTTTCTGTCCCATCCTCGTTTCCACTGACAGGATATCCTAGCCCGCTGTGTATCACTGACATGCCAACTACCTCAAATCCTTATGGATAAGCAAACGTTCTGTGTGCAGTTGAACCTTGGTTCACACCTCCAACATGGACAACTGCAGTTCATGGTGTATTTTCTACCTGTAACTCTTAAGAGGAGGAAGAAGCAACATCTTTCCTCCTTGAGAATCTACTCAAAGCTTTTGGTCCATGTTGCCAGATGACAGAGACTTTGGTTGCATTCCATCTTACAACCAGTGGCCGTTACATGATGGGAATACACTTTGGTTCTCCTCTTGCAAAAGAGCTAAACACTGTCACTGGTACATTCAAAGCTTTGATCCTACAATGATGAAGCAAAAAACCCAAAGAAATAGCCTTAATTCTGGCTTAAAGCATAAAAACCATCAACTCTGACACATAAATACATGCTGAGCAAACAGCAGATTGTTTTCTGGTTGTTTCCTGGTCTATTTTTTCCCAAGTCTGATACAACAGACTTGTTTAAAGCAACAGATTCCTGTGTAACAAACCCAGATCTGATACTGATTAACCTCATGCTTTGAACAGCAAGAATCAGCTGCCTTTAGCGCTGAGTGCTGAGAAAACCTTCAGAACTGGCAAAAACTCTATCTTATTGCACGGGCAATGCTGCTGTTTTGTTGTGTACAAGTTATTTCCCCAGGTTGGGCTGAATACACACACAGAGTGTTTGATTTCCCAGTCTCGGGTGAAGAAAGGTGGCTTCATGCTGAGGTATTTCATGTGCTGGTGTCTGTTTGGGGCAGACTCTCCACTTAGTTAGCTTTGAAGAAGCCCTTTGGTCTGTAACAGTAATGAGCTTCTATTTGTGGCTGAGCCAAGCTGGAACTGTCCTAGCACCAAGGGCAATGAGTAGATCTTATGGTTTCTCTCCCTGTTTTAGGGCTGGTCCAGAAACCACAATGCTCACCTGCTTTACGGCTCAGATCCAGTGTTCCCTGAGACCTTGTTAATGTATGGAAGATCCACATCCATCTTCTGCACTGAAAGAGCAGTCAAGTGCATGGACAAAAAGCCGTGGAATAGCCATCACTTCCAGATGGAAAGGGAACACCCAGAGCAATGCACAGAACCTGGCCTATGAAAAGGTCCTCATCACAAAAATGGGATAATTTATAACAAAAGGGAATATAAAAATCAATTTACTAGTAACACATATAGGAACCAAAGAGATTCTGTTAACATTAGATTGTTGGATGTGCTTTTCCTGTCTCTAACCAACATTACTCTGTGAGTATGCTGCACAGAGACAGCTTCTGTAAGGGTCAGTCATGGGTTACTGTAATCCAGGGTAGCATTTTGCTCTAAGAAACACCCATCTGTTAGACTTGGGAGCATCCATGGTATGGAATAGACCATTCACAGTGTTTGGTCACCTCCCTGTGTGCTCAAAGACTTGGAATTCAGTTGGAATTATTCAACCCACACAGCTTCAGCCCAAAGCTGCCAAATACCTTTGCTATTCATGTGACACAGGCAGAGGGTTTGAGTTGTGAATACTGAGGAATATCAAACCCAGATGCTGTTTTGTAACAAGACGTCATGGAAGTTGTCAAGAGTCTGAATTTTGATCTGAACCTGTCTTTAATGTAGAAACAAAGATTGTGGAAGCCCTATTCCTTCCATGGCAATCCACCTTCTCTATTGCATGTGTCCCTTCAGGCTCCTGCAACACCAAACATAGGCCGTGTCTGTTGTACATGTACCTGACGGGATGGTGCTCCTGTTCAGCTCCATGAAATGAGGTGTTGTCCATGTCCCTTCCTGTATTTGAATGTAGGAGTCAGGGTGTGTCAGAGCCACCTGCCCAAAAACAAATGTCAGGAATTACTCATTCAAATCACAAGAGGTGAGAATGTGGGTGATGGCAAACAGGCGACTGCAAAGGAGATGCCAGGCCTGCAAACAGACAGTCACGTTGCCACCTCATGTAGTATCAAATACATGCAAAGGAGAAGACAGCATTACCTCATGGCAGCAAATGGTGCACCTCATTAGCTGGCAAAGCTTTGAGCTCTGGGGTTATCTGGGGGGACAGTGATGGCAAAGCAACTATCAGATCCCTGTAGGAGAGAAGGCCCATAGTGGGATGCTGACCCTTGGGATGCTACATGAAGTCATCCAGGGATTAACAGCCTTGTGAATCAGTGTGTGGGGTTCTCAGGGAACAAACACTTTGCAGTGTCTCAGCTTTGCTGCTCTCATAGGCAGGTCTATCCCAGCAGCACCACTCGGGAATGCTGTCCCCAGAGCAGACATGCCACCACAGCAGAAAATCCCTTCTCGAACACAAACCCTGAGCATGGATGTGCTGCATCAGGGCCACTGTCAGCTACAGGTCATCCCCCTTTGTAGACCTGGTTTACATGGAGGAGATTATTTCCACTGGGATTGTTTCAACCCCAACCAACTGTCCAGCTATTAAATTTAAACCACCTTTTATCTCTGATACTCACATCTGTTTACCTGCTCCTACCTGTGTTGTTGGCAACTGCATCTGTTTTCTATCTATAGGAGGCCTGGGTAAGTGAAATCAATTCTGTAATGCTGCAAGGCAGTCCCTGCCTGTGAGATGCATCCCCCTTAGGCAGGCAGGGACATGATAGATGTCAAGTAGCCAAGTACATTTCAGTGCCTGTGAGCACTTATCTTGCTTCCAGCAGCAGATGTGAGCTCTTTCAAAGGCTGGTGCCAAGGCCTGAGTAACTGGAAGATTATGTGAGCAAACACAAAAGGAAGGTGGAGGTGATGGGGTTTCCTTCCTGTGATACAAATACACTGGTTTCCCCAGACAAGCTCATAGAGAGGGTGAATATAACAGAATCACCTACTTGGGAGCAGAGGGGGCTGGAGGATGACATGGTGTTTTGTAGGGATGAGGTGGCAGCAAGGACTAGAAAGACCAAACTCACAGCTATAAACATGCTATGCAGTGAAAACAGAGGATGGCAAGAACCTTGACCAGCTGCTCCTGCTTCCTCCCCAGGTGAAATGTAGATGAATCCTATGAAATGAGAGCTTGTGGTACAACTCCAGTAGCAGCACTGCAGCTCCATCAGATCTTCTGGACAGGCAACAAGCCAGTGAGTTAAATGACATTTCAAAACCACATCAACTTTGCATGGATAATTCAAATGAGGAGAGTGAGCACTGCTTCACTGGCTGCATGTATTTGAATGCCAAATGGTACCACAGTGAAAACACAACAGACTGACTCAACTGAGCAGATCCTAGGACACTGTAGAGGAAAACCACCACAAATTGTCACAAAAAGACTCAGCAGTAGGACACTGCTGCACAGTGACCCTTCCACAGGGCCTTACTTGAGTGTTGAATGGTAAAATTGGTTAGGAGGAAAAGCTTTCTGGTTAGGAAGAAAAGCACTTCAGGATGATTTTCCTTCCTGCTCCGAGGTGAGGAATCACAGAACCACACATTCATAGAGTCATAGAATGGTTTGGGTTGGCAAGGACCTTAAAGCTCATGCAGTTCCAAACCCCCGCCACAGGCAGGGACATACCTTACTTACGGAACATACCATACTTCAGGAACATAAGGCCTTAATCCTTAAGGAACATACACTTCTACCTATGCTGGGCTGTCATCCCTTCATTGCTTTGGTTATTTGAACCATTTATAACTTCATTTAATCAGATAACAGTAGAGTGCAAGGATTGCTTGGGTCTTCCTGGAAAGCAACTCCAGTGTCCTGGTTATCATCCTGAAAGAATTATCTGGGTTGGAAAAAACAGACCCTTTGTACAAGGAAGTGGTTATGTGACCTTCCAGTCTGTGTACTGCTAATGCAAAAGGGTGTATTAAAGTAGGAGTAAATAGAAAGGGTTATTTTTGGGTTAATCAGAGCATCAAAAGTGTTCATCATTAGATGGGAAATGGCACAGCAGCTTTATAAATCCCAAAGATCAACCTGACCCAAAGACTTGAGGAAAAGCTCACTCTATTTCTGTCATTCCACGGATTTACCATTCTAGAAACCTGGAACATAGCTTAGGTATGTATATGTGTATGTGCATGTATATGTATACGTATATGTATGCATATGTGTACAAATACAAGGAATTGCTTAGACCTGGGTTTGGTTCTAGACTCCACTGGATACTTCTTGTACTGTGTTGGAAACTGCTGTAAAAGCTACCATGATCATCTGTGTGCCACATGGAAGGAGCATCTTCAGGGCGATGCTGTAGGTACAGTTTCTTAGTACTGAGGCTCTCCAGGGTGTCCAGGTACCACATTTCCCAACCCCCCTCATCCCCAAGCAGTAGTTGTTGAGACAGGGAGCTGCGTCTAAAGCTTCCAAAGACACAGCTGAAGAACAAACCCTTAAGGATGTTCTCAGTAGCCCTAACTTAAACCCAAACCCACAAGTCTGCCCAGCCAGGAGCTGAACAACACTAAAACACAGCAAGTTCATGCTCAATGTTTGCAGTGAACTTTAAGGCTTAAGTTGAAAAGCACCACAGCGGCACAGAGCACTGTCGTCTCACAGTGAGCTGCATTTGACAGCACCATCAGGGAAAGGAGCAGGGAAAAAAGAAAAGGAGGGGGGAAAAAAGGCTTTTTACAAAGAAAAAAGGAGGCAAACTCTGCCTTCCTGACAGCTGGCCTCATCAGTGGCATTAAGGACAGAAAGGAGGCAGGTATTATTCAAGAGACAGCAGTGGCAGCGCTAGCAGGAGATCAGAAAGTCAGCACAGGAAATGTGTCTTTGAAAAACCTCCTAATTATGGTGCTTCTCTCCCAGCCTGTCCTTGCTGCACTGTAATTACATGAACAAAGCTGAGGGGCCTTTTCTCAAGACAGAAGTTGTGATACAGATGCACAAGAGCAAAACCCAGAGTGTGTTTACAGCCAGGGGAAGTGATGCTAAGAGAGGAGACAGACAAAACCAGGCAGAAGAAGGTTGCAGTGGCACCCTTCCTCCATGGTGGCCACTTTTGCTTAATTAGACATTTTCTATGTCTACTATAGACATAGCTTCCTTTTCCCTTCTAAAACAGAGGGGCAGGGGCATGAAAAGAATACAAGCCATGTCATCACTGTATAAGTACATCTGGTGCAACAGAAGCCTAATACACTGAGATGAATGCATTTAGGTAAGCCTATCTTTTATTACCTGTAATTAATTCCAGTGATTGCCTGAATTCTGACAGGTTTCAGTCTTGGGACAAAGGGAAACTACTTCACTAAGAACTATTTTGCTCTGTTATGTGATCAGGACCTTCAACAGGGCTGCTGAGCATCAGCACTGGATGGCATGGACCATCTTTGCCAGGGCAAGGAGTGCTCCTCCAATACCAGCATTTTCCTTCCATGACATTTGAACTACAAGCAGAGTTAATCCAGCTTTGAAAGTGGAAGAGAGCTGCTGACAAGAAAAAAAACCCTGAGAACTGACAGATATCTTCCCACATGCTGAGTACTCAGCAGAAACCCACTTGTATACAAGGAAGATAAAACCAGGTTTGGTGCTAACCTCACCAGGCGTTATCTTGCCATAGAAGACTGTGCTCCAAGAGCCAGGGTGGTTTTCCAGTGGATTCTTGTGCACCTGCAGGAGGAATGTGCATCTCAGACTGTCAGGGAAGGTACCCACTTCACGTTGGGCGACCAGACAGGATGCTTGGACCTGAATAGACAGGAACCTACCATGTAAGTCACGGAGCTAAAAGCCTATAATGGATACGAAATAATACTACAAGACTTAAAGACCACAAGAATAAAGTATGGAGGAGCTTAGTGTTATACAAATTGTTCACAGCATCCTTCTTCCATGCTGTATCAGAACCTGAAGGGCTCTGCACAAGCGCTGCCATCTCAGGGCCCCATCTGGACATCACCCTTCACATCTGTAAGACATCATATACACAAGACTTGACTGGGGCAGCTACCAAACATGCCACATTCAATCTGCCCCAAGGTTTCCATTCTATAAGGCTTACAAAGGGTCAACCCAGATCCTTGCATCCTGCCAGTCTCAAAGGCTGCATCCAGCCCCAGTCCCCGTTTCCCACTCCTAGCAACGCCGCTTGTGTGCCTGACTTCACCTGCAGTAATTGATCTCTGAAGGCCAAGAATGGCAGTAACTTGTGCTGGGTTGCAAGGTGTGGGAATGGAGGAAATTAACACCAAGGCTTTTTTCCATCCCAGTGAATAATGTGATTACTGGGGAGGGAGAGGAGGAGAAGGGCTGAGCCTTACATCAGCTGTGAGATGGGGTTTTAGCCTGGGGTTTTTAGTCCCTTTTAAAGCAAACAGATGGAGGGACCTTTCAGTTGACAGCCTGTACCACACAGGCATATACCACAGCAGCTTTTCCAGTAAAACAGTTAATTAATGTGTTACCTAAGCCATCAACGCTCTTGTGTAGAAAAACCCCACCACCTCCATAGGGGAAAAGGAAGCAGCAGTGTAACCCCAAGTGATGGCAGCACATTGAGACAGGGCATTCTGGACAGGAGCCACACAGTTCAATCCAAAGGCAGAACTGAACTAGCCAGCTATAACACATCCTTCTCTCAGTTATCAAATCATTCCTGCTTCCACATCACTTTGGTTTGAAGCTCATCAACTGAGGTGTAAACAACCTTCCATATGCTGCTGCTTACTCCAGACTAGGTGATGCCTACACAGAGGCATCTTTCGTTATGAAAACTACTTGAGAAGACAGGGTCATCAATGTAGCATCTTATTTTCTTGACAGCATGCTATAGCAAGCATCCAACTGCATGGGATCACTTACAGTGCCCTTATCAAGCCTTCAGAATTCAGTACAAGCTAGACCTGTTGTCTTAATTTCTCTTTAGTATCCTTATGCCAGTATTTAGAGCAGTGCAGAGGGCATTTCCATCCTGTAGTTTTTCCTCTAAGAGCAACCAAAGCCAACATTAAGATAGTGAGCACTGATTGAAACCTCTCCATCATGGAGTTATTTGGGAGATGCTTCACAGGGACCAAGCTGGAACACAGGGATGCAAAGCCCAATAAATACAAGTGTTTAGATTACTATTTACTGAAGGGAAAACAGGGGAAGGGATTAATTTCATGGACATTCTCTTTCTCGTGAACCACTCACCAAAACTGCTCCCAAACACACTCATGGTCCAGTCCTGCCCTTGCTTGCAATGGGACTTGATTCAAGACCTTTTCTGTTCCTTTCACACATTGCACCCAAACCACTGCTAGTGAGCAAACTTGTGCAAACATCAGGCTTTGCTTGGAGCTGGTATTGCACAGCCTGGGGGCTTTTACTCCCTGCTTAGAGTTCAGCCCATGCAAGTAGCAATTAAACTATTGCAGCACTCTCACAGTTCAGGTGCCTTTTTATTTGTACGTGATCTGCTCACAAACTGGAGGATTTCAGGTTAATGGTGTTGGTCATTTCTTATAAGCATTATTCCATTTCCCAGAACCCAAGTGTGTCTTTGGAGTGCATTTTCCCTTCTGCCTTAATTAGATTGGAGCAGGCACATAAGCAAGGATAACAATTGGCTCCAAAACTCATCACAACTGCAACAGTTCTGAGAGACTAGCCAGGAAAATAGGGATGGAGAGTAGCACCCATTGCTTTTGTGCCAGGCTAAGATACAGAGCTTGTTGTCATCTGATTTCTCATTAACTTGCCAAGTTACTAAAGCAGATGGTATGGTACGGTTTAGTGTGAGATGTCCCTGCTTATGGCAGGGGGGTTGGAACTGGATGATCTTAAGGTCCTTTCCAACCCGAACTATTCTGTGATTCTATGATTCTATGGTATGAGCGAATTCCACAGAGCTATGCTTATAGCGAACCTTGTAAGCATCTGGTCTTGAGCAGGGTTAGGATCAAATCCAGGAAAACCTGGGAAAAGACCAAACAATAAAAAATAAGGGAGAAAAGCCATAAACAATGAACTTAGGAGCTTTGTGTCCAGATTATGTTGATTAAAACAACATGGGTAAAGCTTTTCAGTGGCTGTGACTTCTAAAACTGCTCCATTTGGTTTGATGAAGCCAACAGTTTGGGGCCAACAGATTCAGGGCCAGTTCAGGCCAGTTTCTGAACAATAAATCTCATCTGATGCCACATATAAAAATACATTCTAGTCTTCATCAATCTGATGAGCCCAACCCTTAAGTTCTTAAAACATCACTCAAGTTCAGTTGAGATGAAGAAGGGCTGCCTTAAAACTGCTATTTGTCCTGCTGGACATGGGGTTAACACCTCAATGCTTTCAAGGAGTTCTTGTGTACTGTGGTGGGATGATTTAGCAGCTACTGAAACATTCACCTCTCTCATTGCCATGAGTAGAACTTGAACCGCTTCGTCCTTCCTCCCTCCCATTTTACAGATGGGGATGTGGAGGTGCAGATGAAAGCAGCTTCCCTGAAGTGACTCCTTCAGACAAAAGGCCAGGTGCTCTTGCCTTTAAATTACACACTGTGTAATTTAAGTGTCAAAGACAAGATTTTAGCTTTTGGGTTGAGATTTACTCTATACAAATCCAGACAGACTCTGCTCTGAATCCAAGAGAGGTGTGAGAGGGGGGAAAGCATCCCTTTTCCTTGCCCTTGACCAGTCAGGATTGTGTTAAGTGAGAGTCCACACTGTGCTAGTAGTATAAGGAGAGTGCATTCCCACTGAACCTTCTGGGAATGTTGATCTTTTGGTGTGATCCAACAGTTGGTTGGACTCAATGATCTTTTCCAACCTAAATGATTCTATGATTCTGCATTTGGGAGGTTCAGATCAGGAGAAAGTACTGTCCTGAACTCCGAATTTCCTGGTTTACTTTCCAACTTTGAACAAAGCAATCTCTATCTAAAAGGTGCCTCCCTTATGAAAACCCAGCTAGCTAGAACACGTCTTTTTCTCTCTTGGCACCTTCCAAGATAGCCCCTATAGAAAGGGCACCATAGCACTCTTCCCAGCAAAGCAGCCACTGAGTCACCCTTCCCACCAGAGCAGTTAGTAGAAAAGGGTGTTGGCCAGCTAGGAAGCTCCCTGGATGAGTCACTATCAAATACAACCATACCTAGATAACCTTGGCATGGCCTCGCTCAGCTTGCTTCATTAGACAAGACAGGCTCCATGCTGCTACTCCTCCCATTGTACTTCTTTTAGAGAGCTCTCTACTAGTAGCAAGAACTGTTGAGCTAAACGAGTGCAGAGATTCTAAAAGTCAAGGGACATTGAGTTGTACTTAAGGAGTGGAGGATCCTTACAATGAAAGTAACTGCAGTTAAAAGGATGAAGAGTAGGAGGAGAAGCAAATCTGTGCTGGACAAAA
Source organism: Agapornis roseicollis (assembly GCA_002631895.1). Taxonomy (NCBI): domain Eukaryota; kingdom Metazoa; phylum Chordata; class Aves; order Psittaciformes; family Psittacidae; genus Agapornis; species Agapornis roseicollis. The sequence continues at coordinate 55,968 of NDXB01007471.1, read as the reverse complement.
TCAGATCCTGGCAGTTTTTGTCGTCAGTGGCATCAAGAAGGGTCTGCCTCAGCTGGGGCAATGGAAGAAGTGACCTGCCAGGGTCCTCTCATCCCTTCCATCATTCATTCCATGGCTTTCTGATCACTTCCTTGATGCTTTGTAGTAGCTTTATTGCAGCAGTGGACTTAACCCTTTCAAGCAAAGACTCTACCACTTTTTGGGCACATTTTAGCTGCTGTATTTTGCTATGTTAACTAATGGCAATGTATAAATGAGTAATTATACTGATGATGAATGAATTTGCCAAGAGCAATCACCAAGCCATCTTGCTATTTACCACCCTTTGCTTCTTTGCTGTGAAGCACCCCAATCAGGGTTTGACACCGCTGTCTCAATGACAAGGTATCTTACATCGATTTAATTCCTTCAGAAAAGTGAAAATTAACTTTTTGTACCCATTTATGCTCCATTTGATTTTCATGCTGCTGAAAGGGCTAAACCCTGTGATTTATATCGGATAGAAGAGTTCTGATGGGTTCAAACCCTCCTCCTTCTAAAGATGAGAACAAAGTAAAGCTGGGAAGTGACAGATGAGCTCATCTACGGTTTGGAGCTGCAGGAGACTGTTTTATTCTATTAATCATTTAGAGCACGACTGTTAATGCCTCACCATGGCTGAATTCAAATCTGCATTTTAATGGATCAAATATTCAAACTCAAATAGCCAAAACACCCAGGGTCAGCAGCTTCGCTGAAGGCTGATGTCTCTGCCTGTGGCCCCAGGTCTATTCAGCTAATGTCTGCCCATAGGTGATGCTGTTTCTTTCACTCTTGGTGAAGAAGCAAAGTAGATGAATGTTTGTTAAAAGCAAAGGCAGACTGGGGCTCTCAGCTGCTCATGGCTGGGCTAAGTGAAAGCTTCTGTAAGAGGAGGCAACAGGAAACAAGAAGAGCTCTTCAAATGGAAGGCACAGAGCCAAAGGGAAATGGCTGGAACTGGAGAATGGGCTTTCTACCTTGGATGCTCCCAGGCAATGGGAGTTGATGGGAAGGTTCCAGTTTTAGGAAGGCCTGGCCTCCTCCTAAAGGAGTTATTATTATTCCTCTTGGAGTATTCCATGTCCTGACACCTCTGGGGCTGTTGCTGCCAGTGTAACTCTCCATGGCTTTGCAGAACTGGAGTAGACAAGTAGAGTGATGGCCCCTTTGGTAACCCTCACAGCCCATGGCAGGCTGTTATCTGCTTTGCCTGTGATAGGGGACACAGCCCAAGCATTAAGAAGGTTGTTGTGAGTTTGCATGTACAGCCACCTGAACCCCTTACAAGAAGCCCTGAGACTACCTTTACCAAACCTCACAGAATACAGAGAAGCAGTTAAACAGCTTTCCCCAAGAGGACCTGCGTGCTGAGCCCAACCCAGGCCGTGACTGGAGAGAAGCACAGTGATTTCAGGCTGCTCACACAGCACAGAAGTTGTTGTCAGGAAGTCACATCACGTAAAGAGCTCTTGGGCAAAGCAATCCTTTGATGCTGTGGGTTTTGGGGAAATGTTTGAGGCCAGAGCCTGACTTGGATTGTTGGAGGCCACAGGTTTCAAGCAGAGGAGACAAGCCCATTCAATTAGCCTGAAATGAGAGCTTAGGGAACAGTATTTCTCCATGTACCCAAAGATGTGAATCCTTCCTGAACAAGGACGTTTGCAGGTGGTGTGTGGAAGGGACTGAAGGCAGAGAAAGAGATGTGAAATTACTGCCTGCAATAACATTCATGTATTTAAACTGTGGATTTGGGCACCCTAAAAAAAGTCTCAATTACTGAATTTAGCCCATCCTGTTGAAATATGCATCTTGGAGCTCCTAGATTCTTGTTCCCCAGCATCTGTGATTTCAGTAGATGCTGGGAAGCTACATACCTTAGAGGATGTCAGCCCTAAGGCATGAAATCATTGTGGCGTGTGGTTAGGAACTGAAGTCGCCTTCAAATCAAGGGATGTAAACTCTGAAATGCCTTCAATTCTGGCATATGGGCTTTGATCACTTCTACAAATAGAACTCCCTGAATCACTTGGATGCTTGGAAATGAGGCTGAGCCTGACCGTGATTGACAGCGATGTTTTCAACTTGCTGATTCAAACAGCTCCTCTCAATGGGAAAGAAAAGCATTTCTGCTTGCAGAAAAAGAGGAGGAAGGGGCCATAAAACAAATTAACACTGGGCCTCTGGGCACTGCCTCAAAATACTTCATTCCTTTGAGATGAGGTACCTTTGGGGAAACAGAAGCCGCAAAACAAATGACAAATGGAAGCCAAGGGATGCAAATGATGAAACAAGAAGAATGCTGTGAAAAACAGAAGTTAGACAGTACTTGAGGACTGGCTTTATATCTAGAAAATATCCCCCTACAGGGAGTTTGAGAGCGTGAAGAGTTCTGGAAGCATCTCTATACAAAGACTGACCGATAAATACACTTCTGCAGTAATGCGTTTAGCTACTGTGAGTCTCCTGTGGTTGGTTATGTCATCTCTTACTGCCTCTATGCCTCATTAACTTGCTGCTTATCTCTGCAACCCTTCCTGTGCCCCTAATGCCAAGCAGTGTGTGCTCCCATAATACTCACTGGGCTGAGCGTGATGTGCCAGGCACGGCTGTGTAACACCCTCCATAGAGGAGTCCCACAGGCCTGAACCCTTCCACCGGCACTTCAAGCAGCAGCTTCTCTAATTGGTGGCCCTGTTGTTATGTACTGAAGCAGAAGATGCTGGAATGGTTTGAATGCTGCAGCACAAACATGCAAAGGAAGAGTCAACCCAAAGCTGAGAGCGTCAGTATGGAACAGACACAAGCAAATCTGCATGGCTGAGGGAGCCCTCCCTGTTTGCCACCTACAAACACAGATTCACTGCTGTGCTTTCAGTCAAAGGTTCATGTCTGGTATAAAACAGCACTGCTCTCTTGTGTCAGCAGAGCTTCACTGTGTTGCAGCACTCAGCTCAGTAGATGTTTCCTAAGCACTTCCTGAGCGTGTGGCGCAGCAAAGGATGTGTTTTTAAACGCTTCTGTCTGTAGCACACCTGGTAAGTACCAATCCCATCACAAGACAGTTTGTTCAAGAGCTTCCAAAAGCAACTCTGCTGCTGTGACCATTCCTTAACACCCAATTCCCAGCTTGGGTGGGGAAGCTGACCCTAGGGGAAGTACTAGGGGCCACACATCACCCTCCACATGTCTGGCACCCCCCAGCAAGCAGGCACTTAGCACAACATCGATTCTGCATCCTTGTGGAGAACTATGCAGCCTTTCCAAAGGACAAGGTCTTTTCCTAGTTCTGAGAGCTGGGAGGGGAAGTCTCTAAAGGCAAAGGCTGACTCTTCAGCTTACATGAATAGTGCAAAATAAAAGGCTTGGTCTCTTTCTGAAGCAGAAGATAAGGAACTGTTGCAACAGGTTACAACTCAGTGGTCATTCCCCTGCTCTGGAAGGACTGAAAACAACACCAGGGCCTGGCTGGAATTTCAGTGAGGATTTGTGCAACACGAACAAGTGTTTCTATCTCAAACCATGCAAGATTTTATTCTACCTTATTGATTTTTAAGGGAGGCACATGGAGGAACAAGGAAAGGGAAAGACAGGTAAGAGGAAGAAATAAGCATGAGCCACAGCTGATACAAGATTGAGCTGCACGAACTCAAGAGGGTTCTTTTAGTCTGGTTTCTTTGGAGGCATTAGAAAGAAAAGCCTTGACAATTCTATTATATTCAGACTATTTTCCATTATATTTCAGACTATTTGGTATCAGAGCAAATATTGCTGTGCTTATGCCTTCATTTGCAAACAAAATCAGAGCTACCGTGATCCGTAGAAGGAAGAGAGGAAGCTATGATTCAAGGCTACACTATTCAAATCAGGTTTTGGTTATAAAATGCTGGTCACTGAGCTTAGATCAGTTCTGATGGGAGCTGTTGATATTCTGCAGCTATTTCTTCCCCATAGTGTCTTTGTTTCAGAGGCACCTGCAGGATATTACTGTTGAGTTATGCAAAGCATACCCTTATTTCCAACGTTAATTGTCAGAGCCACTGATTTCTTCAATGACTTCTCAAAGCATGAATAGAGAAAAATATTCATGTGTGAGATTTACATCCTTCCATTCAAAGTAAATCTAATCTCTTTGCTCCTGTGAGTTTAAAGACAGACACAATGTACCAGGAGTTAAATATTGTGTACTAACATGGAGTTAAATATTGCAGAACTTGGAAGCTGTGGCTATATCATACCCCCTGGAGACATTTAACTTTGCATTTATGGCCTTGCTACTAAGGTTTTTTGGTTCCCTTTCACTGCAACCACCTGAAGAAAAGCCTCTGTTTGCTCTTAGTGATATAGGGTCCAATAGGTGAAGAAGCTAATTCCACCTCAGAGACCAACACTTCAGTGCTTCAACATCCAAGCCATCCGGTTAAACACAACATTGCTACTGAAACTGGTCCAAAGATACCAAGTGCTTTATTCAGTTACACAATCAATGTTTCTGAGCACTCCAGGTGCTCTTTATTCAGTTCTAGCAGCAATGCCTTCCAAAACAATTACATACATAAAGGAGCCAAGGGTTAAGCATCCCAGCTGGGCTTATGAAGAGGTGATTGGTAGGGTGATAGGGATTTTAGGGATTTAGATTGTTTGGTGGGGTTTACTTTGGGTATCCTTCTATATTTTGGATGGATAGATACCCATCTATATTTTGGATACCCTTCAAGTGGAGCAGAAGTGAAATTCACTGAATATGGAGATGATATGTTCCATAAATTTATTAGCAATAGGCAGATCCCAGTCTTTAAATCACTTTATCCTCTTCCCAAAAGACCTGGTGGCTTCCTGATCCAAATATCTGGATCTACATTCAGGCCCTAAGTCCTGGCTACAGGTCACAGGTTCGGATGCCCCTCCCTCACACACCAAAACAGTTTCCAATACCCCATTTCAGTCTTTAAAAGCCTATTATGGTTTGAACGTGGCAGAAATAATCACTCCATGCTCACTTCCTGGGTCCTGGTCCAAATTCCATGGGCATCCTGCTGTTGATTGATTCCAATGGGCTGACACAAGGGTGTTACATGAACAAGAACAACCAAACATCTGGTTCCAAGCTAGGAGTGCACATGGGAAAGTAAACCTAAGTAATCCAGGTGCTGTTAACCCCACCACTATGCTAAACTGCAGTGAAAAGGATGATTTAATAACCAAAGCAGCCAAGATAAGAAGGCTTCAACTCCCATCTAATCTTTTAGTGTCATAGGCAGCAGTGTGCCTGGACCACAGCACCCTGAAAGGATTGGGAAGCAGTTTGATTCTGCTTTGTGATCTCTCTTTACAGCCACTCAGGAGTTAAGCACAGTGGAGGCTCCTGCACCTTTTATTTGCCTTGGACTTGTACCAAGTTTGAGTCATCACATTCAAACAGGAGAGGAAGAAAAAATAGAAGGGAAAAGCAGCAAAAACCACCCTCAGCTTTGTGTTCTGAAAAGGGCATTCCCATTCCAGGACACTTCTAAGCTCCTACCAGGGGAAGAAGCCTTTCTGAATTAAGGTGGTGCATGCCTGTCCCCTCCTCTGAAGGAAAAGCAAGCTCTGTTCAGAGCGCTAAATAATCACAGTTTAGGTGCACTGGTGTCTAAATAATAGGACTCATACATGCATTATGTCATATCTGCCTCTATAGAAAGACTTAGCTCCATTAAACTCAAACTGTAGGTGGGACTAAGGGCTTTTATAGTTGCAGACTGCCAAAGGAATGTAAGGAATGCAGGGTGTAAACAGATTAGATCTTTCCCCCCCTCATAGAAGGAGCTCGATTTTTTCCCTTTCCTCTGAAGCTTTGGACATTTAAATGAAACACTGAAGCATGCACGTTACTCAAGTGCACCTTGTCCTCAGTACAGGATTCAAAGCCAACAATTCACAGGTTTTTCCTGTTTCATCAGGGATTGTACAGGAACTTAACCAAGCTTTGGAACCTGATCCGCTGGCAGTTTGGGTTGAACTGGAAAACAACCACTGTTGACCTACAGCACATTAACCCCTCGCTCTGCTATTTCACCCTACAATTAGCAATGGTATCTATTGGTCCTGTCTTGACTTACTGGATCTACTATCCTAAAGGTACAGGGTTTGCTGTACTGAATATATAAGAAGTAGGGACTAAAGGGCAGTCTTGCATTCAGAGTCAGGCTGGATGGTTCTAGGATGATTCTTCCTCAATAGAAGCTGGATCAGCTGACTTGCCTCAGATATATGAACTATTTCACCTATGATTTAAATAAATCCTTATGGAAGCTAATGCACTAGCAGAAAAGGGATAGATGAATCACTAAAGAATGATTTACCCATCCTCTATTTCCTGTCTGGATTGGACTACTTCTATTGCTTGATTGGAGGTTCACATTCAAATGTCTCACTGCCTTCTCCAAATCAGTACTGCCAGAGGTTTGGCCCTTCACATGTGGTATGTGGGATTTGCTTTCTAACTTTTATACTGCAATTCTAAACCCACCTTCACATTCACATGTGGAGGCAGCCAGCGTTTTGCCAAGAGGGCTATGTCAGCCAAGGAGACACCAAGGACTCACAGATAATAAACATGTGCTAAGATATATGCCTCAGATTGAGAGATGCACTTGAAGTTCAGCAGGAGGAAACGGAACTTCTTTAGACTGGGAGCACAGTCCTTCCACAGAGCTCAGTTAAGACACAAAGGAAGGTAGCAGATATATTTAATGCAAGAACCAAGGCAGACAACTGTATCTGCAGGTGATGGTTAAGGACAGCAGAAGTAATGCTAATCACAATGGAGATGTACTGGCAAACCCGTAGCTAGATGGAAAAACTGGAAATGAAATTTCTTAGCTATTTGATCCAAACATTCAAGACTGAATAAAGCATCCTTTGTACAAACAAAAAGAGCTAAAATAGGTGGACCATGAATGAATAAGTCCGATCTGATTAACTCATCCAATAGCTTAACCCACTAAGAAAGATCATTAGCACATATATTCAAAGCAAATCAATTGCCTGGAAAAATCAAATATGTTCCTAATGAGTTCAAATATTAACAGAAATCCTGGGAATTGTAATGGGAGTAAAATCAAAGGTTCCATCTGAACAACCTCATTACCATGATTCTGAACTGCATTCATGTTGCTCTTCTGCACATCCAACAGCACTCGACATTAAGTAGTGAATAAGTATTAATTAACATGCCATCCTCGTCAGGGCAAGGTGGTTAAACCTATGCTGTCTTCAGAGCTAATCTTGACAAGAAAGCTCACAATTGCCTGAGACTCTAAATGAGAAAGATTTCAAGTGTGTACCCTGAGAGTAAAGACTGGAAAAAAGATAAGGAATAGGGTGAAAACTTCCTTCCCTTTCCTTCTTTCTGTGTACAATGGAGGATAAAGCTAAAGTCCACTGAAATATCATTTGATTGAGAGGGACCGAGCTTTCTGTTCTCATTCCAGGAAGTTTTTAAGCTAGGGATTCCTGAAAGCCTGCATAAACTTCCCTCATGTCCTTGTTTGTACATCCTGCCCACACCTTCATCATAGTTACACACCATCTCGACTCTTAACATGAGCACCCCACTGAAGAGCTAACATGGTTTAGGGTTCCTCAGCTCCTCAGTATAACTTGTTTTAAGTGAGAATCCGGTAGAAATTCCTGTCAGCACTGCAAACAGGCACCATGAAATCAGCCCCAAAAGTAAACCCCATCCTCTGTCAGATACTCCATTCTCCCATCCTCTTCTCCAGGGAGCAATCCAATGGAGAGCTCTATAGGGGAAGCTTCGGTGAGCTTGTTTAGCTTTGTTGCTTTCCTGGGAGCTTTGCAGCACATACTTTATCCTGCTACTAAACTCAGTGAACATTTAACACCTTCAGAAGCTTAAAGGGCCAGTTTCTCACAAAAGCCAAAGCCTCTTCTGCTTTGGATTAATTGCTTTGGGGTTAAAGTCTATTGGGAATTGAACTTGGAATAAAGAAAAGACATTGGAGCAAGAGAACAAGCGGTTTGAAAATGGCCATGATCTCTGGAGCCAGTTCTCACACATCTCAAGTCTTTTAAACCACTTGGCAGAGACCTTTAGAAGCTGATCAAAGAAAAGAATACCGCCTTCCAGATCAGAGTCTTTTCCCAAGGCCTGTAGAACTTCTCCCCATAGATGGATTAACTGGGAAGAAGAAGAAATGGAAAATCCTTATTTTTTTTTCCCTGTTTCAGCCCTAAAAATAAAGATATACACCCCCTACCCAGAGATTTGAGCCTGATTGCTCTGCATGCTGATGAGATTCGGCATTTCAGAGAGAGCCCCCGCCTCTATCAAGGGCAGGAATCAGCCAAGTGCTTCAACTAACTTGTTTTCCTGACTTTATGCTCCTTACTAAGGTGCAGAGCGTGGTTCAAAGCAGACTCACAGGCAGAGCAATTAACTGGGGGCTATTCAACACCCCTGTAACAAACCTATGGAGTATTTTCATCGGTGAGGTTTCAGTCCTTCTAGCAAAGGCTGCCTTAAAAGCAATCCCGAAGGTAGAAGATATGAAAGGATTAATTATATGATGCAATCTTTGTCTCACTCCTCCTCCTAGGTCCAAATCTAGAAACAGGCACTAAGGAAGGGAAAAGAAGCCTTCAGAACGTTTGTTTGCCCAGTTACCTGAATGCAGATACTAAGGTTCATGTGAGTCACTGCAATCCATATAAAGGGCTAATCACACCAGGATAATGCAAGAGCAACCTGATCCTGTACCCCAGACTGAGAGTGTGGATCTATACAAGCAGGAAGAAGAAACCAAGTGAGTTAATGGTATGAATCACCAGAGATTCAGATCAGTGGTTCACATGAAACCAAAGCATCCCCCAATCCACTGAACTGCAGTGGCTCAGTGTAATGAACTATTCTGTTAATACAGCACCACACTCAGGTTGCTTGGATCAATAGATACAAACCAGGAAACTTTAAACCTTTAATGCTAGTAAGACTTCCTGGAAAAAGGAAGTTGTGCCCAAATGGCCCATGCAAGGTGTTAATTCCAGAAACCTCTGTGCACCTTTAGCTTCACAGTGCCTTGTTTGTGAACACGCAGTACACATGTTACTTGAGTATTGCTGTATTCCAGCTCTTAGACTGATGGGAAGCCTCTACAAAAGCCCTGCATTTGTGCTTTAATATTACACCTTTTACCACTGTTGTTTGCAATGCTCCTTATCTGTGAAGAATGGAGCATCCTGATAAAAAGATAAAACCTTGTTCCTTAGGAATTCCAAGCTGGAATTCTCCTAAGAGGTTGCTGAAACTCTGAACAAACAGGTAACATGTATGTAACATATAAATAGTCACATGAGTAGTTCTGATACCATGACATACCCCAGAATAACACACTGGCAGATAGGTGCTCACAGATAGGGAAGGATGTGGCTTCTATTTGTAATTACAGAATCCATCCTACTATATCTAACTACATCTAAGAAGCAAAAATGTCCTTATACCTCATTCTTCATTAGATTACTTGAGCTTGTAAAGCCAAAGACCATTTTGGTTTTAATAGGTGCAGATTAGTGTTATTTTTCAATGCTGTTGCTATACTTACTGAAATAGGCATTTCTGAGTTGATAAAACAGTGTTTCATAGTGGAACTTTCAAAGCTTCTCTCAAAGCCACCTTCATTTTGGTTTCTAGTTACTTTGTTTTATGATTAGATTAATCTTATGGCAAGTTTCCCATTGGTATCTCTCGCAACATGTTGTCTTCTCCCTTCCCATAGAGCATCTGTCGCTCGTGTGTTCTGTGGAAGAGACCAACATCAGCTCAAAACACCACAAATGCTCTTTCCAGCTGTGATTCGTGTGTTCTGAAGCCTTGTTTCTTCCTGCTGGGAAACGCTTCCCAAAAGAAGGGATTAAAATGTGATCCAGGCATGAGAGGGAATGCACAGAGCTGTTTTTCCTGGGAAAGGGTTTGATGTGTAGCTGTAAGAAGTAATTGAAAGCAGAAGATCTCGCAAATACACACATTTACATTGGAATTGGGAGTTCTCAGGTTTCTAAACCTCTAGGACTTGGGCCAATGAATGCTCAGCTGAGTGCACATCACATAACTACATTGATTTGCATTGGCCACTGCACTGATTTGCAAATATTCAACCTGCTTTAGGTGCAAAGAGGCAACCCTTGGAATAACAACAAACTAAAAGCTCTACAGCTGAATTTTAATAACATTTGGTATTTATATAGCTTTATAGGTTGGAAACACTCAAAGAAACGCCAGTTTGCTGTAAGGAAGGAGAGGTCCTGCACACCTTAGGTAGGCTCATGTAGGCTAATGTCTGGTTTCACACCAGGGCTGCTGACTCAGAGCAGCCACCCATGTCCCAGGGATTGGCTGGCCATGAGAAATGTGAACTACACCAGTGAGTTATCAACTAGGGTGGAGGAAGGTTTGGCAGACAGCAGCCTAGGGTTTTAAGGCAGTTTGCTCACATAGTGCCTTTAACCCCTGAAGGACAGCCTGTGTCTATATCCTGCCACTATAGCACAAGAAAGACTATGTAAGATGTTTAACAGGACATCAGGTCTCTCAAATCATTCCTTGGCTGGCCAACAATAGCTGGTAGTGATTGTACCAGAGGTCATTTCTGACCTGTGGATTGTACTTCAGGTGAGGATCAGAAGAACCTGTCCTTGACATCAAGAGATGCCAAAAGATATGTCCCTGTGTCCCCATGCTCCTAGACCAAGTTGCTCAGCAAGGTCAGAAAGCTCCTGAGTATGATTATTTGTTATACCTTGTATATGATTTTGTATATAAAGTTTTTATATATGATTACATATAGCATATATATTTATATACATGCTTGTATATGATTATATAATATATTCATATATATAAAGTCATATATAATCATATATCTCATACATACATATACATACACATATATAGTGAAGTTTCATCCCTGCAACCAGATCTAGCCCCAGACACTGAAGCAAAGATTCCCAGCCTCACAGTGCAGTGGGAATCACTGATGCTACTTTATTACCACCCCGGTTCAACTGGAGGCCACAACACTAAAAAGCAAGGTCATGACACCCGAGGGCAGGTTGTGGCACAGCCTGCTGGTAACAGTGTGGAGACACCCAGAAGCAGAGGAGTGTATAGGGAAGAAAGAAGGGAAATTAAGGAAGTCTTGTCATTCCAATGCAGCCCTTTTGTATGTTCTCATTGTCAAAATGAATACATGCCATCATTAGCAATAAGGAAACACTTCCTTAAAAGCCCTGGCTCCTTTTACACTGATTTTCCTCCACAGCATCCATACCCTGCTCCTGCTGTGGAACAACAGGAAAACATTGTGCACAGGTTTCCCTGCTAAGTACAAGGCACCACAATAAGAACAGCCTTATCACTGTCTAATAAAGCCCAGAACCCTTTTTACAGGGATGAAAAGATTCCCAAAAGGAGGGGAGAGACATTTGTGATGATTTCCCACTGGAATAAGCAGCAGTTATTCCCACAGTATTCTCAAGGGCAAAAACCGTAGGGCTTCATTTGGTTTGAAGCTGCCCTGAAAGCCTGGCAGCACAGTGGTGGGGGCTAAGAATGGTTCTTTGCCATGACTGCATCTCCAGCCCACACCCACATTTGTCTCCTGCATTCTGTTCTAGTATTAACCTGAATTTGCAAGTTACAATATCCAGTTTTGCTAACATTTCAGTATCTTCTTTTAAGATAAAAAATACACAATTTCCCTTCACAGGGATGCTGGGTTTTTATAGACATATAAAGTATCCCATAAACCAAGCAAACAGGACTCAGTTACTAGTGCCTACTTAATTTCAGGCAGCAAGCTGGAAATACTCCTACAGCTTAACCTTTGCATGCATTTTATATCTGCTGAAGAGCTATACTTTCCTACCCAGCCGCAGTTGTTGTTTAGCTCTCCACTCAGAAAGCACACAGATTTGTATCAGGCCTCCTTGGGTAAAGATTCCCTGTGTATCTACTTCTACAAACCCAACACAGTGATGTAAATCTGCCTTTGCTGCTAACACATGCACAGCAAATCTCAGATCCCTCTGAATAGGAAATGGCTTTTGCAGGCTGATGGATGATTACAATAAGCCAACAATGAGAGTTCGCATCCCCAAGTAACCAGCTGAGAGATGAGTACAAAGAGATTACAACAGATCCCTGTGCTTAAAACAATAATAATTAGAAAGCAGTTTGTCTTTTTCTTCCAGTGGTGATTTCCCTCCTGCTTCTCAAACAATTCTGTCAGTGGCTGTATCCAAAAGCTCAGAAGTAACTCACAGGTAACTCTTTCAATGCCCCGGTCAGCCACAAGAATCACCTTGCTGCTAATCACTGTCTCTAGGAGTAACCTCACATCAGAGAACTGGTATTATTCAGCCTGATTTGAGCGTCTCAAAATCGAGCCATTTTTACCCTTTTGTTCCTAACCCACTATCAAAACTGCATCCAAACACTGCAGAGCACAATTACAACTGTCCCTCAAGAGCACTCTTCACTTAGAGAAGGCAAAGTCGAACCACTTACTTGTTCTCTCCAGTCATTCCTGTCACTTAAACATGCAGAAACGACGATGAGGAGCTTCATTTGGCCTTGTTTGCATTAAAAAAAGGTCAAATATCAACTTTAAATTCATGCAGTACCTTATTCAGCAAAGGGAAAACAAAGCAGAAGATGAACACCCCGTTGGAATCTCGGAACCGTAGATTTATTCCACCAAGTGCTTTACAGTGTCTGTTATCTCAGCCTTGGCTAAGCAAGAGAATGCTGGTGAAAATCTTTGCCTGGTACAGTACAGAGCCTCTGTTTCACAGGCCAGGAATTCTACATTGAATAATTTTTAACTTCAGCTCGGGGAGGAAAACCAGGGGCTCAGACACTCTCACTGCTTGATTAGGGCTTCTCTATGTACTTCATGGAAGGAGAACTCCTAACTGGGGAAAGGGGGGGGGGACACAAGCACTATCCCTTTCCAGCTGCTGCCCTGGGGTGGAGGGGACAAGGGGAAGAGGTTAAAGATGATGAACGTTCTTGAGGAAATGAAGAGATAAGCACATAGCTGAGAGGCTGCATCTTTCAGGAGCTGTGATTTCCCACTTCTTTTTCTTCACAAATGATTTCACTTGGGTTAACACAACCTAATGCACTCAGAACTGCTTAAACAATAGCAGCCAGCAATTCTAATCAACTATATTGTTATTTGTATTGGTATCTCTATAGAAGGTCAGATGAAATCCAGACCCCAGTGTGCTAAAGCACATTACCAACACAAACTAGCAGAATCTACCTTAAGTCACCAAATTAACCTGCACAGAACTCTAGGACAAGAAACTAAGGAACAAGCCACCTCAGAAGTTACATATCAAACAAGTGGGAGAGCTGGGAATGGACCCCATCTCCTGAAGTGTACCCAGACATTTAAAAGAACAGATTTTCAATGGCTGATGTTCAGCTAACTTTGTGTAATGTGAATTGTTCAAGGACCCTTCCACCTGGCAACATGAGTTATAGCATCATTCAGACAGCATCAGAAGGCCACTGAATCTGAGGTCCATGCTCATTCCACTACTACGTGGTGTTTCCAAGTGATGTTTTCCTGCTTCCAGGCTGATGAAGTCCTTAGCAAACAATCACAACCTAATGAGTGCCCACATAGAATACTTCATTCAAAGCTTGAAGAATCTGTTTCATCATCTCTATTTTTCACTTCAAGTGCATTTTACCATCCTTCTGGTAAGAAATGTCCATTCTCACAACAAAGCCAGTATAGAAACTCTTTCCTTTCCTGCATGCAGACACATGAAACCACAAACCTGGCAATGCCAACTGAGCCCCACTGCAAACATCTCCCTCCTTTCATACAGCACCGTGTTGTTATTGTGCATGTCATTGTTATACCCAGGCCTGATTGCTTTTCCTCAATCCCAGCAGCTGCCCTTTTCTACCCTGAAAGCTGTGGAGTCAGTAATAGAGTTGCTGAGCACCTGCACAATTAAAGCTCCATTAAAACAGGCATTTCAAATTGCTGTCTCTGTTGATTACATGTTGTTAGACCAGAAAAATCAGTTGAGTAAAGCCTCTGCCTTGGTCAGGAAGAAGCAAACAAAATTCCCTGTTTTCTTCCTATCTCATTTGCTATAGAGAACACACAGAACATGTCTAATCTGGTCAGGTGAAGTGTCTGTCCTCATTAGAGAGCTGGAAATATAACACAGCCACATGCATTTTAGAGAAGAGGGAAACATGCTCTTAAACTGTCAATGCTCTTAACTCAGACACATGTTTCTGTACACCTGTTGTCACCCCCCGCATGTATTACACAACACTGTTAAGCAAACACCTGCATGGGTTTAGTGTGAGGTGTCCCTGCTTATGGCAGGGGGGTTGGAACTGGATGATCTTAAGGTCCTTTCCAACCTGAACTATTCTATGATTCTATGTGTAAACAGGTATGCATGCAGTTATCATACAGACTGATGGGTTTCATTGTTTAACTGCACCAAAAGCAGAACAGAAAGAACCTGGGACCTTCCAGGTGGATGGTGCAGTGGCTCTGGAAATGGAATTGTTAGCAATGCAGGGATATTGTGTCCAGCAACAAGAGGGATGTGGAGCTGTTGGAGTCCAGAGGAGGCCACAGAGATGCTGCAAGGGCTGGAGCAGCTCTGCTCTGGAGCCAGGCTGAGAGAGCTGGGCTGGTTCAACCTGAAGAAGACTCCTGAAGGGGAGACCTTAGAGCAGCTCCAGTGCCTAAAGGGGCTGCAGGAAACCTGGAGAGGGGCTTGGGACAAGGGATGTAGGGACAGGCCAAGGGGAATGGCTTTACCCTGACACAGGGGACATTTGCAATGTGGTCTAGTGGCAGGGGATTGGAACTGGATGAGCTTTAAGGTCCTTTCAACCCAAACCATTCTATTTTAAAGGTTATTTTGGATGAGTATTGAAATGTGACTTCAAAGACACTCACATGCAAGTACAGGCAAATGCTGACAGCCAGGCTCAATGAAAAGAGGCAAGCTTCACCATTTAAACCTGAACACAGTCAACTTCCTGATCCCCGTTAAAATTGGCATCCACGGAAAACAAAGACCTGCTGGGGAAGGGCTGAAGGATCCAGCCTGCTTTGCAGGTAGACAAACAGCAGCACCAACAACACCGTCCATTAGCTGAAAGCACTGAAACAAAACCCCTGCACAACATCCGTGACTGACGTCGCTGCGTGCAAACCGCATCATGCCCATGGACCCAGGAACACGCACGACAGGCGCTCCTCCAACAGATGCTGCCCATGGCAATTGGAAACGATCACTAAGCAACATCCATCAGAGCGAGTTCAAAGTCACAGCTCGCTTCCCCACCCACACAGTCGATGGAGGACAAACACCTTGTGTTTCTTGTATGGATGCAGAAGGCACGGAGGTATTCCAACTCATGCTTATAAGATTAATGACAGGAATTGAACTTTTCCAACACACATATCCCACAGCAGGGCTGCTTTGTGCAGAGAGGGAATCTTCACTCTGGAAAACCCAGCTACATAACACTTGCAAAAGTCCTTCTCCACCTCGCTGTGATGGAGTACAAGGCACTGTCAGATGGGTTTGGCTTCCAAGGACTCTCAGCCAGTTAGTTCAGCACTAAGACTTGAAGCTGCTCAACGTTAATGTGTGAAACCAATTGGTCCAGCACTGATTACCTTTGTCTGTAGGTTCCTCGTGTTGAGCAGCACTCACATCACCACTAGGTTTGTACAGTGTGCACTAGGTAGGCTTTTTTATTACAGCCACCTTCTCAATTACCCCCTTCATCGTGTGCAAACAAAGCAGAACAGAAGCACCTCAGGTCTTCTGCAGACCGAAGCACAGGCAGCCTACTTCTATACAGCAAAGGCAATCCAGTAATTTTCATGCATTCCTGAGAGGGGAAATAGGAAAAGTTCCAACTTTCCTAATTTTAGATACAATTAGTGATCAAAAGTAACATTAATCCATAATGGATTGATGCGGAAGACAACAGGCAACATCCCCCTTTTCCCAATGCATGCAAAAGCCTCCCATCTACCTCAAAGAAAATCCTTTCCCAGCAATCCCCACGTCACAAGAAAACCTCAGCCCTGTATTTGTACAACACTATCCCTTCCAATGCAAACAGACACCATCACACTGCATCAGGCGTTTCATATTGAGATGCATCAATAAAATGTGATTTATAGCAATGTCACAGGAACATTTTGTACTTATCAAGCTCAAGATAAGATAGGAAGCATTGAGAAAGGCTCATTAAAGCACAGTCTGGCAGTGAGCACATTAACGAACTTGCTTTTCAAAGCTTATTAGCAAAGAGGCAACCGGTATAAAGGAACAGCTTGTGGGAGTAGGTGTGCATCGAGAGGGAGGATTAACCTGCTGCTGCTGCTGACTGTATGAAATGTTTGGTTACAACACAACTCCTATGTCCAAAGTGTCCACTTCTTTTCTGATCCTGAAATAGTCCAAAGCTCCTGTGAGGATGAAGAGCTCGCCATGCTCCTCCCATCCATATCTAATTCTAGTTCAAAGTTGCATCAGAGCATTTCAGTTTTCTCCTACAGGAGTGCCCTTAAGTAGTACTTATACGTTTTGGGAGCACAAAACCAGCAGCAGAGTTAACTGCCTGTGTCTAGTCCCCTGTAGCCTTCAGATGAGGTAGCAGTCACACCAAACCACCACCTAAAAGGTGGGTGAAGAACTGGCTAATATTTGGAGCTACCACTGTTGGGACTGAGCGATGCTGAGAGTGGCGTGGCAGAGAAAGGACTCCTTTGGCTGCAGTTCAGGGGGGGTCCTTTGTTATTCCAACAACAGTTAATGCTGCAAGCCAAAAATTAACCTCTTTGGAAAAAAACCAAGCTTTGAGAAGGAGAAAGGCTTTGCTGGAAAGGGAAGTGCTCCCTGGGCAGGAGGAGGGCACTGCGCCTTGCATTCTGACACCCCCAAGTGGCCACATCAACAGGGTGCTGCTTGCTTTGGGTCCATGGATTTCCACGGAGAGGGCAGAGATTGTGCTGTGATTGCAAACGAAAACCAAAATAAGGGGGGGAAAAAAGGAGGGGGGTATAGACCTTTCACAGTAGGAAGCCCAAGTGTTTCAGGTAGAGTGGTGATAGCAATTGTGAATGATAGGAGAGGTCTTGATAAGACAAACCCAAGATTTGTACAATATAGAACAAGGAAGAGTTAACTCTTTGGAAAGATACATCCAATGCATCTCTGTCCACTCCAGCAAATCGGTGACCTCCTTTTGTGGCCATTTTAACTGGTATATTGCTATGTCTTTTCCCTCTTTAGCTGCATGGCAGAAGTGCTCACCAAGGCTGATAATTTCATGTGCACTACAACTTAGATTCCTTCACATCCTCAAAGACACAGCAGAAATCCTGCTGCCACTGAGGTATCCACACACACACACATGAACTACATGCAGTTTGTACTTTACAACATGCAGTTGTAAAGCCTGTAGCTTTACAACCAAAGCATTGCAAAGTGACGTCGCCACGTTCAGCCAGGTTCTACCTAGAGCTATATAATGAATCATTGTGAACATTCAGTGAAGTTAAATACAGCTCCAGCAGTCCATGCTCAAGGTCAGACTATCCCAGAAGCAGCCTGCTATTCCATATGCATTAAAGTATTAGCAATTAACTGCTGTAAGTTTCCCAGGATTGAGAAGGGAGAAGTGAGGAAGGGGTAAGAACAGCTCCCAACTCCCATGAATTGCTTTGGGAGACCCAATTAGAAGAAAGCAAACCAAACCCATGGTCTGAATCCTGCAAGGTCAGTTCATTTTCAATTGGGGTGCTGTATTTCTCACAGAATCAATGGGTATTGCTGTAGACATCCCTTTAATCCCAGAGTTACTGACAGCTGTACATATAAATACCTGTCCAGTGTGAAGAATAGCCAAAGAGGGAACCTTTGCTTAAAAACATATTTAATCTCTTCCTGCCCAAGGATAAATGGCTCATCTACTACTTCGGGTATTTAGGGAAACCAAGAGAGCAGCAAGATTGCACACTATCCCAGAGCTCACTAATCAACTACCAGCTAATCAAGTCATAAAACACAGCCCATGGAATCAGCTTTCATATTCACACATCTTTCTACCACAGTCTATTTTTGCATCCCCTCTCAAGGCTCATTAATACCCAGTGACATACAAATACTTTTAAAATAGATAACATCACCCAAGAAGAGAACAGTGTAAGTAAGGTAATGTGTTTTCTGCTCTCTATGATGCTATTACAGCAGAGGAAACCCTAAGCTCTATTTTCAGACTTGATCATGTCGGTCAACTTGCCAAGTCTAAAAAGGGCTTGATATAAAGAGAATATTAGCTGGTTTTGGGACACGCAGTCTCATACACCACGGGGGCAACAGTGACCTAAAGCATCCAGCTCCACCTACCCTGCAGCATGCAAACCTTCAGCATCTAAGCTGCCTCTTACACCAGCAGAATGCTGAGTTAAATCCTTGAGGCTCGGGTTATTCACCTATAAGCTGCTTCACTTTCATCCCTCTCTCCTCTGACTTCTGCCCCTTCAGCCTTCTCCCTCTATTCATGAACCACCCTTATCATTGCCTTCCTATTTTTCAGCATGCATTAAGATAAGGCAAACAGATAAGTAACCTCTCCCACATAGATTTACTCACATAATCTGATCATTTACTCCAATTAGAGCACTAAATGCTTCAGTCTCTCCATCCTGTTCAACCCAATTTGTAAAGTAAATATTTGCCTCGTGGTAGCTCCTATTGCCAAGGGCACTGGGATGGTACACAAAAGGCATCACTTAAACAGATCATTCTTCATCTTGTTTTAATTTGAAGGTGGTCTGCAAGTCTAAAAGCATTACAGAAGTCACCACAAGAGAAATTAAAGCGTGGGAGCAGTTTACCAAAGAACATTGAGGATTCCCCCATTTGAAATCTTTGGAATCAAGGCTGGGTGGCTTCCAGGAAGAACTAATGCAAGTAGAAGGTTAAGTGGGTATCTCTAGTTCAGTGTTAGGGCTTGCTGTTTAAAAGACACCAAACTAGCTCACTATTACGTTCTCCTCTGATTTAGACTTTCCAGCCCTATTACAGACTTCAGCAGCAAGAAGAGCTGCCAGGAGGAAGAGGTTGAATGAGTAAGACGACAGGTCTTAATGAAACTGGGTTTGGTCCTGGTTTTGGTGGGAAGTTGGTAAGATGACCAGATACATGCAAGAAGTATGAACTACTGCAGAAACAGGCCTTCAAAGGATCCTAACCATAAATATCCTTGAGCTTTAAGTGATTTGGAGCAGAACCTCTGAACAAACAAAAGACCATTTCTGACAAGATGGGCTGGTGTTAATGCTGTCTGTATTAGGTTGCCCACCCACCTGCAAGTGTCCTTAACACCAAGCCAAAAGGAAGAGAGCTGGCCTTGATGTCTGACTTCTCCCCTCTGGTTT
Source organism: Agapornis roseicollis (assembly GCA_002631895.1). Classification (NCBI taxonomy): domain Eukaryota; kingdom Metazoa; phylum Chordata; class Aves; order Psittaciformes; family Psittacidae; genus Agapornis; species Agapornis roseicollis. The sequence continues at coordinate 36,433 of NDXB01007471.1, read as the reverse complement.
TCATATTTGTTTGCACATCTGTTCTCTAAGGCAAAGCACAGACAATAACACTTACTGATTTGCCATCATTGACTGCCTGTTTCTCATACTGGCAACATATAATATCAGCATATAATATCACGTAATATACAGAAGGGTACCAGAAAAGCAATGCATGCAGATTCTCACTCCACACAAAGCTGAACTCAATCATGCAAGTTAAAACAAATGCTGCTTTCCAAAAGCAGTCAGTTTGTGTGAAAGAGATCTAGATAGCAAACAAATAATGTAACTAAAAGAGCAGAGACTCTTCTTTCCTTTAAAGTGAGGTGGGCTGAGTAGATATGAAAGCTAAGAGAGTAGGCTTCATTCTTCTTACACATTGACTTACACAGTGTGGGAGTTGTGGATTTTCAAAAGCCAGATCGGACACCACAAAGGAGCTGAGGATATTGTGGTGTTAACTTCTGAAGCACCTCACAAACACGCTTTAGACAGCAGCCACTTGGGAGAAAACCCACCCTCCTGCAACAGCAAAGGTCCCTGTTCAACCAAAGTGTTTAGGGAAAAGAAAGCAACTCCAGGAAAAATAGGTTTTTAAGAGGTTTTCAAGCCCATTTTGTGCATGGTTGCAATTGGGAAGAATAGTTATGAATGAGAAGTGATTAGCAAACATCCATTTCCATTAAGTGTAAAGGCAAAAGGCAGGCCAAAACAACCATCCAAACTCTGCTGCTTTATATTATGTTACTTGAGTTAGATGATCATTTGCCCAAACTCAATCTCAGCTCTTCAAATTAGCATATGGTAGGGAAACAGGAGTGAAAAGCAAAATGTTTATGCCCGGCTTTATACGCAGAGGAAGCTTTGTCTGCTCAGAGCAGAGAGCCTGCAAAATGTAAACACAGTAATTAAAGCACTCACACTAATTGCAGGCAGTTAATTGTACTGTATGCTGCCTAAGTGAACCACTCTCCGAGCTACAAGCCCCGCGCTATTACAGCCTCCCAACAGACTACTGGAGGTTACTTGGGAAGAGGTGTTAATCCCCTCACCTGATCATTAGCTTGACTTTTAGGGATCCCCTCCTTCCACATCAGCTTTATTATTATCATTCAACTCTAACTGCTATCCTCTTTAGCATGAGGATTACTTCCAGAGTGAAAGAACAGGGTCCATGGGGTTAAAGAAACAGATGTGAGATGGGATCTGCAGAAGCATGTTTTGCAGCATCTAAATGAATGGTGCTGTGTTTTTTCCTTTTCTAAGCAGTTTTATACATTACATTGCACTAAAATGAAAAATACCTTTTGAGGAAGTTGCCTGGCTACTTCAGGTTAGAACTCCATTCCTTCCAAAATCAGTTCTGCTACTTCTTGAAAGTGGAAACACAATTCAAAGGACTAACATTGCTGTTTAATAAGAAGATAACAAAGGCTTCCCTGCGCTGTAAGTGCTGGCATTCTATCATAAATGTAGCCTACCAGTCCCAGCACTGCCATGGAAACAGAGCATCATACCTATAAAGTGTATTTTGGTACACAACTGAAAAACACTTTGGAGAAGTTCACAGTCCAGTCTCAGGACAGATGGGATCTGCTGCTCTAGACATGGTCTTCCCAAAGGCAGGAAGGGGGGGGGAAGAAAACAATTTAAAGTATCACACTGATGGTGAAAGACCCTTGGATTCACTATCTGTATGTCTGAAGGCATGGAGGTGCCAACCCTGCTCCAGTGCAGCCACTGGGATCTCCTCAGTCACCATCTCAGGCCCAGTCTGCTCATGGCCTGAACATCCTCTCATGCTTCAAAGGAGACACCCCAGCTGTGACAGGGAAAAAACAAAGCTGCAAGAGCTTCTGCTTGGGCACAGACACAAGATGCCTTCCCCAAGCCTTTACCCTTAGGCTGCTACCTCAAGTGTTTTCTGTGTTACTGAATCCTCTAAGTAGCAAATAACCACACTTTCTAACCCATGCCAAGACTCCATCCTGACAACTGTGCGCCAGGTCTGTAGGTCAAAGACTTTCTTATCTGTCCTGTGTTTTGCCTTTCAAGATGCAGCTGCATTCTCTCTCCAAGGAAGATGAATTAGCTGCTAAATTCAGGGCAAGACCAGCTCCACAACAGATTTGTCTGTCTTGCTGCAAGGCAGACTAACGAATATCTGCTTCCTGCTCTGCATAAATGCACATACAGTAAAGGGTGTCCGCACTCTTCCATCTTCACTTAATCACTCAATCCCCTCTGTGTTCATCAATGCTAAAAAGTGAAGCAGCAGCAGGGACAATCAGGCTCTTAAAATGGGTTTTACCATGCACTATTAAACAGCAATATTAAACATTTACTCCCTTATAAAAGTGTAATTGCCACAACCCCTGTATACAGAGAACCAATTTTAAGGGCAGGGGTACCAAAGAAGAGCTACAGCATGCAGATAACTGAGTTTATGTGTTTTCCTTCACAGTAATCAACTCCTGAATAGCTAGTGCTTGGCTTTGAATGTCTCAAAGCCTTCCCCAGCCTGAAGCAATCACTTCAGGGCACCCCTTCCATTTCTGTGACAGTTTTGGGTGTCCTAGGATCTCAGCATGTAGCACTGGAGTGCTCAGTTCCTATTTACACGCACACAAACTGGATCCTAACCTTTGTTGGAGGAATTCTGCTTCATTTTGGTTTGGAGCAGGCAGCAGCCACCTATGAAAACCAGGCAGTGAGCAACTCTGGTTGTAGGCATTTGGGACTGGCAATGCTGACACTACCCTGTATTTGAGGGCATGGGATCCCTTCGATAGAACATTCATGCTCCAGATTGCCCAGACTGTTCCAACAACCACATCTCCATTAACAAAGTGCTATTTCCATCATCCCGTCTCACACATCCCTCTGCAGCAGAGCACTGTCAGGACAACACAGGCTTCGTGATGCTCAGACCCAAACCTACTTGCCTTTTGCTTAGAAAAATCCTGTTTTCCACAGGAAAGCACATTCAGGAAAGGTATTTTCATCCAAAAGCACTTATGTGTTTGGTTTTTTTTTGCAGTTTAGATCTGATGCTTTTCACATCACATCTATTGATTTGCTTACATCCCTGTTCTCTGCTGACTAAAAATTCAGTTCAACTCTTCAGTAACTTATATTTACTGTGTTTAAAGGACCTTCAGTCCTGGTAGAGCTGATATTAACATAATAGAATAGGTCGGAAAGGACCTTAAGATCACTCAGTTCTGGCCCCCTTGCCATGGGCAGGGATGCCTCAGAGTCTGTCACCCAAGGCTCTGTCCAATGTGGCCTTGAACACTGCCAGGGATGAAGAATTCACAACTCCCTTGGGCAACCCATTCCAGTGCCTCACCACCTTCACAGTAAAGAACTTCCTCCTTATATCCAACCTGAACTTGCCCCGTTTCAGTCTGAACATCACAGAAGATCAACTCATAAACTAAACCCCACATTCACCCAAGGTATGCTTGGTTATCACTGTTCCCAACTTGGTTATCACCATTACCAACTCCACTTTAAGAGCTCTACCAAGATCTAGAAGCCTTCAAGCCAACAGTGTTACTGAGAATTCAAATTTCCCTTAAAAATCAACCCTGGAGATAATGAAGGTTCCATCAGAGAGCAGTTCAGACAGTTTGGCATTAGATAAAGCACTCTCCCTGCTGAATCTGAAGTGGGAATGTGGATAATTCATGAAATTACACACTCGCTTCATCTTAATCACTGTTCAGCTCTGCGCCTCCTGAAAGGATAGTTACCTGTAGAGCCAGATTAGCTCTCGCTGTGCTATCTGAGGGCGGCACATACTTTGAATTAGATTTCCAAATGTTATCTCCCCACTTGTTCTCTTTGTTATATTTTTCCAGCTGAGAATTTCTCATGAAGTAGAAGATTTTCTTTATATATAGGTTGCAAACTAAAATTAAATGCAATGTTAGAGTTTTCCCTTCCCTCGTTCAACAGAAAGCCTTTCTCTTATCATCAGGACAGATAATAAGATTCTATTCAGCACTCTCTCTTAATCAGAAATACATTTTCTTACTGAAATTGCTTTGTAGAAGTAGGAAATAATCTGTAATGAAAAATAAAGCAACCCCCATTATTTTCCATCTATGGAATACATAATTATTCACAACCAAGCCAATTAAATTGTCAGGTAATGCTGCTGAGCTGATCCTTGAGCTGTTTTAAAAACGTAATCTGGAGACTGGATTCCTTTTGGTGGTTAATACTTTGTGTCTTACCCTTTCACTGCTCTGAGGTGCTACAAGGTGTAAGGAATCAGCTCTGGAGTGGTACCCAGCACATTCCAGAGGCAAAGCTGGGATTGGCTTTGCTTAACGACTCCTGCACTGGCCAGACTCCATCAGCTTCGTCTACTTTGGCCTTCAGGGAACAAAGAGGCAGTCGGATTTTGGGATGAATACATCAGGCTCTGTGCTCACTTAGCACAGAGAGCTGTGGAATGGCTCGGCCTTCAGCCTGCAGACGTGGCGATTATGCCATGTGCCACAAGGTGTCATTCGCACACCACTTACTACCCCAAGAAGCTGCTGCAGAATGAGACGTCTCCTCAGAGCATGTCAAAGCTTTGACAAGGAGCAGTGGATCAAGGAAGGGAGGTCCAGAACATGACGCACAGGATCTTACTCAGTGGTGATGAAAGGTACTCCAGTGCTTTCTGAACTAAGTCTGGCATGGAAACCTTTATAGCCATCAGGAGTACACTGAGCTTTGTCAAACCCCCATCAAAACCCTCTCATAACAAGACTGGAAGTCTTCAGTCTAACTGACCAGTTCCTAATGGCTGAAAAGAATAAAAATAACCTGTAGAAACATAGAAATCTGAGCTTTCAGAAACAGTTTTTGCATATACAACTGTTGTAAGGCAAATAAACACAAAGGAGCATTCAAGGGAAGGGCTATCCTTCATTGCTTCCTTTCAGGTAGTCTGTGCCAAGAAGATTTGATTTGTTCCTCCAATGCAGCAGGGTATGTTCATACTGCAGTTTGCACTAATGGATGAAAACTGGTGGGCCTGCCTGTTCTTTGAGAGAAACACCTCTAATAGCTGGCCTGTGCCAATTACAAGGCAGCTCTGCACCCCCAGGACTGTACCAAGGAGATACTTTGGGCAATTACACAGGCAGGAAGCTCAGGGAATGGAGCAAAACTCTTACAACTTCATGCATGAATAGCCCTTAAGGCCCCCCACCTGGTTTTGTGCAGAGCCTCTATCAGCTGGGGCAGCATTCCTTTATTGCCTTTGTTCCTTCTGTACAATTGCTTCCTCTCGCATCCTCCTCTCTGCCTTAGTGCTCTTCCAGCACTCTTTAGGAACACTAGAAACCAACTCCACCAGGTAGCAGAGCGCATTAAACTCTGCTTAGAGACTGCCTTCTCCTTCCCCTGGAGACAAAAGAAGCCTCACATAAGTGGCACTCACTCTGTTCAGCTGCCTGGGGTTTGCAAGCAGGCACTGCCCAAGGGATGCTTAGAGCAGGGAGCCTTTGACAAGCCTCTATTTGAGCATGTAGCACAATGCCAGCTTTGTCCGAGGGAACAGGCTTGCCTTTCTTCCTGCATATAAATATGACCACAGGACTGCACCTCCCAGGAAAGGCAGAGGCCTCCAACACAGAACCAGAAAGAAGCCCTGTTAAGTGCTGGCAGAACAATGAGGACGGGGTGGAGCGACAGCCATGTGAGCATCAAATAGAGAGCAACCTCTCCCCTGCAACACGCCCCACCTCCTGCTGCGCGGATGCAAGATGCATGGGCTATGGGAGGAAACACTGCCTCCCAAGTGGAAGTGACACTCCTGAGCCTTCCTAACTCCCTAGAGAAGAGCAGGACTGAGCCCTGAGGTCTGAGTGCTCAGCAAGGTGCTTCAGCACACAGCCCACCTTCTGCTAAACAGACGCTGGGGTCTAAGCCAGAGTGGATAAAGTGGGTCCTGCTGTGGAAAAATGGGAATTAGCTCTGATGAAGGGTACCAGGAGCCCGAGGAACAAACACAGTGCATGAAGCCATCAATCCCTGACACACTGCTTGCATGGAGCATCACCTGCCATCCACAGAAACACACATTCATACTACAATACACATTAGAGACAGAAATGGCTATTGGCATCAGCTACAGCTTTCACTTTAGAGGAAAGAGACACTAAAGATCTACAAACACAAACAGAAATACTAAGAGGTGTAAACTACGATCACTACACTCAGCTTCTTGCACACATCACTCAGCATCACAGCCCTCTTTATAGCTTTCATGTAACAGGAACATAATGAAAGATCTTTTCCTTTTAGTTACAGTGAACACCATTCGCACTAGAAGCTTATTGGAGCTTATCATGCCCAGCTCCTTGGGTGGGCATGAACAAGTGAACACACACTCCCTCTGTCCACCCACCCATCCTTTTAGGCATATTATTCTTCCAGCCCAAGAACTGCAGATCTGGCTGGAACATGATTGTGCTGCAACAGGCCAGGTCCTGTTTCCATACCAGTCATAACCAGCTTCTTGTTTACTTGTGTAGGTCAGGGGCTATAAAGAAAGCACTTATCTCTTCAAGCCATCATTGTTGGTAGAGAAAACCCATTCAAGAACTGATGTGGTTACACAGTGCTTAACAGGTAAACAAGAACAAGTATCTCCAGCCATCTCTGTGCTGGGATTGAGCTGTAAAACTTGTTTTCAGACCAATTTAGCTCTTTTAACAAGAGGAGCATTCTTAGAAACAAGTCATGAGTGAGAGCATCTGTGAGCAGGGCTAGCATTTGCTTTGAGCTATATCTAGTTAGAGATTATGGCACCAGAGTCTTACCTCCAGAAGGGACAGAAACTTCCCTACCACAAGCATTTAGTTCAGCTTCTTCAATCTGCTCCTGCATGAGGACTCTTGAAACTAAGTTTTGTTTGGGAGAGGTAAAAGTCTTATTCACCTCCTTGACTTTAGAAGGTATATTTTTAGCAAGGCACAGATATCACAGGGAATGGAAGGCATAAGGGGGATCTTGTAGCTGGCATGAATCATGACTTTCGTAAAGCAAACTTGAAACAACTTGACATTTGCTCCAAGACAGGTTTGAAGGAAAAGGAAGCCTCCAGGATCAAGTTTTTAAATAGAATCTAACTTTTGAGACATGCAGCTCAAGCAACAGTCACCATCAGGTACCTGATACTTCAGCAGATAGAACACTGCATAGAAATGAATAGGCAGAAGACTTATTCCTCACTGTTTAACTGCAATAATCAGAAAGAAAAGTCAGTGATTTACTCGTGAGAGAGTGGGAGAGGGGAGAGTGAGAGCTTTCCAAAGGTCATGGTCCCGGACTTTGCATGACCCTGCAATAAAGAGCAGTGTGGTGTGCTGTAAAGCAGCACATCAGTAATACATACCTTGTCTTCAGACAATATTTACTGGGATGCTGGTAGAAGCCGGAATAATCAGACAGGCCTCACAGATAGTGCCTGAGGCAGTGGGAACTGCATTGTACAAGAAAGAGGCAGGGTGGCAATGCTCAAAGGATTAAAGAGGTCCTTGTCAGCAGCCAAGCTGAAAAGCCAGCATCAGTCTTAGTATACCTGGTCTTTGGGGTGGGTATGGTCACAAACATACAATGTGGTGACAGAGCGGAGGCTCTGTGTAATACATAAAGCTGGCAAAGCCATGCAGTAAGGCAAGGACAACAAGGTGCTGGTGTAGAACAGGGCTTTAGGCTCCCACAGATAAAGCCCACCTAAGATTGCACATTTTCAAAGAGACCCTGCTGCCAGTATTATCAGGGCTGCAAGGCCACAGATTGAGCACTGAAATGGTCTTTCCTTTCACTTCAGGAAGATGCATGCGAGAGTCCCAGGTTGTCACTGGACAGTGAATGGAGTCCAATTTCATCATTGGATCTTTGGAATCTGATGTATGTCACACATTCTGCCTATCATTCTCCAGGTCTCTTGCCCATTTTTCAGACTCACCCATTCTCCCAACAGGAATCTCTGTCATGGAGTACAGCAGTCCTCCATAGAGGACTACAGCTTGTGACCTGGCTCCCTGTGGAGCACCATTTTAACGTCTGTTTTCTCTCCCACTCCCCTGACTTCCATGCTTGGCCCAGCACTGGATTTAGCAAGCTTGATTCACCAGTACTTCAGCATTCCTTTGCAGTTAAAACAGGGCTCAGATATGTCAAGGAGGGCATGGACACAGGCTCACAGACAGAGCTATTGTGAGATGACACTCTTGGGCACATGAGAAACTCTTCCCATTTACTCCTCAGTTTTCAAGTGATGCTTAAGTGTTGTATTCCCTAACAACACAGAGCTAGAAAGTCCGGATAGCATATCACACACTTCTGCAGAGCCTGAACACTTCCCAGCCTTCAATGTGCTCTCCACTAAGTCTGAAAATAATGCTGCCTTTCTGTTCTCAAGTAACTTGTTCAAGGTCAATGAGGAAAGCCAAAAGGAAAGACTCTTGCATTGCAGTCACAGAGCTATCCCTCTGCTGACCTTGAATCTGTGCAGAAAAGCAATATGCTCTCATTCAGTCTGGATATTGTTCTGAGCATAACACGGTAACACTGAAACACTGCAGAAGGGATGAGAGAATTCCCACCCCTGACCTGAAGGCAGGAATTGCAACACAAATAATACTCTCAAAACAATATTCGTATCAACAGGCATGGAAATGCTCTCCAAATTCATCAGTTCATGAAAGCTGCTGCAAACCTGCATCAATGCTGTGTGTGCTGAGTACAGAAAGCCTGATGTAGTCCTCTATTTCCATGTTTCCTGCACAGCCTAAATCCTTTGCTCCATGCTCCAATGGGCTGTTAAAATGATAAACCTACACCAAATAAGAAGTATTGAGAGCAGATTTAAGCTGATGCCTCTTGAGAGATAACAATTAAAACGTCTTTCACATTATGAAAGCAGAACTACAATAGTACATTTAGGACACTGAAGTAATTCCAATTGGAATTTCTTTGGGATTTAACTATTTTTTTCTTTAAACTTCTTTTAATTTGGCTTTTTGAAACTGATTTTTAAATAAAAAGGAGATAAAAAAAAACAACCCCAAAGCTTTTCAGCAGGGAAACAGTCTGTGGTTCAGAGCACCCCTCATCTATCATGCAATTAACTTAGTGAGGATCTTTGCCATTCTCCTTGGAAATTGATGAGAAAGTAATTAACAATGGATGCTCACTTAGAGCTGCTCCAAGCTGCCACAATGACTGACAGCCTGTGAAGAATGGAAGTGATTCCGTGCACTTATGAGCAGAGCCTCCTGCTTTGTAGCACAAAAACTTGTGCCTTCTAGGCAATAAAATCCATCCCCCTTGGTAGCCTACCTGATCTCTGCCCATGGCTGAGCCCACTGAGAATGGAACCAGCAAGTTATTCATAGTCCTTGTTTCCAGTGTGTGAATCTGGGCACTGTCTGAGATCCTCAGACCTGATACCTGCAGAGGCATCAAACGTGAACACTGCACTGGCCCAGGTTGGGGCTGGAAATCCAAACCACCCAGCACTGTTAGTGATTTACTCACTGCTCCTTTCTACACCATATTCACAACTCTTTGCAGGGCAAGGACTGAGAACAGCACCTTCATCACTAACTGCAGAAAAGGAGAAAGACAAGGTAAAGATGCCAAGTGTCAACTAAGTGCCCAAGACAAAAGAGGACATAACACAGCCTTCAAGTGACACAGAAGGATGGCACTGCCTGGCTATGGGCTAAATCCAGGACACCCAAATCAGGTGCCTGGGGTTTCATTATTGCTTCTTTTGTAATTAGCATTAACTACCTTTAACTAACCACCTCCCCTTCACCTAACTTGAAGAGCTAGAATATTGATATCCAAAGGATTGACAGTACAACTCACGGTACTACAGGGTTCAACTATTTTCAGCTTCACCAAAATGAGATGGGGCAGTGAAAATCAAAAGTAAGCTCTCCTGCTTCACCAGTTGTATACTTGCAACAGGAAGTACTTCTCCATTAAGTCTTCTTACTCCTTTTACACCATGCTTTCACTTCAAGATTAAGAATGATAAAGCTAGGCAAAGAATTTTACCATTACATTCTGTGAGTCAGATTTCTACCAGGAGCATAAAAGCCATCATCAGCACTGGGCTGACTGAACTTCCCAGGGAGTTGCTTAAGAAAACATTAGCTTCTTTGATTTTTATATAACCTGTCTTCTTATGTAAGACATAAAGGAAGCCTAACTGCAAACCAGCAACTCCGAAAGAGTCAGGATTGCCAAAGTAAATACAACTGCAAAGGGTTTGCAGTCAGCAAGACGTGCTTTCCTGGGATTGGGAAAGAGCCATGAGCTGGTTTGCCCAGGAGTAACTGTGCTCCATAAAGCCAGGCCCACACAAAGCCACCACCCAACTGGAGACAGGCTCACACCCAAAGGAAAGTCCAAATGAAGCGGAGCATTGGAAGAGTGACATCACCCAGCAGTAACCTTCCTGCTGCCACCCATCAGGAGCATTCACCAACTGTGTTTCCCCTGCGTTCTCTCCCCACACTTCCTCACCCTACAAAATGCAATTGTGGCCACAAGAGATTGCACAGTTAAATGCAAGAAAAATGGAGGTTAATTCTGCTGCTGTTTCTTTCAGCAATGTGGGTGGGGAAGAAGGATAGCACAAGTACTCAACCCAAATCCATTTCTGCCTGGGTGGCTTTAGGACCAGGTTTACAGCAAACTAAAACCAGTGGGCAGCCTTGCTTTACTTCAGTGGGATAAGCTTTAAAAACACCTACAGGGAAAGTGAAGCATGCCACAAACTGCTGCCCACCACACCTGGGGCTCTTTAGACTGCACAGCCACCCCACTACCACCCTCAGTTCTGGGAAGAGCCAAAGGAAGGCTGCAGGCAGCTCAGCCCAAGGGAATGCAGGCCGGCTGGATCCACATGGCCAAGCCAGCCCCACAGATAGAGGCACAAAGGTGTTTTCACAGCCCCTGGCAAGTCACCACAATCTCTGCTGGTGTTGTCTGTAGCCTCCCAAGATATCACCCACTATACCCCAGCCCTGCAGGTGATTCAGCACCCTCAGACCCACAAGAACAACAAGCCAAGAACCCAGAACAGTTTTACCTGACCTCCTCCATGCTCTGCAACCCACGTTCTGCTGCCTGAGGAGCTCTCACAATAACTGGCTACACCTGAGGGATATCCCCCCTCTAAAAGCCACTAACAGGCCCAGCTGGGATCAAACTCACAGCATCAACCTCCAGCAATCAGGCTGAGGGCACCAAAGCAAGCAGCAAGCTCCTTCAGATCGAAATCCCTCACATTCTCAGGACTTACTTCTGCACCCATGTTGTGGAAACCTGCACATAGGACACTCCAAACTCTTCAAGTCTCAGATTAGCCTGTGCAAACTCAATAGAAGAGCCGGAGCTATTCTAGTTCATCTTGCTTGGGGATCAAAAAGAAAATGAGCTACCAAACCAAAATCCCCCCCAAAAAACTATGCCTTCTGCCCTCTCCAAACCCTCAACTACAAGATTGAGAAGTCTGGTGAAGTTAGTGTCATGTAAATTGTACTTTTAAGCACCTACAGAAAGATCAGTGCTTGGTTGGTGATCTCAGCCACTGGACTTCAGCAACACAAACCACACCAAGAAATCAGGGCATGAGCAAAGTCAGGATATGAGGTTTAAACTCACAACAAATTGCAGTGTGTAACACCATATTCCATGTAGATAATGGTCTGCATCACTCCTGCAGTAGAAATGTAAGTCTCTGGCCTGATTAAAATCTCATCCTCTCCTGCTTTAACTGGCTCTTTAGTTAAGATACAGACCATAAATTATCATCAAATGAGCATCCAGTTCAAGTAATACTTAATCTTCAGTGGTACTTGTTGCATTTTGTCAGGTATTTGACCATTAGAATTGCAGGTTCCACCTATTCCTTTGAGATGAGGTTTTACCTTATTCAGTTGATGGCACATATACAGAAATTGATTATTTGTATCAACTATTCCATTACTGAAAGCTGTTCCTGAGATTTCCTCTGTTTCATTCATCAGCACAAGCAGCAGAGAAAGCTAAAGTCATGTGGATGCTAAAGGCTCAGTGGGAGAGCAGAGAGCTCTAGAGTGTGCTTCTCAGCTGCTTGGATTCAAAGCACAATATTAAACCAATCATACCTGTGGCCTTTTTGACTTCTACTGAACGTGAAAAGGGTTCCCAATGGTTTAATTTCATAGGTCTGTGCAATATTATGATATAGAGACTCAGGATTACAGCTGCCAGAGGGGAGACTGAGCTGAGCTCTTAGGCAGAAGCTCTTCCCTGTGAGGGTGCTGAGGCGCTGGCACAGGGTGCCCAGAGAAGGCTGCCCCATNGACTCAGGATTACAGCTGCCAGAGGGGAGACTGAGCTGAGCTCTTAGGCAGAAGCTCTTCCCTGTGAGGGTGCTGAGGCGCTGGCACAGGGTGCCCAGAGAAGCTGTGGCTGCCCCATTCCTGGCAGTGTTCAAGGCCAGGTTGGACACAGGGGCTTGGAGCAAGCTGCTCCAGTGGAAGGGGTCCCTGCCCATGGCAGGGGTTGGAGCTGGGTGAGCTTTAAGCTCCCTTCAACACAAACCACTCTGAGATTCTACGACAACACAGAGCTCTCATTAGTTCAAATCCTGTTGACTTATAACCAGCAAAGCTACTGAAGGACTGCTGGCACCCAACCATGTAAACTTGCTAAAAATGATTCTGTGGGTCCCCAAAACCTGAAGAATCTTTTGGCTCATCCATAATTTCTGCACTGCCAAGACTGATTTGTGGTTTGCCGTTAATTTTAAAGGTCATGGCCCAGCCAACACCATTGAAATATGACAAGTGCCATTCTAATACACCAGATAATGGTGTATGCTCATTTTTGACACAGAAAGGGGCTGTGGTGATGGGGAATGCAAATCCCACCCTTATTCTTGGATGCAGAAGAGAAGCTGCGTGGAGACCTCATAGCAGCCTTCCAGTATCTGAAGGGGGTCCATAGCGATGCTGGGGAGGGACTCTTCATTAGGGACTGCAGTGACAGGACAAGGGGTAACAGGTTCAAACTTAAACAGGGGAGGTTTGGATTGGATATAGGGAAGAAATTCTTTCCTGTTAGGGTGGTGAGGCACTGGAAGGGGTTGCCCAGGGAGGCTGTGAGTGCTCCATCCCTGGCAGTGTTCAAGGCCAGGTTGGACAAAGCCTTGGGTGGCATGGTTTAGTGTTAGGTGTCCCTGCTTATGACAGGGGGGTTGGAACTGGATGATCTTAAGGTCTTTTCCAACCCAAACTATTCTATGATTCTATGATGCAGTTGTGCTTGAAGGCAGCAGCAATACAAACTGAATTACCAAGTGTCCCAGTTCTGAGGGCCTGGGACGCAGAATCATAGAATGGGCAGTTATGTGTTAGGAGAACAGCCAAACTCATTTCACAGCAGTCAGGCTGCAGAAACCTGCAGTCAGTAATGATGTGGCCTTGATGTGAATTGGCAGCAGATGCTGATGAAAAGCATTTTTCCCCCTCTTTGGAACATATCTGATTGCAAGTGCCCTCAGTCAAAGTAAGGTCCTGAACTACTTACAGCTCATTTCTCAACACATTACAAACCAGCAGTTCATTATGTGGTATATAAAGTGGCATTGCAAACAAGATGCCTCCCTATAGTTAACTTATTCCTAAATCATTATCCTTGGCACAATTATTGCTACAAACATTCCTGTAGCTGATTTAAGCTCTGCCAAAAATAGTTGGAGCAGCATTTAAAATTAGCTTCATTTTGTGTGTATACATCTATATATATTTAAAATGAACTCTTCTTGCAGGTCTCCCTTTTCCTTACCCCCATTGAAAGGCTCAGATTTCATTATGTAAGTCTAGGAATTCTTCATCTCCTAAGGAGCACATACATGGTGGTGCCACCTCCTGTCCTTTGTATGTTGTATCTTGGGGGCCTGCACTGTCAGCACAATGGAGATAACAGAGAAAAAGTACAAGAATGAGGGTTTAAGCTTGTAGGAAAAGGTTGTGCCCTAGGACAGTTACACACTGATTTATATATATACAAGAAGAATAAACAGCCATTGGAATAATCTCCCCAGGGAAGTGGTGAACTTCCCATTGTTGGATACTGTTAAGATTGCGCTGGACAGGGTGCTGGGCATCTTGTCTAGATCATACTTTGCTAGAAAGGTTGGATCAGATGATCCTTGAGGTCCCTTCCCACCTGGGATTCTATGATTTAAAGGGGAATAACACCCATCAGAAAATCATTGGAGTTTTTGAGGCACTGACGTGAAGTTATAGCAATGAGATGAGCTGCTGGACTGTTCTGCAGCACTGGGGAACAGCCTGAGTGCTTCAGGAAGTTGAGTGCTCCACTCCAAATGACTGCATTCCTATGGTGAATGTGGAGAATGGGGACTGTGAAGCCGAAAAGAACATTACCATTTGATGGATGTAAAACTGCAACAAAACAGATGACTTGTTTGTAAACAACACGCATTACAATACCACTATGACTTGTCTAAACCCTAACCCCTTCCCTATTAGCCCCGTTACAGAACATAGCAGCTGTAATGGTAAAGACCAAATCATTCGAAGAAAATACCTCAGAGCTGCACCACCTCTTCTTGAAGCTATCATTTGAAAGCACTTTTACCACTTTACTGAGGGACATAAATCACCAGGCTCTGAAACAGGAAGTGCAATTATGTGAATACTGTTGCTTCCAATCAGTTAGCAATGAATCTGTGTCAAGGCTATTAAAATGATAAACATCGTGGTTCATTTTTTGCGTCTCACCAGGGAGCATTAAAAATACATGACAAAAATGCAAAGCAGCCTTCAGACACTTCAACAAACCTCACAGGGTTGGTGGCAAGAGCCCCACAAGCACACTTTGGATCCTGACTGTATCTTCAGTGCACTCTTTCAAACTTAAAATGAACTTGAATTCATTCTGAGGGCCAGCAGGTCCAACTTTGCTTTGTTTATGTGCTCAATCAGAGTTACTATCACACCACTGTAGTCACCAGCTTGGCGCAGCACCACTACCTCTCCCTGCTAAGCTCAGCTATTCCAGCAGACAGCACTTCCTGCAGTCAGGCCACTGAGCCTCTCCACCCAGTTATCTGCAGATCTCAAGTAAATGAGAGCCTCAAGCTTTTGTATCCACTTACATATTCTTTCCTACTCTTCCATTCTCCTTATCCATGCAACTTAGATCGCATCCTGTGTAACTGTAGAAGGACAAGAGGAAAAACCTTAGTGTTTCCTTCTCCCCAGTTAGCACCTAAGTTGTACCCCAGCTTCTCTTTCCACTCCCCTCCAATTTCTTCCACAGTTTAACAACTTTCAGCCTTCAAATCTTACTGTCAGGATGTTAGACTTGTGCCTGGAATCCCAGGTGTATTTACCAGCAGTGCTCCCAAGAAGCTTTTGATGGAGGGAAGAGGGAAAACAAAATATGCAGAGAAGGACACAAGAGATGACTTCAGAGCACAGTTTCTGTGAACTTTGATTAATTCCGAGGGGAAAGCAGGTTGAACCTAAGTCATGATGTTTGCACCTAGCTTTATCAATTAATCTAGCAAGCTTCATGCAGCAAAACACTTCAGTGTCTGGGTGCAATATCATTTCTGTTTCATTCCTTATGCAGATGACACCAGCCCTCTGGAGGGTGCATCACTGGGTAAGAGATTATAGTGAAACACAAGGTTTTAGACTTAGCATTTTAAATAATGGTTGTCACAGTCTCCTGTCTACGATGCACTCGCCTCCACATGTGTCATATGGGTAAGGGAGACAGCTCCTCTCAGGTGTGGAGAACACATCGTTGAATCATCCCCTGTTGTACATCCACTTCCAGCTTCCCCCAGCTCACTCCCTGCTGACTGCACCTCTTGAATTCGGTTGGGTGACTAACAGCAAGGACACTCAGTACTCCCTCTTCCCAAAGGCTGTTACATTTTGGTGCAACATGGTGGTCAGAGTCCATTTAACTCACAAATCCACTTTCCAGCCTTCCTGTCCCAGTGGGATAATTTTCCAGGTTGGTTTCTCTTTGTATGTGACAGCGTCACCTTGGCTTTGACAACACAGTTTATTAGACTTGCCACAGTGCATGCACAGGGGGCATTAAAGCATTTGGTTCATCTTTCCTCATCAGCATACTTCACCCAAAGCAGAATCTCTCATACATAAGGCTACTTCAGTTAGTTTGTAAGAGAAAAAGAGCACTGCCAAATTTAACTACTAGTATTGCAGACCATATGGCTCAGTATCCCAGTTCCCTCTGGCTCAGCTCTTGTTATTATGGATTGTTTTGGCAACTGGAGTTAAGAACCCAAGATAGGTTTGTAAGAGAAGTCCAACAAGAGAACCAAATTCCCAAGGAGGGATGGGAAAGGGGAAAAAGAACACACTTTAAATTAAGCAGAGATCAGACAGGGGAAGATAGACAAACCCCTAAACGCAAGACCATAATCTTCACTTCAACTGATAAGAAATTGGCCTGATTACCTTAATTTCTGGTATATTTGCCACTGTTTAACAGCCTCCTATTTTAAAGCTTTCTTGCTACTCCTGCTACCTTCTTCAAATGAGATTTAAGTAAACACTCTCTACTATAAAACCTGCCATTTACTCAAGCTATATTCTCTGCTAATGAGTTACTTTCATGCCACTACACTAAGGCCATTATGGGTGGCTTTTGCCATCCAGTTATAAGGTGTAAAGATAGATCCTGCAGAAGAACAGCCTGGCTCTCCTTCCCCTACAACAGGACTGGGCAAGATCACACATCAGACTTTTGTCTTTCTCCCTTTAGTTCTAGTGGAGGTAACATACCACATGAGCTGAAACAATGATCTACTTCAGGTGCTTATTTTGCTCCTGTCATTCTGTGCTTGAGAAGGAAACACATGAAGGACCTCCTTAAAAAAAAAAAAGGTCAAATATGTTTATTTTGGCACAATTCAAAAATATACAAATACATTAAATATCAGGGGTCATTAAAGCAAATTTGTTAAAATATATAGGTAGGGATATTATTTAGAAGGGAGACGGAAACCAAAACACCACATTATATATCTGACAGTGCAAACGGATGAGAAACTGTTTAGACCAGGAGTCTACTGTGTCAGACAATAACAAAAGCTGAACAGTTCCTGAAACACAAGAAAAATTGTAGAAATGTTCCATTTAAAAGAGTTTGTTGGCTAGGAAAGGGGTATGGAAGGGGAAGAGAGATGTTATCATTGAAACTTGGCTGCACAGGAGTTCGAGCATTAAACTCAGTTACCATCTGCACTTGAGGATAAGAGTTCAGACAGTACAATGACATGAATAATCCTTCAATAATTTATGTGTAGAAAGAATATATTAGCAACTAAGCAATACAAGAATGCACTATCATTGACACACTGGCAAGAAGAAAGTCCCTGCTTTCAAAGGTGTAGTATCTTGGTATTATTTGCATAGTTACTCCTTTTTCCTCAGTGATTAAGGAAATATTCAGCAACTAAGTTCAGGAAAAACCTATGACCTCCAGACATCATTTCTACCTGTGGAAAATGGCAGCAGCACAGAGATAAAAAGACATCAAAATGACATAAACAAAACTGCCACTTCCTGAACTTGGAAGATAGGAACTAGAAAGCACATTTCAGACTGAAAGGACCTCAAAATGGCATTGTCTGCTGCCTTCAGTTTTGTCAAATAGAACAAAAAATGTACTTATCATTGTGAAAGACAATCTTAAGTTTCCTCACACAGCAATTCAGGCTTTGTTTTTGGCACGGGGGCCTCTTCATGGTTTGTTCTTTATCACAACTCTTTGCCCTAGCTTGTTCGGATGCTACAAGAGATCTCATTACCTTGTAAGGGGAGAGATAAAAGTCAGTACAATCACACTGAACCTTACATAAACCAAGACTCTTCAATAAGATAAATATATTTCCTCCCATCCCAGTTCTCATCTTTTAGCCACTGAGAAAAGGGAATCTGGATCACAAGGTTTGGACTTTCCATATGGATGTCATGTCAGCCCAAGACAGCTCTGTTCACATTTTCCTGAAAACAAAAACTGACTGTTCCACTTCATGTTCATGCCAATGGATGCTGATGAAGAGCTTCCAAGTGATCTATTTTAGGAGCACAGCCCCACAAGGGAGTGCCAGCTAAACCAAAACGGGCAACAGCAACACAGGTAGGTGGGAATGCACAAGCTGCATAGTTAGAATTTCACATATGGTGACAGTGACACTTGGACCAATTTAGCAAGCTTAGGTTTTTTACTCATTTCCCCTGTCATCCACTCCTATGCCCATACCAGTGTGCCCATTGCACTGATACAGGTGTCCACATGGCAGCAGAGTCAACCACATCAGAAAAAGTTGGTCAAAGATAATCTAACCAAAAAATACTACTTTAATTTCCTGTGGAGGTGACTCCTCAGCCACACCACTGGCAAGGACAAGCATCAAAGTGGGAGCTATTTAGCTGGCCTTCCAACAAGGAAATACTTGTTGAACTCTGTCTTAAGGTGCTGGCCTTGTCAGCATGTTAGTGAAGGGCTTAACCAAAGAAACCGCTTATTGCATTGAGAGAAATTCACTTGACCTCTCCAGTTCATCTCAACACTCACTGACATGTCTAAAGGATGCACAGCTTCCCTGCAGGAATTTGGGTTTCCCTTCAAGTGCTGTGTTAAGGGAAGGAAGCTAGCAGAGACAGTCTTGGCTGCACAGACATAGCAGCCTATCAGTTACAAAGCCATAGCAAATGGCTTTTTATCCAAGGACCAAGCTGAAGCCAGATGGAAAAGCTTCCCAACAAATTCCCACACTTGGGATTGGTCCATACTGACCATGGCCTTCAAAAGCACCAAGAACAAGAGTATCTGGACAGTGTGTCTATATTCACAGTTAAAAAACAGGGTCAGCTATGTCAAAGGCTGAAGAGAATGCTTCAGGAGGCATCATTTTTTGCTTCAAAAGGATACTGAATGTGAAGTGTTGTTACAGTGTCCTGTAACATTATAGCAGTGGCACTTAGTGTCAGCACATACAAGAGGGTCCTTCAAACAAGTCCTCATCCTTGAGTGATCCCAGTATTTTCTGTTGGCCTGCAGCACCAAGACATTCAGCTCTGGGGACACAGAACACATCACAACACAGGAAGAAGAGGAACTTGCCAAAACTGAAAGTGTAACAAAGAAAGACAGATTCTTTATAAAGGTTTCAAACACAGCATCTGTAGGAGACAAATGAAACCACAGAGCTGGGATAGTGCATTTCAAGATCACCAAAGCAGTTCACTGAACTGGATGTAGCCTGTCATCAGTGTCTTTGCATTAGTTCATTTCTCTGTTAACATTTGGCACAATCCCTTTTGACAGAGTTATTTGGCTTCCATTTAGGTCAGCTGCTTGCGATGTTTTCCTGGCACTTCAGTGGATACAGAAAGAGCTTCTTGCACACTGTGTACACTTATCAAGTCCTCAGTCAAGAAGGAAGGCTAAACATTGCTGACCCTGGTTTCGGAAGAAGAGATCATAGCAGCAGATGCAGATGTCACTAGTGACCGCTCCCGTCTGACATATCGTGGCTTCCGAACTGAAAGGGTGGGCACAGAAACATCATTAGCACCTGTATTAGCATGCCTTTATCATCCATTCATACCACCACAAGCAATCCAACACTTCCTGAGTGACCAAAGTCACTCTGGACCTTATAAACCCCAAACAGCACATACTAAAACCAAATCACAAAACCCCTACATACAGCTGAGGTGGCAAGAGGCCACAAATACACTTTTTAAGCAAGCTTCTAATGGACTAATAAATAAGGTGCTTATTTCAAATTGGCATCTCTGTTATTTAGAATCATAGAATGGTTAGGGTTGGAAAGGACCTTAAGATCATCCAGTTCCAACCCCCTGCCATGGGCAGGGACACCTCACACTAGACCATGTCACCCAAAGCTCTGTCCAGCCTGGCTTCAAACGCTGCCAGGGATGGAGCATTTACCACTTCTTTGGGCAACCTGTGGCAGTGCCTCAGCACCCTCACAGTAAAGAATTTCTTCCTTATATCTAACCTGAACTTCCCTGTTTCAGTTTGAACCCATCACCCCTTGTCCTATCACTACATGAAGAGTCCCTTCTCCAGTATCCTTGTAGCCCCCTTTAGATACTGGAAACTGCTCTGAGGTGACCACACAGCTTCTCTTCTCCAGCTTTCCATTTGCAGCCCTAACAAAAACCTCCACAACTGTACTTTCTTCTTAATTGTAGCACCTTGATTAAAAAAGGCCTATGCACACATGAGAAGCAAGACCAAGAATGCAGCTGAACTCAAAAGGCCATTATTTCTTAATATCTTAGAAGACTGGGTCAGTCTCACCTTTAAGTCACTGTTAGTTCTGTCACTGTCTGGAAAGTTCAAGTTCAAGCATAGAGACAAGGTATTTTACTGTATGGCCCTGGCTGAATAAATCCACTTTCCTAGTCACAATAGATCTATACCATTTTTTATCATTTTTTGCCTGCTTTTCAATATGAGGTGAGTAAAAAGGAAGCCAACAGCATGCTCCAGACAACAGTTCCTCACCTGAAGAAGATGGGGGAGGTATCATGGATGCCTGCATAACAGAAGAATGAGCATGTCAAACAAAGCACCTATTGTCTTCACAGTCTTTCATTACAAAATAGAGGAACATTTTAGGGTTCCAGTACTATTTACTGTGTACATCACTGGAGAAAGTAACTCAACAGAATCTGTATGGTCAGTATTTATCTTTCACTTTTTTCCCAGTTTGGACAAAGAACCCCAAAACATCTTTTATTTTTATTTCAGATTAAGCAGCTCCCTGATGAACTGTTAAAACATGAAGTTATGATGTACTTGATGTTTTATGCTTGCTTGCTCCTATTGGAAGGGCAGAATTTACTTACTGTTTCACTAGGCTGGAGAACAGATGCTAAAAGAGAGAGAAAGAGAGAGACTAACCATCATTAATCTAGAAGGCTAGAACTGGTAGTGTTCTAAACATCCATGCATGCAACAGAACAGTTCCATTGTTAAAATAATAGTTTTGCAACAAAGACTATCAAACCAGAGCAGAACATTCAGAAATCCCATTAGTAGAATAGACTTTCTGTAGGAGTCCTTTCAGGATTAGAGATAAAGGGTTGCAAAGTTCTCCATGTATGACTTATTTTGCTTGCAAAGAAGGTAGCCACAGCAATAGCTTTTTAATAGGAAGCTTCTTCAATAGGAAAACCAGCACTTGAAGCCAACTGCCAGGCAGTACAAATAGAAAACAACTGAGCAGTGAAAGATGCAATCCTTTCATACAAGAGGTTGCTGGCTTTATTTGCCATGTGACAATCATCTTCTAGACAGCATGAAAGCTAGCATGATAACAGGCAGAGAAATGTTTCTAGTACTTTCCTTCAGAGGACATCAATGCTTTAGCTTGCTGGACCAGAGTGCACTATCAGTACAAAATGCAGCTGCCAGACCAGTATCATTGAAGCTTCAGAGACCTGGTGTCCTGCCAGCTTCAAAATCCCATAGCACAACAGCTCCTGGCCCACTTCAAAACTTAAGGAGAATCTTGTACTAACCATGTTTACCTGAAGACACATGCCAAAGCAACCTAGGGCTGTCAATGTGGCAGTTGTGATTAGGATACTAGCAGTTCCTGCAGCACTGATCAATTTAGACCTTCAGTAGCTACTTTGACATGAAACATCACACTCCTCACAGAGACTGGGAAGGTGATGATCCATGAAGTTACTATGACTGGATACAACACTCTTAGGCAAACAATTGAACAATGCTGCTCTACCCAGACCCTTTCCTCCTTTTAAGCTTATTTCTATTATGACAGTCTAGCTTCAACTTAGTCCTGTAAGCTGTGAAAGACGATAACAGAAGGTGTATTTATTTAGCAGACCTAACCAGTAAACAGCTTGCTTTCAACAGAAGGAGCTCTAACACAGCAAATGCTGTGCCAGAGGCTGTCATGGTAATCATTCAAAGGGAATACAAAACTGTATAGAAGGGGTGAGAGAGTCATAGATCAAACTCAGTTTCACACAAAACACTGGGCAGAATGGAGACATCGCATCCCACTATTTGCTCACTATCTCCTAGAAACTGCAGACCAGCGAAACATGGATGCATAGAACTTCAAACAGAAGCATCTGAACAGGCCAGATGTCTACCTAAAGTCTTAGTGCCCTATAGCTAAGTACATCCCAGGTTTTCCTTCTGTAGCTCTTCTGCAGTCACTCTGGCATGCGTTTTTAGTTACATGGCTTCATTGCTCATAACAGGGATGGCAGAAAACAAGAATAAAATTCATTATAAATAGAAAAGCTAAGGGGTGTCTGCTTTAAAAATAATGAGGCAGTTGACTCTTCCAAGCCCCAGTAGCTCCTGCATCTAGAGGGCAAACACAGGTGAATGAGGAGTGCAATAATGAGGAACCTCACATTCCATTCCCTTTCTCCTGCTGACACATCCATAGTAAGTACACTGCCTTTAGCATTACAGTCCCCTTCTCTCCAAACCAAGAAAAAGAACTGGTTTTTGTAAGGCCTTATAAATATCTGGCATTTTGTGTACTGAAACAAACAAATAGTATTAAGTTCTACAAGAATGCCCTCTGTGCAAAAAGCACTCACTGATTCCTCCCTTTTTGAAGTCACATATCTAACATTCAGTGACAACTAATGTCAAGTACTGTACTCTGGCAAACCTTCGAAAGCCATAGCTGTATTAGTGAGAGGTATTGTGTGATATGCACCCAAGCACAGTGAGAAGAGACATCCTAAGCACTGCTGTGAAAACACAATACCATAAACACATAGCAGAGGGAAAAAAGTCATTAGTTTGCATTGCTTTGGATGATCAAGAGACAGCGGTAGGTACAGTAAAACACTGTCAGGAAGAAACTGAAAAGGTTTTCAACTGAGAAACTAAGCAAAAGCCAAAACTGTAGAGATTATATAGACAATGAGAGGCATTTTACCTTTATTTCTCCTGTAGAAAACATTAGGAAGTTTATTGGCACGTTTGAGGTAGAAGAAAGAAGCAACAGAGAGAATCAGGAATACACTGATGAAAAATGTCCCTAAGATGAGAGAGGCTGCCACTTCTGGGCCCCCTGTACAGAGACAAAATATTTAAAGAGAGAGAGAAAGAGAAAACAGACCATTATTGTCTAGAAACCTCTTCTAATAGAAGGGGTAATGATATAAAACAAGTTCCTGATACTCACAGGAGGGGAAATAAAAAGTTGGTGGTGTGCTGTTTTTTAATATACAGACAGACCTCACTGAAACCCTTGCAAAGACCTTTCAATACTCATTTCATTCTATGAACAACTTCCTAGTGCAACCTGCCAAATGTCAGGAAAGCCTCAGTCCCTACTTTCCTGAAGACAGCCACAAATCATTAATCCATCCTTCTGTTTCTTTGATATAACTTTTGCAACCAGTGCTAGGAGGCACTCAACATTAATATTGTTCTTCTTAAATGAAGTCTCCTAAAGACAGGACCTGTCAACAGTCAATATACCACTGGTACAGTACACCCGATATTATGTTTTCCACAAGTGACTAATACAGAAAGCATCCCCATGAGGCAAACACTGGCAAAAGACACCCTCCCTCACCTCTATTCTGCTTTCCCTGCTTCAAAAAATGTCCTGTATATTTAGTCTGCTGGTTTATTTATTTATGATCCCAAAGAGCAAGTATTTTAAGAAACAGGAGTTGTTTATGATCTTGTCACAGGCAAATTGGGACAACAGATCTGACAAGCTCTGCTTGAGAAGTCTTCATTCTAAAGAGCACTAGATACTTCCAGTCAAGTATAGGCTCATGTCAGGATGAATGTTAGAAAGGCACTAAAGCTAAAACAATGGTGATTTAGCTTTCCTTTTTAAGAGCACTGATCTAAATCACCTCATTTGGCATCTTATCTCTCGCAATGCTGCTACCTAAATAGTCTCAGTTTGTATTATTCTTACCAGTGTCAAACAAGCATTTTTAGGAGATGAATTAACAGAAGTGAGTGGTCAGCAGTGATAAAATCAGCCTATAGAAAGGCTAACCAAGCTTGGGTAACATATTGCCTCACCCCCAAAACCAAAGCTCTTGCAGCAGAAGGTTCAAAACTCAAGTTGGAATGATTTATGAAACCCCGTAAGATCACTGGGACAAGATGAAAGAACCATTCAGTAATATACAGTTACCTCAAAATTCAGCTCTAAGACTTCCAAAAGACTCTGTTGAGAACAAGCCAAAACCAGGAGAAATGGCTTTTACATTTAGATTAAAGCCTATGCTATAGAAAAAAAACACTTTACAACTTGTTTCAAATGCAATGTCATGAAGGGGATGGTATGCAGTGAATAATCACAAAGACTGCTCTCAACAGCTGTTTGCATTTACTCACCTATGCTCTGGATGAAAGGAGTCACGGTGCTTATATTCATTTGGAAATTCATTCCTCTGATCCCAACTGGAATCAAAGAGAAGTTTTCTTTCAGTAAAAACTGACAAATGCTACAGGTTTGTCAAAAATCTCAATAAAAGGCTATTATATTTCTGAGTAATTATTTGATACTGTGTAAGAAGCCTGATTTCTCCCATGAAAAAAAAATCATTCTTTACAGTATTGTTGAGAATTTCAAAAGAAAGAAGCAAACAAACACCATAAAGTATCCAAAAAGAAAAGAATTCACTTGTGCATTTCCCACTTAGAAACTTAGATGAAGTTTCTTATCTCTTCCATCAGAAATGTTTACAAGGAAGTGAATGGTTCTCACCTCAAAGAACACACAGAACATGAATCCAACTTTCTTAACAGAGATTTTTTCAAACAGCTCAAGTACGGTCTGAGCTGGTTTGTGCTCTGGAAAAGTCTCCAACAGCAACTGCCTTTTTCTTACAGCAGAGATTAAAGCAGCCACAAAATTCATGTTCACTTTATGTCTGGCACAGGTCATACCCTGTAAGTTGAATCATTTTGATGTTTTTACTTTTTAATGTTGCATTTGGCTTCACAGATTAGGTGCTTTAATACATATCAAGAGCTGGATTTGTTTTCCCCCTTCTAAACTCTTGGAATGTTTCCATTCTGCACAGTTCCTGCAAATCAAATTTTAAAGTTTCCATAGGTTTTGTTACATGTTCAAAAGCTCACAGTTAAATCAGGGCTTTGGGAAAGGTTGAAGTGTTACAAGGGACAGGGGGAAAAGTTAATCTGAATCATTTGATGCCTTTTTGAACATTCTTTGCAGGACCACAGGTGCTAAGAGAGATCGCGGTAACAAAATCCCCCCCTTCAAAAGAAAGGGACGGTAAATGACTCACTATTTCTGCATTCAGTCAGATTGTAAACAGATGAAACAGGAAGGGTTTCATTTTTGCATTTAATACAGCTGCTACTACCATCCTCATTCCATTGTCTGTAACAACCTGCATAAGAATAAGATGTACAGAGGTTTGAAACAGCAAAAGCCACCCTGGAGATCTTTCCTAGTCTTCAGAAAGAGGTAAAAACAACAAACACCCTCTGTCTGGTCAACCAGTTACAAACATCTTTTGCTTCCTATCATGTTATACAAGTTAAAAGGCTTCGTTTCAAACTGTTTATTCCAGGAAAGGTAGAATCTTTCATGGGCCTAAAAGGAGAAAGAGTTACAAGCAAACAACTCCCAGAGGGCAATTTCAACATAGCTCCATTCACTGCCTCACGTTTTAGTTTCACAACCTGTAACTACCCTCAACAGTAAAGAAAGCAGCAGAATTTTACATTTTCAGAGGTCATCCACTGTCAAAACAAAATTTAATGCCATTTTAATATATCAAAAATAGAAGTAGGCAGGGACTAAGATGCTAAGAATCAGTGTTGTTGGAGGAACAAAGATGCTGATGGACCTGTTGGCAATTACTTGAAACTATAACCACAAATACTGTTACAATACAGTCTTTTCCCCATGCCTCAGTCCTCTCAAGTATTATCCTTTTTGTTTCACTTTAAGGAGAAGCCAAACCTGTTCAAACTATTCCGTGACAGATGGCGAGTGGTTTCTATCAGTCACCCTACCATGCAGGCTGGAAACTGATTAAACTTTCATCTTGGCCTATGTCTTCAATGTTCAGATCTCTCGTTTTATGTTTAAATGCACATATTGCTCTGTCTTTGTTAAGACAAAGTAAAAAATTAGGCACATCTTCAATAACAACTTCATTTAATACAATAAAGCTGTGGTGGTTTCACTTGAGGTTTAGACTCGAGACATGAAGATTAGAAGGATATTCCTACTAGATCATGTTACAGTCTTTATTTAAAGGGAGAAAAAACTTACTATGCTGGCTAAAATCCAGTTCTGTAGAGACTTGAGCCAAACTGATATCAATTATTCCATAAAGCAAACCATTAGTAAGGTGCTGATTTGAAAACAGCTCTGCTCTTATGTTTTTCTTAGAGAGAAGCAGCATGTTTGATACTCACAGTAATAAATTACAACTGACATTTAATCTAAACATGAACAGGTCCAATGTAAAGGACTTTCTATAGTAATAGGAAGGAAGGATCAAAGCACTTAACTGACACCAAAGGTATTGGTAGATTATCAGTTTACAATAAGATTCAAGAGAACACAATCCTATAACCTGGAGACAGTTAACTACACCGTATCCAAGATGATTTAGAAGCAGAAATGAATGCATTAAATGAAGCAACAGGTAGAGAAGCTAACAAAACAGTGAACATAGGCTTAAAATGCTTTAACAACAGCCACAAGGAAATGAATGAACCCAGAAGTGGACCTCAAATTTAAAGCCACTAATTCTTCATTCACTTTGTCATTTGAAAGAAAATGGCATTAAAAAAAGAGCCCACCCTTTTGCTACTGTTGGAGAGTGGCAAAAGAAGATTTTCACTCCATTTAGAAGAAAAACAGCTCTACATGTAAGGCTCAAGGAGGAGTGAGGCATTCTGTGCTAACAAAGCAATAATGGAATAATTCTTAATGCTCCCTTCAATAGGCATTACAGCATTTTTGCTTTTATGCTCATTATAGGAGCTTTTAGGGCTTTTAAACATTTACAATAGCTCTTACCACAATCCAACTGCACACTAAAATAAAAAAAGATAAAGAATAACCTTATTAATAGTTGTTGATTCTCCTTACCATGCAAGGACAATGTTTGTGAGTCATAAAGGGCTTTACCTTGTGTATACAAAGGAAGAAAGACTTCAACAGGTACATGCACTAATGATTTTTGTTTTCACTCCCCAGTTAAACAGGTGCTGCATTTTGGTGTTAACTCTCAAAACCCACGTGGAATTTTATTAAACAATGCCACACCATACCTGGGCTGCACTGGTTGGATACTGGACAGGAACTGTTGGAATCCAACATATCCACACAGCATTCCGTTTCTGAAACCTAATGGAGGAAATTACATTTCACACAGTTCTTCAAGTTTACTGAAATGCTCCAACAACACCAGTCTACAGAGAAATAAGCTGTAACTGCAGGTAAAACTTGCTGTAACTTTCCTGCTGCACTAAGCAGCCATACAAGGAGAAAACAAGGTAGATAAACCATCAACCTGATTTTGACCTGACTGCTGCTACCCAAACAAACGCTTTGAGAACAAATGCACACTCTGCCATCAACACTGGACAAAGCCTCCAAG
The DNA here is from genome assembly GCA_002631895.1 of Agapornis roseicollis. Classification (NCBI taxonomy): domain Eukaryota; kingdom Metazoa; phylum Chordata; class Aves; order Psittaciformes; family Psittacidae; genus Agapornis; species Agapornis roseicollis. The sequence continues at coordinate 8,696 of NDXB01007471.1, read as the reverse complement.
AACTGCTTTAGAAATATACTTGCTAAATCTTCAATGAAACACAATTCAGCACCACACAAATATCCTGAGAGATTTGTTCAGAAATACTATTGCAAAAATGAGTGGAAAACCCAAATTTTCACTAACTTTCCCATGTTGCAATGATGATAACCTCTACATTCAGCAAAGCAATTCAACACAACTATAAAAGCTTCTTCCATCCACATTTAATAGAAAAGAATAACTTCATGTATCCTGAAGGCACGTAGCTTATTGTTATAAAAGCCAGTTTCAAAGCTATTTACAAATTACAACAAGCTGTGACATAAGCTTAGAGGTACACAGTTGTAAGAAACTCTATGATGCATATTAGGACCATCCTGGGTAGACTCGGGCACAGCCATTCTCTGAATCTGTACAAGCAAAATAGAACACAAAATCCCCAAGCCTTTTAAAGTTGCGCAGGTGCATTCCCCTAAAGAATATACCAAGTCAAATCAGTCTTTAAAAGGGTGAAGTATTCTTGATGGAAAGTAACAAGACCTTATCTATATTTGCCCATAGAAGTAACTTAAATACACCTAACAGGTAACAGCCGGTGCTACCCTGCTTATCAGCAAAAGCCATCAAATCCAGGAGTGACAAAGATCAAAGCTAGCAGGAGAAATGTCTGGGACTGTCAAAACCGAAATTAGGAGGCTACAGTAAAGAGCCAAAAGATCTATAGATAACATGCTTAAGACCAGTTTCTTATGGAGTTTTGTTGTTCAAACTCTCCTGCAAGCAGAACTTTATACTCTGTGACTTGACACAGTGTTTGCTTCAGAGCTTTTCAGCCATTAAAGAAGTTAACTTTTGGGCAATCCAGTTTTGGGATTGTTTGCAGTTAAACTGCCAAGCAGCTTGAAAAGTGGGATTTTTTGGATCATGCTCTTTCCCACACAGTGTGAGGTGTTATCTGTTGCATCCCTGCTTGCCTACAAGCATATGATGATGAAAAACTCAATGCTGTAATAGGCAATCAGCTATCACAGCCAATTGACCCATTGTCAAAGTTGCAGTTAATGACTGCTAGCAGTATAGATCATTAAATTAGAAAGCCTTCTATAAACTGCAATGTCAGAGGAAAATAATCTGGTTTATAGCACAACAAAAAACCATGAAGCACCTACCGTACTTTCAGTAGATTTGCTGGCAACTTCTGCTACAAGTCTAGTTAAGAGAAGCACATATGGCACCTCCATGCCCAGGAAAGACACAGATCTAAATAAGAACAGGGAAAGAAATCAGAATGTTTTATTAATGACAGAGAAGTTATGCTTGCCCTTTGTTAAGGAACTTTTGCTAACACATTTATTTGAAGGCAGAGGCCTTTAAGCTAAATCTGCTGGAGGGGGTGGGAGGGGGAATGACTTACCTTAGGTTCAAGACACAAATTTGAGGCATTCAGAGTTTTCCCTCCAGCTGCAGAGGGGCAGGTTTCTGCCTATGGCAGACTGTGGTTGCTAAGGAACAAGGAGCCTTATCAGTCTGCTCCAAACTGGGCCATGCAGAGACTACTCCACACCCAGGCTCTAAAAATCAATGTGATTGCAACAGAACAGTTACCGCCTGGCACCGCTGCTGATAAGCCTCCCCACAGCTACAGGCTCCTCTCTGCAGCAGTCAACTGTGATGGATTTGGAGCAGGACAGAAAGCACCCACCACTTTGAAAAGGCAGTACTGCAATCATTTTTTTCCATGACAGCACAGTCCTGAAGCATTAATGAAGTCTGTTAATAAGCAGGATATCTCAAGTGCCCAAGAACAGCCCTCCTCAATGTGGAACCGTGTATCACAGCCAGCCTTGCTCTTTTCCCCCTCCACTTTGCCATGTAACTCCACACATTACCTAAGGAAGTCCACATGTGTTTAATTAAATTGTTTGGATAAACTAAAAAGCACTATTGTTCAGACACTCCCTAAGTCAGTATTATAATATCTGCCTATTCTCTAGTCAATGTAATGCTGGAAGCCACATCCAGTTCTCAGAACTACTGTACCTGCAGCCTGGTAGCTTTAGTCTTTCATATGACAAATAAAACATAGGGATAGACAAGACTCTCTAACCAGAGCTTAATAAGAGGAAAGCATCTGAAAGAAAGGAAGGGAAAACTCCTTTGGTGACTCATTTCACAAACTGAGATTTGTGATTATTTTTGTTAACTAAGAATCCAGTGGATGAGTTTTAAATGACCACAGAAGACGTACCATGACCCTTGGCAACTTGCTTTTCTGAGGAAGAAAATCACTGAGCATTTCCTATGATTAATTTCCGTTCAGTTTTTTAAATCATAGCCTGTTGCCCCACCTTCAAAACAAGCTTGATGGGAAAACTTCATATCATCTTCCACTATCAGCTGAAAGCTCTGAGATCAATGACTCAGATCCTGGAAGCCAAACTCCAACCCTAGTGCTACAACTAATTTTGACAGTGAGGACTGGAGCAGGGGAGGAAAGGTTTGCACTGTTGTGATACCTTCCAATCTAGACATAACAATGGATGTTGAGTCTGTCAGCAACCATGATTCCATCAGTTCACATTTACATACCCTAATGATACCTATAGTAAAATGAAAAGCAGGCAATCAATGTAAGTGTACTGTGTGCAATGTTACCTGATGAAAGTTCAGACAGCACATGATCAGCCATGCTGTTGGAAAGGTGGATTATAGGAACCAAAGAATGTAAGTAGCAAGGAGCCTTTGTACACACAGATTCACCAGAGTGAGATATTAAGCTTCAGGAATGGCACTATCACCATATCCTGGGTGAAAATTAAGATGTATAATGGCAGTTTATACAACTGCTGGAAAGTGATGGCACTGCCAAAACCAGCAGGGAATGTTTAGCTTTGGGAGCCTTATACATATGGAAAGACACATTTGTAATTTACAGCTAAGCTTACACATTGCTTACTAAAAAGCTTTGATGTTATTTTTCAACAGTACCTGAGGTGACAAGATACCTCAAATGCAAACACTTCCTTTAACAGAAGAGTAAAATCATCTCAGAAGATAAAAGGAGAGGACCTCTCCAGAATGCAGCTCCTACACCCAAAAGCCGAGGACACCCAGCTGAGAGCTTTGATGGTAACGGTTTCTTCTTGAACACATTTGAACACAACAGAAACTACTTACAACTCAGTAAGTGATTGCTGAAGCAGGTGTTGCACTTATCTAGTTTGCCAGAGAGCTCTCCATTTGTGTCTAAGAGTACTTATATAAATGCTATGAATAATTCTGGTTTAGATTACATGGGGTATAAATTAATTTACACATTTAACCTCTTAAAAAGCAGGGGTTTTCTTTTCATGCCTTCCTTGTGCAGTACAAGTTGAGTAGCACAATTTGAAGGTTCTTCAAGGCAATCCAGTGGAGTCTAATGTTAAATGGATGTATTTTAAACAAATACACAGAATTTGCCTTATTACCTATCAGTTTTCTACAATCTATCTTCAGAAATGAGATACTGCTGCTTGGCTGAGAAAGAGTTCCTCTGGTGAAAACAGAGTTGGTAAAGACATCTGCTGATACATTCTTCATTATTTTGGATGCTAGGCAGGGATTTTTGTCAATACCTGATTATTATAATAGCTGTAAATACTCAGAAAAGGCAGATGAAAAAGGAATTTGTTTAAACAAGTATATTCCTGTTATGTAGAAAAATATTTATTTGCAGGAACAATTTCATACTAAACAAGAAAACATTTGTAAAAGTAACCCCCTTCTAAGCGCCTGAACCTCCTCTTTGTGAATGCAAATAGCTGTATAGCAAAAGCTCAATAACAGTTTTATTTCCATTTCTGAAATAAATCAAGATACTAATCAACAATACTGCTGCATTTATGGGCAGATACTTGTTCACAGCCACTAGTGATTCTAACAAACTAGAACATGTGCCCTGCAGCTGTTCTAAGTAGAAATAGGACACAAGATCTATCTGCCCTCGATTAATCAGCCAATATTTTTTATTTCAGTGAGAGACAATATCTAAGCTTATATGTATAAATATCTTGCTATATATATCAAAGCTTATGTATATACACACACAAATATACATGCATATGTGGTTGGTTGCTTTTCTGTTTGAACCAATTTTAATCACAGGAAAATGAAAGCAGAGATGAACAAGCTGCTTTAAAGCTTCCAAACATAGGAGATGTATGTCAAATTTCCTCAATTTACTTTTTAGTTCAGATCCCAAAACCACTTCTTCACATCCTCCTGGATTTGCTCTCTGCCAGTAAAAATTAGAAGCCTATTAACATAATATATAATATTAATATATAATAATATATAAATAGCATCTGTCCGTATGAGACAGAAATTCAAGCAGGAGGGTTGGAACTAGATGATCTTAAGGTCCTTTCCAACCCTAACTATTCTATGATTCTAAGCTCTTTTTTTAGGCTATATCTATATCTATGAAAGATATCAGACAAACTTAGGCATCCACATTCTTTATATGTAATTATCTGAAAAACATATATAGTGTTCCTAAAGTCTGATAGTGGCACAGCTCAACAAGGTTGAAAAGAGCTTGTAACTTGTAAGTCAGAGCACAAATCAAGTCCTTAAGTAAGGATTTGTACTGTTAACGAGTGTCCCTAAACCCATGGAATTAACACAACCCATTTTACTGCTTTTCAGCCACAAGTCAATCATAACTGTCCTGCCAATGATGTTTTAGGCTGTAATTTTAACTTCAGAAAGGAAAAAGCCCTAAAGCCTCCAAGACATTCAGTATACACCAATACTAAGCATGCCCCTGAATGAGGCAGCTGAAGCTTTAGTTTTCAAATTAACTACGTGAATATGATCAGGATCAGACACAGCAAAACCCACACAAATTGTTTTGCACACCCACAGCAGAACAATGTATGACCCCTAGAATATGTTTCATGTTTGGCAGCATTTTATGGCAAAAAAAAAAGATAAAGGCATGCACAAACGGGAGCCCAGATTAGAAAGTATTTATGCTTGAGATGCCAACACAGTTTTGGGAACACTGACTTTGTAATTAAAACGAGTATTTCACACCAGAGTTCCACATTTGAAACAAATTTCAAATCACTGTCAACTTGGATCTCAAGTGCCACCACACACAAGCTAAACACATCAAGATTCACTAAGGGAATTCTTCCTCTCATTGCTTTTAAAAGGAACTCAATTCATGAACACTAAGTGCTAGAAGGCATTTTCCTCCCACTCCTGGAAGCAAGTGATCTTTAATTCATCTCTTTACCTACATTTTCCATACTAGAGCTGTGTATCTATTATTTCTGTTGTATCATCAGTGTCTTTCTCTCTTAAAGTGCTGCTGGAGGATTGCTTGAGTAAGGTAATTTTTTCAGGTACGTGGAAAAGGAAACATTACCTGAATTTTAGGTGGTTTTATAATTCACTCAGCAGACCAAAAACTGAAACTCTATCACACTCATTCCACTGCCAAAGGCTCCTTAATTCTGATGTGACCTTGAATTAGTCACGATGAAACAGCAATACCAGGAAAGTCAAAATGCAACCTCACAAGCAACAGACTCGTAAAGGCCTGAACTCTCACTCACCAGCTCCTTCAGAGGCATGCACCAGCACACTGCATCTTCCCCGGATAACACCCAATGCTTGCGGTATGTGGTTTACTGCTAATTTCTCATTGACGCTGCAAGTGTTTCACAATAAACCTGCAAGGAAGAAGAACAGATAAGATTGTGCTTAGAACAATCTTTTATAAATTAGAGCTGAAGGAGGACTTGTTTTTCCAGCTTTCTTAGCGTGCATCCATGCAAAGAATGACTATCCCTCCCCTTACATCAAAACAACTGGGTAACAGGCCAGCAACCAGCAATTAAAATCTGTTTCAGACAATGAAGATATCTACTTTAAGCTGGGGCTTTGCTTCAAAAGCAGTTATATGCTTAGAGCAAACACCAATGAACACCAACAACAAATTTCTTGTTGTTCTGTCAACAATAAATTTGGCAGTAATGCATTCTGCTGTTACAACAGTAGTGGCAGTCTCTAAAAACTGAGAGCAGAAGTCAATACAAGTGCAATCTGATTGCCAATAGTATAACTATACACTACAGGAAAGATGCATTGGAAGCTGAAGAGATGCATGGCCTGAATAGTGCAATATAACTCTGTGTTACAGAAGTACATATTTGCTTGTGTATCCAGAAAAAGANAGTGCAATCTGATTGCCAATAGTATAACTATACACTACAGGAAAGATGCATTGGAAGCTGAAGAGATGCATGGCCTGAATAGTGCAATATAACTCTTGTGTTACAGAAGTACATATTTGCTTGTGTATCCAGAAAAAGCTAAAACCCCACAACCCTAAAAACTCTCTGATTGCCAAACACTGCTGAACTGAGTTAGCTTATTAGGAAAAAAAGTATCTGATGTTTTATTAGACCGAAAGTTTTATTAAAAAAGTTTTATTATTATAAAGTTTCATTATTATAAAATTTTATTATCTCCTATGGAGCCAGGCTGAGAGAGCTGGGCTGGTTCTGCCTGGAGAAGAGAAGGCTCCTTAAGGGGAGACCTTAGAGCAGCTCCAGTGCCTAAAGGGGCTGCAGGAAAGCTGGAGAGGGGCTTGGGACAAGGGCCTGTAGGGACAGGCCAAGGGGAATGGCTTGAACCTGCCTGAGAGGAGATTGAGATGAGCTCTTAGGCAGAAGCTCTTCCCTGTGAGGGTGCNAAGCTGGAGAGGGGCTTGGGACAAGGGCCTGTAGGGACAGGCCAAGGGGAATGGCTTGAACCTGCCTGAGAGGAGACTGAGCTGAGCTCTTAGGCAGAAGCTCTTCCCCGTGAGGGTGCTGAGGCGCTGGCCCAGGGCGCCCAGAGAAGCTGTGGCTGCCCCATCCCTGGCAGTGTTGAAGGCCAGGTTGGACACAGGGGCTTGGAGCAAGCTTCTCTGGTGGGAAGGGTCCCTGCCCGTAGCAGGGGTTGGAGCTGGATAAGCTTTAAGGTCCCTTCAACCCAAACCAGTCTGGGATGCTATGATACGGAGGCGGTTCGCTGCCTCGAGAACGCCGCACCTCAAGGTGAACCCCACCATGAACAAGCGCCCTTGGTACAGCTGGGCACGACGGGGACCGAGGGACGGCTCTTCCCCCCCCTCCCCCCCCCCAGCAAACCCCCCCCCCCCGCCGCTCCCTCAGCCCGCCCGGCCCGGGGGCTCTCCCTCCTTCTGCTCCGCTGGCCCAGTACCCTTCACCCGCCCCCTGGGACGCCGCTCCCCACACCGCCACCGCCGCCACCGCCCCCCGAACAATGGGGCAACGCCCGGGGACCGGACAACCCCCGCGGGCTCGCAGCCCTCCTTTCCCGCCGCCCAAGCGCAACCGATGACCCGCCAGACGGTCCCCGTCCGCCCGGACCCCCCGCCTGCTCACCTGAGGAAACAACCTCCGGCAGCACCGGCGGCAGGTTCCCGTTCGTACCCCCCGCCCTCAGGCGGTGCCCAGCCCGCTCCTTCCCGCGGTGACCTGGGAGTTGTAGTTCGCTCCGGCCGGACAACAGCCCATGTTCACCGCATGGACCGGGCGCTCAAAACTACAAGTCCCAGCAGCCCTAGCGCCACGCCCTACCTGCACCCCCCTCCGCCCAGGTGAGTGCCCTCCCTCAGCCCTGCCCCGACCAGCACCACCCGCCTGCGCGCAAGGGATGCTGGGATGAGGAGTCCCGCTTCTCCAAGCGGGTGCTGGGACTGGAGGATTCTGGCACTACGACTCCCAGCGTGCCGAGCGCGGCGGCCGCCATTTTAGGTGTTGCTTGGCAACGCAGACGCGCAAAGGAGGGCCTGTCCATCCCTCTCTCGACAAGCGCCGGTATCGCGATCAAAGGCTTAAATACTTCATTAAAGAAGTGTCAGGACAAGGAATACAGGGGGCTACAGGGCGTATGGACTCCTTCCAAGCCTTTGCACATTACACAAGTCCCTTAGTACCACCTGACAGCATCCTCCATCACATCTCACCCCAATGGACAACTGAAACATGGTAAAGGGCAGGATCTTGTGGCAAAGCCAAGACTGAAACAGGAGGCAGGTTAAAAGCAAATTTTACCTTCACACCACAGAAATTTCCTAGCCCTTGAAAAGGAGAATTAGAATTTGTTCCATTAAAATACAGTAAAGTAACAAGATTACAGACAATGCCCAGCATCATTTGGGTAAAGATATCAATCCTATAAAATGCTTTTTAGGTGGGAATGATTGAATTCTTTGACAATTGCTCTCTCCTGGGCCACATTTTCTCCAAGAAAAACTGAGTGTAATAAGGATAAAAATATTGACCAAGGAAACCCAAATTCAGCTTTGCTGAATATTTAAAGCTATACAGATAAAAATTAAACACAGCTCTCCAAAGAATTCCTAATCTGAATACTTCAGAGCAAGTGCATTTCACCGATTTAATCCTTTCAAAGGAGATGCAATGCTTCTGAGCAGAACCTTAGATTCCCAAAGAAAGATTGAAGTGCACTGCTTATGGTTGAAGAAACCAGAAGGAATTGGAATGCACCAGCCCTAGAGCTGCTCCAAAAGTGTGGAATGATTCAGTTCACTTTACTGAAGAGCTGAAGGTGGGTGGTTAAATGTGCTGCTTTCTGCTGTGTGCTAGAATCATGGAAGGGTTTGGTTTGGAAAGGACCTTAAGATCATC
>NDXB01007470.1:32469-57046 GCA_002631895.1 Agapornis roseicollis | reverse complement strand
AAAAAAAAAAAAAAAAAAAAAAAAAAAAAAAAAAAAAACAGAAAAAAACCCACAACCCAAACAGAAAATCCCACCCAACTTTTGGGGCCGGTGGCCCAGTCCCGGGGCGATACACACCCTGTGCCGCCTCGCCGCTCAACTGCAGCGGCAGACACACGCACCGGCCGGGTCGCGCCGTTCACAGCCCTATACCCAAAAGCCCCCCGGCGCGGCGCGGCGCGGCCCGGCCCCTCCCCGGCAAGAGCCCCGCTGCTCGGCGTGCCCGGCCGCCGGCGGGAGCGGCTCGGCGCTGCTAGCGCTCACCGCGGCTCCGGCGGCGCGGGCGGGCGGGGGGCGGTGCCGCACTTGTAGCTGTTCGTGGTGCTGAAGGCGGCGGCGACCCCGTGACGGGGCGGTGATCCCCGGCACGGCGCCATGTGAGCCCCCAGCCGGCCGCGGGCTGCGGCCCCGCTGCCGCCCGCCTGGCCTGGCCTGGCCGGAGCGCGGTGCCGGCCGAGCGTTTGCGGGGTTTCTGAACAGAGGAAGCCAGTAAGGGCTGAGGCGGTCGCGGTGAGGGAGCGGGAGCAAGGAGGGGGCAAGGACGGGGGCACAGGCGGGAACCGGGGCTGTTTAGTGCGGCCTCCCTCAGGGTGCGGGGCCTCCATCTCCATCCCGCCTTCCGCGGGCGAGGGAGTGGTGTCCTCCCCTCATTGGATCGATAACACAGGGGAGCTTTCCCGTCGCATTTTGCCCCATCCCCGGTTTCCGCTCGCAGCGCGGATGCCGGGCGGAGGAGTTCCCGTTTTTCCCCAGGCACCAGGCAGGCTTCAGCAGCAGGAGCCGGGCCCACCCCGGCTGTTGAGGGACACGGTCGGGAGTACTTTGCTGGAACAGTCTGGAAGTTTGCTCCTCCCCTCAGAGGTGCTGCCCAGCCCAGGACCATGCCCTGTTTGCACAGGGGTGCTACGGGACGTTCTGCTCCGGGGCCCCGCGCCGCCAGGTGGGAGCAGCCGGGCCGACCCCACAGACCGCGCAGCCCAGTGCCCTCCCGTCCGGGACAGCCACGCAGCCTCGGTGAGAAGGTTCCACCTCGAGGGCGCTGCCCGCAACTGCACCCGCGGCGCCGGGCTCCGGCGGCTCGAGGAGCATGAGAGGGCTCCAGGCTCCACGGTCTGAGCGAGCCGACCGGTTCGTCAGGCTCCTGACATTAACTTTTCCATCTCTCCGTTTCAGACTACTCTGGGCTGCTTTCCTTAATAACAAATAATATCTTTCTTTGCTTTGCCCAGAGTTCTCTTACCTACTTAGAATATCACTGCTGGAAGGTGGAAGAATTCCAAGCATGCTCCAATATACTCAACCAGTGCTTCCATGGTATTTTTTATTATATGGTACTGCTTGGATTGATGTGTTAAAGGTCTCCCCCAGGCAAGCTGTGAGACTCAGACAATATCTGCTGAGTCTCTCAAGCCTAAAACTTCTCTTTTGGAGAAGATATTTTACTATTGGAAAATGGCACTGGGAGAACTGCCAGGTCTTAGGCAGAATATATTAAGTCATGCTTGCATTTTATTTTTTTTTTCCCTCAGAACCTTTCATGAAAGAAGACTGAGGAGCTGTGATTTCAGTGACCTTATAGAAATCTGGAATATAGTCACATAGGTAAAATTCTAATGTTCAATCATGAGCAAAATTCCATTTTAAAGCAGAGATCCTCCTTAACCCCCATCAGGAAAGTAAGCCATGCATGAGTTATAAGTAGTGTTGGATAGACCAATGCCCAACTTCATTTACTCTCTGCAGCTCCAGCAGCTTAACAGAAAGTTCAGCAAAGCAAAGCCAATTGATGTTCTGAGGGCACAGCTCATGCTTTAACTCTGTGTAAATCTTGCAGCTGGAGATGCAAACTGAGGTCAAAAGATTATAATAAGGAGATATCCAATGTGCTTCCAGCTCAACCACCAATCTGAATATGATCTGCTGCCCTGCCCGATCTATCTCTCCTAGTCACATCTTCTCTATAGCACTGTTTTGGGGGCATTGGGACTGCATCTTATTACACGTTTACAGTGAATAGCACAATGACTTTTAGATGGGAGTATGATAAATAAATGTGCAACCAAATAGATGTGTGCTGTGTTTTGATTAAATGCAGAGAAAATAAATGGGGGGGGGGGGGGGGGGAGGGGAAAAAACTTTCACGTATGAGTTTCCTTGCGTTTTGTATGAAAAGACCTGTTGAGAAATACTCCTCGCTAACATTGCCAGTCGTACACACAGCCCCTTCTAGANGAAAAAGAAAAAGGGGGGGGGGGGGGGGAGGAGGAAGAAAGAGGGATAAAAGAGAAGAATGAGAACCTTTACATGAAAATGGTCATTTGGTAAGGATAGATGACACAACAGAAAGGCAAAATACATCCATCATTCTTTGATTAGGATTCATTCTTATTCAAGCCCAACAGCAGCTAATGTCAGGTTGTACAGAAGACTAATGTCAGTACTGGTGACAACTGCTACCTGTACAGCTAACTCAGGAGGGAAGAAATCTAGTTCTGGAGGCTAAGCTATCGTAAAGAAATTAAATGACCCTTTTTCAAGTGAGAATCCTGATTCTCACAGGAAGCATCTTATGCATTAGGAGACTGGCATAGTCCAACTAAAGGCCGTACCATGTCAGGATCATGTGCACATAGCCTGAGAGGCTTGAGTTTTGATTACTGCCTAAATAAATGCTTGCTGTAAACATTGCTTTAAAGCCAAGCAAAACCAAACAAACCAGTCCATCTCTGTGCCTTTATTTCTCCCACACAGAAGACATTGAACCTCTGTGTATGTGATTTTGGCAGAACAGCTCATGTTCCAACAGCACTATTCCGTTACCACACTCACCAGTACAGTTTGTCATGAAGTTCAAAAGGGGCTTATTTTTTTATAACTTTCAAATAGTGGAAGTAAGACACTGGGTGGGTGGTTTTATTGCTATTTAAGTGACAGAAACATGACTTTTGGAGTTATTCAAACACAGGAATTAAACCTATTAAGACAATAAAACCATTTGAATAATCATTTTCTAGCAAAGGTCTACTGATTAATAGCCATCAAGGAATATGGAGCCATGAAGTCAGTGATTTCCATTAAAGTGATAGTGAACACTGGGTTCTGAATCATGTTTCGGAACTTGTGTGAACTTTTCTAAGGCTAATACCTCTTTATAAAAATGTATTTTAATCTCTTTACAAAATGTATCTCATGGTGAAAAAATAAAACGGGAGAAAAGGCATTTCACAGAGTAACTATGACAAAAAGCATTATCAGGAGGCCAAAGAAAGTATGCAACCATCTGTAAAATAGAACATACCTTTGGAAGGCTCCAACTGTGACTTATTTCAAATAAACTTTTCAGCAGTGAAGAGGAAATGTCAAAGCTTATACTATAAAAGGAAAGATAGCCATCATGTAGGAAAGGTATCATGGTTTCCAGGGAAGATATTTCCAGAATCAGAATATTTTTAGTACCTAATTTCCAAATGTGTCTAACAAATTCCAATATGTTAGAAGATTTTAGCAGTTGGAACCCACCCCTCTGCCGGAAGTAGCAGCACAAGAGCACTGTTCTGTAAACGGGCTTTTGAAGCTCTTATTCAGGAGGCAGCAGGAGCTGGCTGCGCTGCAGGGTAGGCCAATACAGCAGGCAGGACAGTGTCCTCCAGAAGAAACACAGTCCCAGAGCAGCCAAACTACTGCTGGAGAAGAGCAGGTCTGATGGCAGCAGCCAGGGTCATCACATCCCAGTGATTGCTAGACAAGTCACAGCAGTGACACAAGTCTGAGGTCAAGCCAGGAAATCAAGCTGGAGGATCAGGATCTTCATCAGAGGGGTATATGGCAAGGCACAAACATGGCTGCTCAGGAAGGGCAAAGAAGGAGTGTCAGCTTAAAAAAGTTTTTGGGTGATGCTGGGAGGCCCAAATGAGATTTCTTGCAGTTCTCTCATGAAGCTGTCTCCTCAGCAGCCTGACCCAAGGTCACAATCTGCTCCGTGTCAGAGCTGGCCTTGAGAGCAGGCTGCCAGACTCAGCAGCAGGACAGGGCTCTTGGCCCTTACTTATATACTGGTCAAAGACTGTGTCATATTCTTTTACATTTCCTTTTTCTGCACAGAGCTAGAGGGTAACAGTGACACATCTGTCCTGAATACTGTCATAAAACTTGATAAATTTTCTGAACTCACAGTGTAAGAGTATGCCTCTCAATCTGATCAAAATCTGAAGGAGACCTATCTCAAGTTAGAAATGGGGGACTCATACTAAACTTAAATGAAAGATATAGTATATTTATGAACCAAAGACAGTGTTTCCAAAACACAAGTGGATGATGAGCCTGCAAAATCCTCTCCCACACAAGTTGAAACATTGAAGTCAGCAGAGACAGTTGTGAAGCAACATACTATTTGGTGAAGGAAAGAGAGAATCAATCCTAATTAACTAAAATTATAACACCCACAAAGGGAGTTATGCATTTTTAGACCTTGTCACGGTTTAAGCCCAGCTGGTAGCTCAGAACCACGCAGCAGCTCGCTCTCTCTCGCTGTTCTTCCTTCCCCCACTCCCGGAGGGACGGGGAGGAGAATCGAAAGAATGTAACTCCCATGGGTTGAGATAAGAACAGTTTAGTAACTAAGGTATAACACAAATCACTACTGCTACCACCAATAATAATAATGATAAGGGAAATAAAAAGGGAAGAGAATACAACCGCTCACCACCCACAGACCAACACCCTACCCAATCAGTAATTTAGCCCTTCTGGTTAACTGCACCCGGTTTACATACTGGGCATGACATGCTGTGCTACAGAATACCTCTTTGGCTAGTTTAGGTCAGATGTCCTGTCTTTGCTTCCTCCCAGGTTCCCCTCCTCCTTGGCAGAACATGAAACTCAGAAGATCCTTGGTCAGAGTAAACAGAGTAAACATCAACTAAAAACATCGATGTTATGAGCTCTGTTCCCAGCCTGAAAGTCAAAACCACAGCACTGCACCAGCTACAAAGAAGTAGAAAAATGACTGCTACTGCTGAACCCAGGACAGTATTCACCCCTTATTCCATATCAGTCACATCATGCTCAAACCCCACATTCTCAATATATCATCACTCTTATATACACACACACACACACACACACACAGAGGGAGATCATTCCTTAGTGCATGTACCAATCCATATAAAGCTGCTGAGTCCATCCGGTCCATAATGTTGGGCTCCATCTCTTGTAACAGTCTTTCAGAACAGGACAGACGGTGTGCAGTGTTGGATTGTTGCCTGCTGATGACAGTGTAGAACTCAGCTGGTCATGTCCGGTTTCTTCAATGTTCATTCTTTTGGGATGATGATCGGAGGGAAGTCAGGGCCAGTCACTGGTGACCTGAAGACATCTAGTTGGTGGGCTATAACAGTGCTACATAGCAGGCAATGGCATACAATTGAGTTCATTGGCTGTTTTTGCTTAAAATCAAGTCTGCTTGTGGTACACATCGGACTTCCCCATCTTCCCGCATTACCCACCAAGTATATCCAGGTCACTGAGCAAAAGTAACCCCATGAGTGGGTTTGCCTTTACCTGAAGCAGGAATGACCCAGACTGTCTTCCCCAGCAAATTCTTTATGTGCACCACAGGAACTTTGTCTCCTACAGTATGTAAAAGTTCTGACTGGGCTGGGCCAGCCCTGTTGGCAGATCCTCTAGTATTGACCAACCAGGTGGCTTTTGGTAAATGTGTATCCCAATGTTTGAAAGTCGTCGTCACCCCCACCCCCCACCCCCACCCCCCCTTGTTCTCAGTGTAGTTTTTAACAGCCTATTGTATCATTTGATTTTCCCAGAGGCTGGTGCATGGTAGGGGATGTGATATACCCACTCAATACCATGCTCTTTGGCCCAAGTGTCTATAAGGTTATTCCAGAAGTGAGTCCCATTGTCTAACTAACTGAATTCTCTGTGGGGTGCTGTGTTGCCCCAAGATTTGTTTCTCAAAGCCCAGGATAGTGTTCTGGGCAGTGGCGTGGGGCACAGCGTANGCCATGCTCTTTGGCCCAAGTGTCTATAAGGTTATTCCAGAAGTGAGTCCCATTGTCTGATTCAATTCTCTCTGGTGTGCCGTGTTGCCACAAGATCTGTCTCTCAAGGCCCAGGATAGTGTTCTGGGCAGTGGCGTGGGGCACAGCGTATGTTTCCAGCCATCCAGTGGTTGCTTCTACCATGGTAAGCACAGGACATACCTTTATAATGGGGACAGTCTCCCATTGGTATGTCCTCTAGTATAATGACTGTGGTTTTATATCTATATTTCATAAACTATCTTTATAGGTACTAAGCTTTGCAGCTTCTAGAATCTTTCATTTTATCCTTCACTAAGGAAAAATGAAGCCATGTTTAAGAGTGCCCTTTCATTCTAAGTCACTTTACAAAAACTGATAAGAAGCTATATATAGTGATTACTTCAGCAGCCTTTGAAATGCTGACATCTTTGAGGTGAGGTACAAAAAAGGTTTATAAATCACAAGGTAAAGCCACATTACCTTTTCAACATATGAGGCATAACCTTTCCTCTTAAACGACAGCAAATGGACACAGCTATTTTCCATGGGAAAAATCTTTACTTTTATCTACTGTTCCAAATAAGTTGTTTGCATACAGTGTCATTTGCCAAACAAGTGGAGCTGATCTTGTGCTGCCCTGTTTCCGCCACTTTGTAGGCTGTTGGCAAAGTCCTTTCAGGTGAGCAATGCTTGGAAACAGCTAATCCTCAGGACTGGTATTTCCATAATTTTTGTGGACCCCAGAATATGTCAGAAGACTGTATAAACTAAGCATGTAAAACGACCTAGATAAAAAGTGTACTCAAGGCTTGATATAAGGTAAATTCAATTCTACTTTTAATACTGCCTATTAGATAGCAGAAAACAAGCCATTGATCCACTGTCTAAAACTCAAGGCATCACACTGCAAAGCCAGACATATATTTTCATGGCTTATTGCAGAAGCAGTAGAATGACAGCTCTAGGAATCATCAAAATCATGAATGAAGGCCCACTTGAAGTAAAATATGTTTCGCTTAAATGTGATTGCAAGTTTAAACATTGCAAGACCCACCCTCAAGCAGCTTTGAACAGTGAGAGCATTTTGAAAAGGCTCTGAGAATTACCCTAAACCCATGACATTTATACTGTGTCCATACCAGCAGCAGGTGTATGTCCAGCTCTCATTTGGCCTGAGGTTATTCTGTGACTGGATAAGTAAGCCAACAAGAATGATGTTAAGTAGATTATGGTGTACTTCATGTGCCCAGACCCATAACTTCAGAGTAAGCAGGTGAATGTGCCCTATTAGCTGCTCCTGAAACTATTCTTTAAGAATTATGTAAATATATTGTTATGTTCTTGGTTGGAAAACATTAAAAAGGAAGATGAATTTTCTTGGATAAAATACGCAGGTCTTCAAGATAGATTCTCAAATATCTAAAATGTAAACTCCTGTATTTAAAATAATCCTCTAGGCTCCCTGTGCAAATGCAAAATGTGGAAATGGAAAGAAACAGCTACTTTCCAGTCAGTGAGTCATCTGATATTACCATAGATGTCTAAATAGAACATGTAAATCATGCCTGAGCAGTGTCTTTTTCTCTCCATGGACTATAAAAAGAGTCTAGACAACTGGTTTAGACATAAATGTCTGTGTTGTAGCTGATCAAAGGGAGGTGAGATATAGCCACCAGAGCATGGGAATGTGCCGACAGTAAAGACAACAGGCCAAGATCGGGTTCTGAGAGCACACACCACCAATTCATGACTAGTTTTAATCCTCAGTATGTCTGTTCCGGTCTTTGGTAATACTCCAGCACTAATGATTCCTCCCTTTTCCCTTTCTCTCCTTACAGTAAGTTGCTGACAAATATTCCAAATGGTCTTAACAAGTTGATCAACTGTATGCCAAGCATTTAGATGTGAAAATTTTAGAAAAAGTATATTGCGATTTATCAAGAAGTTATATATTTAAAAGGAAATAATTCTGCAAATTTTTCCTAAAAAATCGTGTAGTAGTACAAAATTAAGCAATCATTTTAATTAACTGCCAGTGAGAAAAGGAATGGTCATGGTTGGGTTTTTTCCTGCTTGACTTTTACATGAACAAGATGCAATTGAGCTGCTGCTCAAGATTCGCATATGATGACTTTTTACAACCATATGGCACTTTGTGGGGGAGTTCACATTAACATTTCAGCTTGGATCATGAGCACACTTTTGAAGTAAACCTCCTAGCCGTCCCCACTTACTGTGTGCTTTGGTTAATGTAGCAGAGCAGTCTTGGGGCTCATTGACTGGATTCCTCTAAGGGCAAACTAAGAGTTGAAGCTGCAATCCAGGAGTACGCCTACAGTGTTACAATCACAACAGAACAAACTACAGCTAGTCTGAGGCGATCCTCATGTCCACACATAGGGGGGATATCAACTCCTCAGCACCAAATATTTTGCTCCACAGACCTGTGCTGCCCCATGCGACTTTTTAAGACAAACATAGCCCACGTCAGTTTGAGATTACAGTCTTCAGAAGTGTCCTGGTATTCCCGTTACGGCCAGAGTGGAAGGCTGTAGTGATGTTCTAAGTTAGCTAGAGCTTGTAGCTAATGAAAGGCTAGCATGATGCATGGCATGTTTCACAAAGAAGTACCACAGTTTAGTTGAAGGTTACCAGCTGTAAGTAATGTACATGATTCTTCCTCATATAGAATCATAGAATAATTAGGGTTGGAAAGGACCTAAAGATCATCTAGTTCCAACCTCCCTGATATAAGCAGGGACACCTCACACTAAACCATGTCACCCAAGGCTTCATCCAACCTGGCCTTGAACACTGCCAGGGATGGAGCATTCACAACCGGGCAACCCANATGCATGGCATGTTTCACAAAGAAGTACCACAGTTTAGTTGAAGGTTACCAGCTGTAAGTAATGTACATGATTCTTCCTCATATAGAATCATAGAATAATTAGGGTTGGAAAGGACCTAAAGATCATCTAGTTCCAACCTCCCTGATATAAGCAGGGACACCTCACACTAAACCATGTCACCCAAGGCTTCATCCAACCTGGCCTTGAACACTGCCAGGGATGGAGCATTCACAACCTCCCTGGGCAACCCATTCCAGTGCCTCACCACCCTAACAGGAAAGAATTTCTTCCAATCTTAAGCTCCCCTGTTTAAGTTTGAACCCGTTACCCCTTGTCCTGTCACTGCAGTCCCTAATGAAGAGTTCCCCCCCAGCATCCCTATAGGCCCCCTTCAGATACTGGAAGGCTGCTATGAGGTCTCCACACAGCCTTCTCTTCCCCAGGCTAAACAGTCCCAACTTTCTCAGCCTGTATTCGTAAAATGAAGATAAAAAAAGAAACAAAAAAGGATGTTTTAAAATATCATCAATTTTTTATAAAAAATCAAGATTCTGCAAATTCTGTCAAGAACCAGTTTTGTGTAGATAGAAACACATAACCACTACTGATAGCTGCTGGATGAGAGCTCATGGAAGCAATGGCTGCAAGTCAATAGTCACATTCCCTTCTGCCACTTCTATTTCCTAATATAAAAATATAAAAAATAATACAAACATCACATAATGGTTTATAAAAATACTGGTTTGTTGATAGTTAGAAAGATTAACCATATAATTTCCATGACATATCAGTGGATTTACAAACCAAAGACTTAAAAATTCCCTTTACTTCCTGCAGTTGTGCTGTATGCTAGTATAAGTGGAAACTGTACTCACTAAGGTCTGGAAGCCACACTTCCACAAAATCACCGTTACAACATGCATTACTGCAGACTCATTTTAAAAAGCAAAAAGATTGGATGAAATAGAGGGTTGAAGTATCATTATTACATACTATGTTTTAAACATTAACACAAACATTTTTTTAAACTTCAAACACATGAAGTAGTAACTGAAAATAAAATCCAATAGCTGTAACATGCACTGAATGCGCTTATCTGTATTATGGAATAAGACTGGTTTTAGAATGTCTATCTAGTATGTGATAGCTACACCAGTGGTTTTCAGGCTTGGGTTTGCAGGACATAGGTGGGAAGCATACTAAATGTATTTACCACTAAGCTGACGGCTGCACAGTGCATCATGATTGGCAGACTATGAACATCATTTCAGGACTGACAGTGGTCCTCCAAGAAGTCTAGGGACCAAGAATCACATGCTCCATTGGATTAGGCATGTAATGGTTTCTGTAGGCATATAACAGTAACCTTAATTTTTTTTATAGTCCAGAAATAGAAACAGACTTCTCCAGGGCAATCACTTCAGCTCAAATGGGTGTCTTATAAAAGTTTGGTAAATTGGCTCACCAAATAGTGATAGTCTCCATCAACCGCAGAAGGAGTCCTAGGGGACTAACAAGGGGACACCAGCTCTACTTCACTAGCTGTAGATAGCTACAGCCATGACTATTGAGAAGAAAGGATCTGAAACATTGCTGGGAAAAAAAAAAAAAGACAAGACTACTAAATCAAAGGTCTTTGCTCCTGTTTCAGGCACAGATGGGAGGATCTAGAGGGGTTTGCCCTTCCCCAGCTGCCCTCAACATCCCCCTCCACAGCCACTGTGAAAACAGCTGAGATGCTCCAGCTCTGAGCCATGCTTCCTCCACCAGTTCTTGTGAAAGGGATGCTTCTCATCCAGGGGCTTTGGAAAGGGAGCCCATGGGACCATTCCCAAAGGAGGGTCACAGCAGGCATCAAGGCTGCCTCTGCACAGCTGGGCTATGTATCTACTCTGATACAGAAGTGCTTGCGTCAACATGAGGACCTTACCTGATCATTGCCACCTAAATCTGGCCTCTGCTTACTGTAGACCAGTGTCAACACGGATGTGTTGATATTCACACAGCTGAAATAGAGGAGCTCTGCAGCCTCACAAACCCTGAGGAAAGGAAACACAAGCACACAACTTAATTGGGAACAAGTTTTTACCTGAATCAACACAGGAGTTTTTCTTCCTGTAGTCCCATGGGAGCCATGAAAATCTCTTTCTTTGCACAGTACCTTCCAGAGAGGAACCTGAAATTGAAGTGAGCTGGTACTGGTGTTCAACACATCCACATCTTCTAGAAATCACCTTTTTTCTGCTGGTGCAGATTCCAGAAGTGGGTGCATTTGAGTCCAGGTTTCTTGGTGCAATACAGATGCATCCTGTGAATTAGCTTTGTATTAACAGGATTTGAATGCTTAACACTCAATAACTCAATCTTGCAGAGGAACGCTTGACTCACGCATACTCTGTTGGCATTCTGAAATACATCTGCTCCTGGGCCACAATATTTAAAGTTGTCATATCAATGATGAAAAGAGTTGAACTGAATGAAAGGAAGTTAAAACATATACACATATGCTAAAATAAAAAATAACTAAATCTGATATTTTCCAGTTAAAAAATACACTGTTACATTTAAATTTAAAATCTCTAGAGAGGCTGGTTGGGTTAATGTGGATAATTTTTTAAGCTTTTCCTCAGTGGAGTCAATTTTAATTTGGGGATTAAATGAACAGCTAATGGAGACATTCAGTTTCTTTCCCCTTCATACAGTTGGTGTTTACTTAAGGATTTTTTCTTAACAATCAACACTGCAAAAAAGCACTGCCTTCAATGAGTATTTAGAGCACATGTGACTTATTAAAACCTTAAAATAAGCCCTAGGTTATTACATTTGCATTCATTAACACCCTTGCTTTGATAAATGGCTTTGCTAAAAGAGCATGTTTTAATCTGCCGATACTACTTTCTTGCAAAACTAGAGAGTTTTACCAGGGTTTTTAGGATTTAAAGCTGTGCAGTCCTTACCAGGTATTGATGACATACTTGGTACTAAGAACTCTTCTACAACCTGATGCATTGTGTTCAGTATTGCAGTGCCTGCATATGCTCCGTATAACACAATTCTTTAATAGAAAGAAGCATGAAATTAAAATAATGTAAAATAGTGGGGAAAGGAAGAAACTTCTTTATGGACTTTGAAACGTTGCAAAATGATATGGATCAAAACAGTTAATGCACCTGTTAAGCTTGCAATAAAACTTCATTTGAAGGTTTTCTAGACAGTGGTTTATCTAGGATTAAATGATCTGTAATGACAGTTAGATGAACAATTGATCCATTCTGGAATGATCCGAGAGATCTCTTGTTTTCCAGCATGATCATTCTGATACCCACACCATAAGTTTACCACTTTGGTAGTCTTTTCTATAATGCAGCCTGGTTCAGTTCTGCAGCTACAATTCAATCAAAAAGCCATGTCAGGGCTTAGAGTTCTATTAGCTGGAATAAGGAATGTTAGTTATTTGTCACACTTGAAGACATTTCTGTTTTCTGGACTTCAGCTTTCCACTGAAGACTAATGCTCAAGGGTTTTATGACAACTGAAGAAGAATTTTTTTATTTTTTTTCTTGTTTTCCCTAACAGAGACTTAATGCATCCTGGTATTTATCTGCTTTCCAAGATTTTACAAATGGTCACATATTTCATAAGATTTATGGCCAAAGTCACGAGAGCTGTCAGCACTGACATTTACCCATCAACATTAAAGAGTGAACCATTGCAAAAATATGTATGAGATCCTTAGGAGTGTAGAACTGTTCAGATTCCTTTTCTTACTCCTTTTGGGTTATGTCCAGTGAAGAATTTAAAGGAGGCAACTCCTAACTTTTAGGCTGACTTTCAAAGAGAAATGCAGAGCAGATACCTGAGCTCTTTCCAAAATTTGAGGTAGGCCACTCAACAGGGAGAACTAAGACTTCTGAAGAATTATGAGAACGCCGGTTTCCCTGTTCCACTGCGTTCTGCCTCTCAGCAGCTAAATCCTCATGAGGCTTCTGAGCCTTACTGCTTCCTGGGTTTTACCAGGAGGCCTCACATTGCCCCATGGCTACAATGCTTTGCTGCAAGAAAGGGAGCCTGAATTCACTCAGGCTGAGAAGGGCAACCTACCTATGTCTCTTCCTCCTGAGTGAGTGCTAAAGATACAATAATAGGTATGAAAGGTTCATTAGAAACATCTTACTACTGTGTCAATTACTACTTGCAATTGACACAGTTTTGGCAGTGTGCAAGGCAGGCTCAATTCAAAGGATTTTGCGTGCTTCTCTGCCTTGATTTTGGTAACCTCTGAGGCTTGGGCAGGCAGACAGCATTGCAGGCTGAGTGGAAGACCTCCAAAGCATGTAGAAACCTTCAGGGTTAAATAGCCACTGGGCAGGGATTCTTGGATAACAGGCACCAAGATCTCAGTCCAGTTGTCTAAGCATAAGAGGTATCTAGTAATGTCTGTCAACTCCTAGGGAGGTGCTGTTGGCAGGCCACATGGGAGATCTCTGCTTTTCTGGAGTGGCAGCAGCAGGCAAGCTGATACCCTCATAATGCAGATAGGCTCATAAATGGAACTAGATACCTAAGTTTTTGCAACTGAAGTATGTAATGACCAAATCCCTTGTTAGGAATGGAAATCTGGTACCTTGCTCCTGGACTTTGGTACACTTGAGAGGATACTTCAGTAGCAGTAAATACTAACCAAATAGAGGCGAAAACCAGTTGAAAACATGACTTCTCTATATTTTATCGTACTAATAAAACTATATGGAAAACAGCCCATGCCAAAGCACAGACCTAGTTTAGCAGCCTCCTACTGTGAAGTCTCTAAGAAGTGGGAATACAAGAAAGTGAGATGCAGCTGCCTCCAATTTCCACTCTTTTTTTGAGGTCAATCAGATCATACAATAATTTAGAGAAATATGGACAGATAAATCTATCCATGTTCTTTCTAAGAAAAACAAGTTGATCTAGAGTGAAAGCCCACCTGATGAGATTTATGAGCAAAAAAAAGCATCTAAACAACATCAGGACTGAGTGCTTACCCCAGAAGGCATGTGTTGTGGACACACAATGGAGAAGGCATTTGCCAATTTCTTTTTAGCTTGGAAAGAGCAGTCACAGTGAACATACTTCCAAACCAGATGATACACATGGTTCCAGAGCTAGTACAAAATGGGCAGATGATGGCTACAGTATAATACTCTAGTAATACCAGTGCAACAGTGCTAGCTTTGCATACTGCTGTTTTCAATGCATCCAGCCAAAAACAGTATCATAAGGATCTCACTTTTTTTTTCACAGATAAATAGCAGCTGTAGTGAAGTCAAATATGAAATTATATCTGAAAAAAAAGATCAATTTTTTTTTCAAACACAAAGGTTGACCTTAGACATATTTGCTAGACAAGACTCACAGATAAGTCAAATTCAGTTATAAAACAGAAAGAAGACAGTATTTTTTAGCAACTGCATTATGTGAGCAGGAGGAAGAAGACAATACCAACATGCAAGTTTGAAATCGCTAGAAACTTGGCCATCAAGCCTAAGGCTTTTTTCTGCTGTCTCCAAGAGGATCAGTTTACTAAAATAATCATTTAATCCTATGTGCTTTGGGAATACTGCACACTTGAGATCTTAACATTTAAATCCTGAGCATTATAAAGCTAATACTTTATGCATACTCAGATGTTCATAGCATAACATTCACCCTTTATCTGGTCAATTATACTTTTTGTCATTTGCAACAAATGATGCAATGATCCAATTCAGATATTTATGCCTGAAAATGGGTTTACTTTACTTAACAAACTTTCTTGTTCAGGGTATTAACAGTGATGAGATCCAGCTTGTTAGGCCAGAGGAGATTAAAAAGCCAGTATACATATGCTTCATAAAAAACAATAAGAAAACTTGAAAATAATTGTGCATTTCTGCCATGTGCTGCCCTGGTGCTGTAGATGTTTGCTTTGTACATATTAACATGTCCATTCTGATATTACTCAGTTGAGTCCAAGATCGCCACCAGCCAGCTGATGTCTTTTTAGTGTCATCTTCTTACTAACTCAAATTGAAGGTAACAGTGACAATACATAATAGCTTACTACAGCAAAGGTCCTTGATGCAGTGGGTCAAACCAAACAGTCAAATGCAGGGCTACAAAACATAAAAAAGTCACCGTATTTGAAAGTAAAGCAAATCCCTCCCCTGCTGCCTGCACACCTTTATCGCGAAGGACAGCCCTTGGTCAGGATTGTCAGTCAGCATGCACAGACATTCTGTGACAGCTTGTTTTCCCTCTTTTCCTACCAGAGCAGATGGGGAGCCCAGGCTGTGGCTCACCAGCCTGACCAGACTGAAGAGGTAGATGTACAATTTGTAAATGATATTTTCATCCGAGGAGTTCAACATCTACCAGACAAGCATAGATATTATTCTTTGTTTTTAGGAAACAGAAGCAGAAAGTTTGTTATCTGAAAGAAAGGTACACAAAGTCCCTTGGAAAAGTGTGGCAGGAGTGCACTAGGATACAGGACAGTCTTTGTCTCTCAGACTGGGACCAGGCTCAGGGGCCTACAGCACACTGCCTTTCCCATGCTACTTTACCTTTTCATCTGACTGATCATGTGCCAATGTTGACATGAGAGGAAATTGCATAAGGTCTCACCAAGCTCATTTTAAGACATTACAGAGGTTACAGTCTAACCCATTTCTCCAAATTACAGTCAATCAAGCATAAAGGTTCACCTGAAACACTTTTCCCCACTGTGTATGTCTGGGTACAATACAACAGCTGCTTAAATGGCTTCTCAGCATCTGGTAATGGGACACTTGTAAATAGTTCATACAGCCTCAGCATCCCAAGGAACTAGAAGAGCCTTGCCCTTGAGCTTCCTCAAGAAACAAGAAAGTTTGGGAGAAGATTGACATTGATTTTTAAGAAATATTGGTATACTGTGGAAAGAAGAAAGAACTGCAAAAAAGCTAATTAGATATAAAGAAGGTTAAAAAGGATGACCTAAAGGGATAGGCTGGTATTGATTGCACACAAAATGATGGAAGGCTGATAGGGGTGCCATTTGCCATGAGTAAGAGTATGGCAGCATAATTAATGCCATTCAGTAAGAATTATACTGAACAGATTTTGTCATACGAATATCATTAGTGGGGCGGATTAGAAGTTTGGGTGATAAAGGTAATTATAGTGACATAACAGGTTTTGACAAGGGACTTTACATCATGCTGCAGGACTTTCTGTTTAAAAACAAGTTTTGTACACAAAAAAAAATAAAAATAAAAACCCCAAACCACCACAACCAAAAAGTGTAGACACACACTTAGTTATAAGAAAAATAAGATGAAAAAGATTTCATAATATTATCTAGTTCATCATCCAGGTGTGGATGCTTGAATATAAAATGAATTTCAAATGGAAATTAGATTTATACATTTCTAAGGAGAAGAATTTTAAATGGGGTTGTACAGAGTTTCTATTCTCGGCTCAAGAGTATGAAATTCCTTTATTATTTGAACCAAATACAAAAGAATCACTGCAGCCAAAGTACAAAACCTGGCAGCATGTTAAATTATAAGAATGAGTCAGCTCAACACAGAGACTGTTGTGCTAGTTTCACTTGAACATGAATATAGGTCAAACATCCAGATATGGAAAGGCAGCATACTGTAATTCAATGACTTTAAGAGTTCCAGTTTAAGGGAAATAGCAATGCAAAATAAGCTCGTAACATGGCTGTGTGATGATGAGGGCAATACGATCTTCAGACATGAAAAAAAGAATTAATCTGTCAGAAGTAGGACAACTGTATCTGCCCAACTAGGAAGAGCTAAT
Organism: Agapornis roseicollis; assembly: GCA_002631895.1. Taxonomy (NCBI): domain Eukaryota; kingdom Metazoa; phylum Chordata; class Aves; order Psittaciformes; family Psittacidae; genus Agapornis; species Agapornis roseicollis. The sequence continues at coordinate 40,290 of NDXB01007470.1, read as the reverse complement.
TGGGATTTTTTTCTCTGATATTTTCCATCAGAAAATTCAACATGCTCAGAGGGAGGTCATATTTCAATAAAACTCGTTAGAAAAAAAGTGGGAAAAGGTTTTGACTTTCATGATGATTCTCTAATTTTTAAATCTATGTGGTTTAAACCCACAATGCCCTTTATATATTAGGTGACACTATATCATCTTAACGAATGAAAAAAACCCATGCATATTAAAACTCTAATGAAATGTTTCCTGTTTGCTGTAGGAGTACTTTTGAGCCTACAGTTGTAGAAGTTGTTAATATCTTCTATTTTTTCTGATTTGGGAAAGGGAATCTCTGACATCTCATACCTTCTGTCAGCTGTGGTTGTGATTCAGATATTGAAACCTGAGTCCAATGTCAGTATTTTAAGAATATATGTAGTCAAGAAATGTCATAAATGAGCTGCAAGAAGGATCTGAGGTTGGACTTCTCCAAAACACAGTTTGAAAACAGGGTTTTGGAATTTTCCTTAGCTAACTAGTCCAATAGAAGCATAAAGAGACCTAACACGCGGACCACAAGCCAACAGAATTCCAGTTAAAATTAAGTGAACATTTATTACTCATTGGAACAATTAAATTGGGATTACCGTAAATCCATCAAATTTTTGAGCCTTCAGGATGGCATGCTTTCCTAACAGCAGGTTTGTAGCTCAGTTACAACATAGGACTCAATACCAAATTTCTGTGGGGACCTCCTGCAGCTTGTACTGTACAGCAGGTTATCACAGCTCCTGGGTTTAAGCTTACGAAAATGAGAAAGGAAGAAAGCAGCAATCGGGCACTGCTCAGTTCAGGCAGCTGCCTTGTGCAGGCAGTACACGTTTGCAAGACTGAGCTTTACTTGCCAAAGGGTCCGATACGACAGAAAGGGTCTGCAACGTGAAGGAGACCTTCCGCATCTCTTGCTGAAGACAAGAGATGAACTGCACAAAAGGAGATACACTGAAAAAAGTGCAGGCATACATCTATGGGTACAGCACTGTCAGCAAAGCACTTTCAATTTTCCCAACGCTTCCATGCAAGAGTTAAAAATGGTATCATTTTAGAGGGAGTTCTCTGAACAGGACCCAGTGTGCAAAACTGTTTCAGTCCACAAATCAGCAATATCTCTGGGGCAACAAGAGAAGCAGCTTAAACAAAGATCTAAAAGAAAAAGAGAATCAACACATTCCATCCTCTAACAGACTGAACATGAGATATCACCAGAAAGACCCCTTCCTGTGCAGATCACTCTACACTCCCATCACCTTGCTCTGACTCAGCTTTTTCCCTGCCAATCAGTGCTTCTGCAAGTGCAACTGCAACCTTAGCTCTTTTCAAACATCTCATATAAGTGATAATTCCTTCCACTTAAATCCACAACAATAATGCTTTGCCTTACAGCTTCCAATTAAGATACACATTTTTGCACATTGCTAATCTTTGTATAATTCATGTTTCAGGAAAAAAAGACCTATTACTATAGAAAATACTACAAATACAGAGGAATTTTAAAGCTGTATTAGAGTATAAGAAATCTTTCTTAATTTAAGCAAAAAATCCTCTTCTTACACAGCATATCAATTATGAGAAGATATTTCCGTTAGTTTCAGATAAGCAATCATCTTCCTGATGTATGAGAAATTCAACAAATACAGCTAATTTGCATCTATTCACCTTTCTCTACCCTTAGATTGCAAGTTTTTAGACCAGAGACATTTCTTAAATGTTTGGAAAGTGTTCAGCAAACTGTGGGCACTGGCATAAATAAATAATAATACCATAGTCACTGGGGGCATTTAAGTAAAATTACACTCTGCTTTAACTATCAAGCTCCTCTTCCAAAATCCCAGATGAGCAATGATTTTCAGAATCTTGGTTTTAATTTATCTTGTTTCATTAAGAATTTTCTTCTAGCAAAATAGAACTGCAGCCATACATGTCCCATTCATTTATTCCTTCCCTATACACCCACTGATGCTCAAATCAATCCCTCTTTCTTAAATGCTGTGGGACGGATTCTGTTCTATTTGCTGCTTCTCAGTTCTTGTTGCTTTCTTTTGAAAATACAGTGTCAGCCAGCACTCAAAATGGAAGAACCTCACTCTTCTTTGGGGAGTTTATTGTACTTAAGGGATGCTTAAGGCACAGATGAGGCACTGGAGTCAATGCATACAAAGACAAGATGCAAAGGAGGAGCAATGAGTCTGCCAGCCCTCATGGAGAATAACAAGAACTTCTTAAGGAAGAGGAGACTAAAATGAGTTTGCTATAGCTCAGGAGGTCACTCAGCTGACTAAAGCAAGGACTAGAGCAGGTTTTGTTGTTTTGACTGGTTGGTTTTTTTTTTTTTTTCATTTCCTTTTTGTCTTTCTTGAAAGCTCCAAGTTCTGTCAATTTGAAAACTTAGTTTTCCAGGTTTTATTCAAATACAGTTGGCTTCATTTGAGGTTTAAAAAAAACAAACCCCAACTTCCACCTTTTGAGAAAATTTAATATAACAATATAATAAAAAAGTATTATTTAATGTAAGAATATAACACAAAAAACTTTGTCTGAAGCAAAGTCCCATGACACACTGCAGAGAGATGACGGCCCTCAGTACTGTCCCCACCGTGGGAGCAAGGATGGAGGCTTTCACACTGGGAGGCTTCACTGCTGCCAGAAGTGGAGCAGTAAGTGTGAAAGAAGGAAAGAAGTGGAAAAATAGGATGTATTTTGACTGATAACAGGCCTCCTCACCTCCCCACACACCAAATGTCCTCCTGCAGGGAGGACAGGTGCAAAAGAGAACAAGCAAATTGAATGAAGAGGGAAAGCAAAGGCAAGTACCCAAGGAGAGCAGTGAAAAGTGAAATGAAGGATAAAGGAATCATGACATCATTGGCAGCAAAAGCAGAAAACCAGAGCAGCAGAACTACATAAGAAGGTCTTTTCTTCCCATCATCCAAGTTATCCTCAACTGAGTCAATTCTTGTGATACTGAGTGAGTTCAAGAGTCAGGTAGCAGCTCACTCTTTTTATTGCTTTTATAAGATGATGTGAGATCACCTGAGACAGGTGACAAAGGCTGGAGACAAATCTTCCAGAACAGCTGGAAGTGGTGTAAAATACACATCGTGCACCAAAACCAGCTGACTTTCTTACAAAATTGTACTTTCCAAAAAAAGGGCATAAATACTCTACTCCCCCTTAAGCCCAGCACCTGCAAATGAGATATGCCTTTTAGAGAGCACCTTCTAATGCCCTCTGATCTTCCAGCGAGTAACAGTTAGAGTGGGGCAATACCAAAAGATAAACATAGATTTTGTTGGTACAGCCCCAAGTTTTAACTTAAAAAAAAACAGGATAGTTTAATCAATAAACAAAGCAACAACAACAAAACAAAAAAACTCACAAATGCCCTTTTCTTTAATCACAGATCTTGTCTTCATTTACATTTGCAGGGCCTGCTGGCAACTGAGATAAACTGTACTTCAAGAGAGGCATGGAGGGGGCAGGGGAAGGGCACCACCACACTCTGCCTTTCTTTTTCTTCCAGTGTTTCAATCTGTCTTTTGCAGACAGACCTGAACAATATGCAATAGCAAGTATTTCTTCCCTCAGAGAGGAGAAATAAAGGCTGAGATCTGTATCTGAAATCAGTGAGCCTATCTGTGACTAATAGCTTTTCAACTTCTGCTTCCTTCTAGATGTCACAATTATCTGCATTTCCCCAAATTAAGTACATAAATTAATTAACATAGATACATAAAACCAAGAGAAAGTACAAATTATAATCTTGTGCCCAGAAAATTCTCAAATTGGGAATTTAGGCTTGCATCTAACCCAGAGCATTGCTGTACATGAGTAAGCATCAGAACAGAAGGACATGTCACATGGGGTTCTCCAGGGGTCTGTCCTGGCTGCAATACATCTCAGTATTTACTCCATGATTCAGAGAATGCATAATGAATTTACAGATGGCAAGAACCTAAACCAAAATGAATGTATTACAAAGGACAAAATAATCTTGACAAAAATGGAAATAAGGTCTGGGGAAAAAAAAAACAGCAACACCCCAACAGGGACAAACTGGAGATACTGTAAAAGCAAATGAAGTACACAAATACAGAGCACAAAACAGCTCATTAGAAATCAGTTCTGTTGAAGAGGACCTTGAACGATACCAAACAGGAGCTGAACATAAGCCAACATAAAGCTACGGCAGGTTTCTTTAGGTACCAACAGGATTCTGCATGCATCCAAGAAACAAAATACAATATGCAAAATGTGTGGAAGAACCCTTCTGCTCTGCACTATGGGGCATGGCTGTGAAACTGCCTTGCTCTCACAATACAGGAGTAAGTAAGTAAATAAGTAAAAACTCGCATGGGCCGACTGGAAGAAATGCAGAGAAGAGCTGCAAGAACAGGACTAGGAAACATGACCTTGGAGGAAAGACGGCACAGTAAGTTTTTGAATCCAAAGAACATAAGACTAAGACATGACATGCCAATAGCCCTCAAGCAGATAAAATGCTGCTTCAGAGAGGGACTGAACACTCTGTTCCCCATGTTCATCCAGGAGAAGGGAAAATGTAAGAGGCTTAAATTTTAACAGCAGGGTGTCCTGGTTTCATCTGGAATAGAGTTAATTTTCTTCCTACTGGCCGGTGCAGTGCTGTGTTTCAGCTTTAGTCTGAGAACAATGCTGATAACACACTGATGTTTTAGTTGTTGCTCAGCAGTGCTTACCCTGATCCAGGACTTTGCAATCTCTCACACTCTGCCAGTGAGGAGGGGCACAAGAAGCCAGGACAGAGCAGAGACAGGACACCTGACCCAAAGTAGCCAAAGGGGTGCTCCATACCACAGCACGTCATGCCCAGTATATAAACTGGAGGGAGTTACCCATAAGGCTCAGATCTCTGCTCAGGATGGGCTGGGTATCGGTCGACAGGTGGTGAGCAATTGCATTGTGCATCACTTGTTTTTCTTGGGGTTTATACCTTTCTTTTTTTGTTTCTTTTTTTTTTATTACTACTATTATTACTATTTATTTATTTATTACTATTATTAGTATTTATTATTATTATTAACCCTATATTTTACTTATTTTCACCTATCTTATCTCAACTCACAGATTTTACCTTTTTCCAGTTCTCCTCCCCATCCCACTGTGCAGTGGAGAGCAAACAGATGCGTGGTACACAGTTGCTGGCTGGGGTTAAACCATGACACAAGGTTTCCATGACAAGGGAATTTTCACTGTTGGCAAGAATAATGAAATGTGGGAATGGACTGCCTGAAGAAGACATCAGACAGACTTTCCTTGGGAAAGACAAATGACTCTGCCTCGGAGTAAAGATAAACCCTAAATATCCCTTGCAGCCCTATAATTCTGTATTAGTAATATATGTATTAGTAAGCAGACAAACAAACCTAACAACCTGCACCCTTTAAAAGCAATCTCTTCATCATGACTAGCCAGCCTCTTTCACTGATTAGGTAACTGTGTCTTGCTGTATTTCTCTTTCTTGGCCCTCCCCAGAAGAGCACATCAGCTTAACCTGGCCTGGAGTGCCTGCTGTACTCTCTGATTTCCTGCACATACACCTGGGCTATTTCTGCTTTCTCTAAGCAACGCTTTACAGAACATACAAAAGCCTTTATGGATGATTAATAGCTAGCTTTCAAGGCTTAATGATTTGGCTTAGAAACTACATCTTATAGATCAGTCAGCTAATCTAGATCTTGGCCAGCTTCTCTTCTGCTCTTTCCAACAGACAGTGAATATTCATCCCAACATCTCTCATGCTTTCAATCATTTTTCTCCATTATTAACCACCTATTCAGACAATTATTCCCATGTTGTACCACTTTGCTAAACAGACCATCACTAGTGCATTCCCAATGGATATGCAGAGAAGGCTTAAAACTTGCTCAAAACAAAATGTCACTAAAGGCAGAAATCATTCAGGAATCAGTACAGTTTTCTAGTTCTGTGTATTCTGTTTTCCATTTTTTGGCTTTGCAATGATGAGACTGCAACATATCTAAGGGAGAACACACCATTTTACTATACGTTGGGTAATGTACACAATTTCAAACAGCAATTCTTTCCTTCTGTTACTGGAAGAAAGATGAATAATAATGTTAAAATTAGTTACAGCCAGTATGTGGTAGATGGACCGTTGCCATATGGTGGTTATGTAAATTGAATGACAAACTAAGGATCTAGCATTTATAAGCACTTTTGCACACTACAGGAACCCAGTCTGCCTGTGCAATGCCTACTAGCTTCCATGCCAGCTCTCTGTAAAAGATGACATCAAAAAATTGTTTTCCAAGATCCTGAACAATTATTTCAAGGAAAACACAATCCCCTTATTTGCCTAAATATGAAGAATATTAAATTCACTCAGCAGTCTTGTTCGTTATACAAAGTAGTCATGTTCTCCAATTAACTTTAATGTATATTTTCACTTGGTAAAATGATCTCCCAACAATGCATGGCTGTGTTGCCTGTCTGGAAAGGTGCCTGACCATATTTTGAGGATAACTAGATGCCCAAGCTTAGGGCAAAACCAGTTACTACCTGGAAGCCATCAAAGCCACCTGCTTTTTCCCTTGATTAGATAGAGAATTTAGGACCAGCTTCAGGAGTCCCAATACTCTAAGTATCTGTCATCAAAACACAAAATGGGGGCTTCAGACTGGTGAGCAAGATGCTTCCCCACCAACATTACTCAATAAACTGTAAATACATTCTAGAGGCAGCATTTCAGACTCCATATGTAGCTATCATGTAGCAAAGTGTAAATGCACTTACTACATATAATTTAAAATATTTTCATTTCTTATTGTTTCCACAGGCATGGACAATAGGTACCAAGAAAAACAGATAATTGCATCAGAAACCAAAAATCAGTTCCTTCTAAACCTGAGTCACTATATTAATAAAAGCTTTCACTTCCCAGGTCATCATGAAAGCATAGCACCTGCTATGAAAAATAAAAGTTGAAATTAATTACAGTACACAACGGCTTCATGAATCTTCGACATACAGCACAGATTAGATTCCAGACTCCTACTGTCCCACCACACAAACACACGAATATTTTTCTCCAACCATATGCACAGAGGCTAATTAACACAAAATCCTTTCTCCTTACTGAAAAAAAAAGTCTTCAGGCTTTATTAGAAGAACAGGAAAGCAATTAACTAAAGATTAAAGGGGCTCCATCTGCATGAAGCGTGATAGAAATTACCAAAAGGAGCAAGAGACAGGTAACAGGGGATAAAACAAAAGATGGGGTGGGGAAGAGAGAATGAGCAATAGAAGGTTAATATTAAAATCACAACTGGAGAACTTTCTCAGCAACCTGTTGGAAGTCAGCCAGAAGGGACAGATCTAACGTAGGCACAAGCTTAGGCAAAAGTCTATTGTTTCTGCTACTCAGGTCAGATTACGTGACCATAATGGCCCTTCTCCTCCTTGTAACTATAAATTACACCTGTATAAAGAGAGAAGTGAATACTAAGCATAAAAATCAAGCAAAGTTGTAAATCTAAGTCGAAGTAAAAACCTTACTTTATCATGATAGCAGAGGCAGTATGTAAGAGGCATTAACTTTATTATTGACTTCTCTGTCCAAGTATATACCCCTACATCAGTGTCCTGGGTTCAGCAGTTGCAGTCAGTTTTTCTTCTCTTTAGTAGCTGGTGTTTTGACTTAACCCGGGAACAAGGCTGATAAGGCCGATGTTTTTGGTTGTTGCTGAGCGATGTTTGCCCTGACCAAGGACTTTGTGAGCCTCATGCTCTGCC
>NDXB01007470.1:14344-29435 GCA_002631895.1 Agapornis roseicollis | reverse complement strand
TTTTTTTTCCAGAGGCTTTGTTAACCAATAGTCAGGTAGTCATCTTTAGCAAAAGCAGGAATGAGATGTGCATTTCTCCCTTCCAAATGATGATTCTGGGAATATAATAGGATTCAAGGTCTGAAACCAGCATGTTTATAGATGCCCAATAACATGACAATGTAATGCAGAAATTTCTGTTTACAATATCTCTTCCACCATCCCCAAGATAAAGTTTCTGCATTTCAAAAGGTGGAGGCAATGTTTCAGTCAGTGTGTTTCTTTTTAAATGTAGAAGTTAAATGGAGCTTGGGGCAGGTAACAGACATTAACAAAGTACCATTCATTCCTCTGTTCATATTCAGTAAGGGATTAAATAACAGCTATTGAGCTGCACAGGTTCTCGATGTGCTAATTTTGAGAGAGCATCTGAGCAGATGTCTCCTAGCACTGTTAAGATGTGTAACTATCCCACAGCCCTAGGAACAAAACAGAAACGCAATCAAGCAAACTTAAAGTCCTCATCCTCACAAACATCATTCTGGAACTTCAAGTGCCACAACCTAGGAACTCTTTATGGAAATCCCACTAATGACTCATTCCTGTGCCACAGCCTTGGCCAACGCTGACGTTTCCACAGTCATTTGCCTTCCCTTTTAGAATATCCTCCTCTTTTCCCAAGGATGCGCTTACAGGAACCGGCTGTACTGAACTACTGGTGGGTTTGCCATACCCCGAGCACTTGTCGAGCTCTCTCTCACAATAGCAAACTGCGTGCTGCCATCTCGCGGCTGCTCAGGAGTCTCACCCCGGCCAGGAGCTGCTGCCGCTTAGCCCCGCAACACCAGGTCACTAGGGTGATCGGTTACAGTCAAAGGAAGCATCAGGTAAGTTAGGCACAAACTGAAACAACCGATTCTCATTCGCTCCTCTGAAAGTCAACAGAAGGTCAGGCGATGCTGCCCGACTGCCCACCTTGTCCTTTCCATCTTCGAAAAGGGCAGAGGAGAGAAGGTGGGCTCCAGCCATCGCTGGCTTCCTGCCTCCACACCAGCTCCCCACCCACATTCAGGCTTTCTCCTCAAAAGTCACTGCAGACCTAAAAAGCCTAATTCCTCACTGCCTCTGAGCTGCTCTAACCAGTTTTCTTAATGCCCACCCCTCACACCAAGATTTCCTGCTGCTCTGCCTGCAGCCACTCCTTTAAAAGCCAGACTCATAAAACCATAGGATGGTTTGGGTTGGAAGGGACCTTAAAGATCACCTAGTTTCAACTCCCCGGCCATGGGCAGGGACACCTTCCACTAGGACCAGGTTGCTCAAGGCCCCATCTAACCTGGGCTTGAACACTGCCAGGGTTGGGACATCCACAACTTCGCTGGCTCAAGGTGTTCCCACTCCTCCTCCAATATCTCCCTGGTCCAGGGAAGAGAATGTGGCAGTGTAGCAGCAGATAAACACAACCTAATAGTAACCATAGCCCTACTGCCCTTCCTGTTCACACAAAAAACACTTGCTCAAAGCCTTTCACTCTTTATACCACAGTAAAGTGCAGACAATGAGATTTTAAGACTGTGAATGCCACAGGGCAGGAATTACCCTGTTCCTCTCACATGTGCTTAGTATAAAGTTCAAATGAATACAGCAGCCTCAAGTGCTTTCACGAGTGTTACTGCAGCTACCCAATTACTCTGATGAATTTTATTTACTTACTCATTTATTTTTGCTCCAAAAATAAAAAGGTGCAGCTCCTCAGGCAGCAAGCCTATTCATAGCAGGAGAAACCAGGATTTCTTGATGATTTTTAGTTATGTGCTACCTTTCACCAGCTCAGAATGACAAGTTAATGACGAGGGAGAAAACAATTCAAGGGCACCAAACCTCATCTGGAAAACAATAATAAACCCAAGAGAAAAATAACTACTTCACTTCTGGTTCATGTACGCAGATATAGTGAGAAAAACAGGGCTGGACAGGGCCTAAAGATCTCAACCATTTACTAGGTGCTTATAATACTTTTGTGAACTGTTTCTTTAATCTGTTTTTAAAGACACAAGTGTAAGAGGATCCACATTGTTCATGCCTGGATCTCTCCCTGCTCCACATTGCCTTTTTCAAAATCATCTAGGAGACTCCATAAACAAATTTATAACTCCCAACTCAGTGATGTTTGTATCACCTCACCCCTGCAGAAAAATCACCCAACACTATCAAATGGGAAGTGCTTTCAAAACTGACCAAAAGAACCCACCCCAGGACAAACCCTACTTCTAACAAATCAAGTTGCTTAAAGAAGCTAAAATAGTAAGCAGATAAAAAATAATTCAGCATAACTCAACCACAGCCAAAGATTTAAATGATAAGGATTGGACTGGGAACTATGCAGCTGAGTAAGAAGATAAGCACCCCCTTACTTGATGGAAACAGAAAAACAACACTTTCCTTGGGGAAGAGGTCTTTCATGGAAGAATGAGAATTGTCCTGTAGATGTGCTTCTGTAGTTACCATAGCTACAGAGTTAGTTTTATCCTTCCTTTCTTTGAGATATCCTTATTCATATCTTAAGCCTTGTCCCTCGCCCCCAGACCTGTTCAAAAAGTTATTTCAAAGATTCTCCTACATTTAGATGACACTGCCCTGCCCATCATTGCAGGTATTAGAAACCAACCCACCTAGATACAAAAGTTAGCTCCAAGACACAAAAATAAATTATTCTGTATATGGAAGTATCTTACTCTATTAGTTTGGTTTTGAAGCCAAAAATTCTAATTCTTTGCTTGCTCACCATGGGTCAGTCCATGGCTGTGCATGCATTCACAAGGAGTTTCAATGGCATCCTCCACACTTCTCAGTACATGTTTTTCCAAGATGATATTTCTTTTTGAAAAGGAGTCTCACACAAAACATAACTGAGTACCTGACCCTGCATTGCTGCAATGAGTTAGTTGCCCTATATTTACAGAGGCAACATGACTGTAAGCTAAGACAGCTTACTGAAAACAGCCTTCAAAGAGGATTATCTCCAGTATCACCTCAAAAAGCAGAAAAGCAAATTTGAAGTTAGAATCATGAAACGATAATTAAACTGTAACTCAGGACAGCAACAGCCAGGTGAAATACAATTTATGAGATCTTTGCATGTTGTTACACTGCAAAAACCATGGCTTGCACAAATGGAACTGATGCCAGCCTGAGCTTATAGACATTATTGACATTTAAGAAAGTAGCCCCTTCAGTCTTTTAAGAGTGAAAGGCCATTTTCATAATGCCTAAGTTGTTAGCAGTTCCAACCATGTTTCCAATGCAGTTTCTATGCCAGCTGCTTGCAGTTTCACTTATAGGACTCTGCAATATTAAACAATTGGCTTCAATTTCTAGAACAGCACTGCAGCCAAAACTCTTGTAAAGATGTTTGTGCATCTACCTGAGGCATTCCATGTTCTGAAGTCATTAACATGGTATACTTAAAATAGACCTTAATAGAAACCAGAAAATTACGTAGTCAAGGAAAAGTGAGTTAGCCTTTTCATTAAGAAAAAACACATTTTCTAAAGCAAACAAATGCACACCAAAACATACAAACAAATTCCCCACACACAAAACATACAATATTCCCAAGATGCCTCCAATTACACTTTGGAAGAGTATGTTAAATTCTTGATGACTCAAGTCAGAACAGTTCACCTTGGCACTACTCTTATGTAAATGATGGGACCAAACAGAATATGTGTTTACTGTCTTGCCTTGATAACAACATATAGCAAGCTGTGAGGCAGTTCCATCAGAAGGGCCTTTACAGGAGTCATAGGTTTACTAGAGGTAATTCTACCCTTGGAACCCAAGAGAGAGGAGGGCAGTCACATCAGTGCAGATCATAGAAGATGCCCCTCACAGGCAGGTTTCTGCCTTGCCATCAGCCTCAAAACAGGTCTTCATAAAAGCTCCAACCCCAAGCAGTGAGGATATAGGTAATCTATAGGCTACATAGGAAGAAAACAACAACAAAAAAAAACCAAAAGACATCGAGTTACCATGGGACAACTGCTGCTGTTGCCACTGCCCTCAGCAAGTAGAAGCATGGAACAACAGGATACTTCCACTGCTCCTTCCCTAAGGATAACTGAGCATGGCCAACTGGCAGATGCCTCCCGACTGCTGGACAAACATGGCAAGGTAGGAACCTGTGATAACACTAGTAGGCTTTATAAAAGAAGCAAGAGATTTCAGCACATGAAAATCTACAGTCATGGTGGAAAGGTCTTTGACAAACCTCGGGAAAGACAGCAGGTGGTTGGTGCAAACTAGAAAGACACTGAGTTAGCTCATATAGAGCATGACACCCACATGCAAAGGGCAGAAGCAGCTTAATTTTTCAACATCTTTTACATTTAAGCTGGCAGATTCTATTCTGATACAAAGTATTATTCCTCTACTTTAATATCTTGTCTTCTAATAACATTCATATTTCACAGGCTGGAAGGCTGCTGCTGCAGCCATTTAGAAGAAAATGTGGGACAGTTCCACCTCAAGGTTCTGGTCAACTCAACCCCATCATTTAAAGATGGATGCATATACCTTAGCCTTACTATCTAAATTTCCCACAAATAGCCCATCAACATTCTCTTAGCTTTCTCGTTTTATAACTGATGTGCTACACACACACACACACAATTTCATACCAAAAAGATCATGTCACACACCCTTACTTACATGTCAACACTTATATCCATACTCATTCCCAAGTCCAACATACAAAATCATTAAACAGCACAGAGGAGTCTGCCACATGCAAGTGTTCTTTGAGGAGCAAATGACCACATTTACCTACTGAGATTTAATAAACACAATCTGTTCAGTTCTGAGCAAGGTTAAGAGGTGTTTTGTTTTCCTTGTTTTCCTCATTAATACTAATGGTGACAAGGAACTTGAACCAGCACAGACACCCTGTGAACCCAGACACCACCTAATGTGCTCCCCCTTTGACACCATGGAGATAAATGCCTTGATGGATTTGGAAAGCTGTTTCCACTTTTACATCTGAGAAAAATTATCTATCTCCAGTTACCTGCCAATATCATGAATAATTTTTTTGATGGAAAATGCAGGTTTACCCATTTAAAAGACGGAATGTGTCTGGTTTAGGCTTTATCATTCTTAGGTAGTTATGTTTGTTCAGAGAGTGAGTGACAGTTTGGATTTAGACACACTGCTGTGAAGGAAATAGATTACTATATTTTGCACATCCACATCTATTTTAAGTCTAAGCTGCAACCAACCTTCCTTGCCACAAGACAGCGACTTGAAACCATTCTACTGATCCCTTTGTTTGCACAGGAAGTCAGAAGCTGAGAAGAACTGTAAAATCACACCACCCAGGAGAATAAAACATCTGAGCAAGGGTGGAGAAAAATGTGAGAGCATATGCACACAAGATACTCTGTAGATCTGTGCTTTTTGGTCTGCTATACCCCAGAGCTCACAGAACTCTTTTAGGTGACATCAGGCTTCAGAGAAGTGGGCCCCTACAAACCTCATGAAGTTCAACAAGGCCAAGTGCAATGTTCTGCATGTGGTTTAGGGCAATCCCAAGCACAAAGGCTGGACAGGGACTAGACTGAGAGCAGCCCCAAGAAGGACTTGTTGGTTGACAATAAGCTCAACACAACCTGGCAGTGTGCACTTGCAGCCTGGAAAGCCAAGTGTGTGCTCAGCTACATGAAAAGGATAGTAGCCAGCAGGTTGAAGGAAATGATTCTCTCTCTGTACTCCACTATGCTGAGATCCCCCTGCAGTTCTGAGTTCAGTTCTGGAGCCCCAACACAAGAGGGACATGGACCTGTTAGAATGAGTCCAGAGGAGACCACGAAGATGATTAGAGGGCTGAAGCACCTCACCTGTGAAGACAGGCTGAGAGATTTGGGGTTATTCAGCCTGTGGAGACCTTAGAACAGCTTTCCAGTACCTAAGGGGGCCTACAAGAAGGCTGGAGAGGGACATTTTATAAATGTATGCAGTGACACGACAAGGGGGAATGGCTTTAAACTGAAAGAGGGGAGATTTAGGCTAGACATAAGGAACAGGTTGCCCAGAGATGGCTGCCCCAGACCTGTAAGTGTTCAGTGCCAGGTTGGATGGGGCTTTGAGCAACCTGGTCAAGCAGCAGGCGTCCCTGCCCATGGCAAGGGGTTGGAGCTAGATCATCTTTAAGGTCTTTCCAATCCAAATCATTCTATGTTCAGTGGCTGTGGGAAGATCACCGGATTGTTTTGCTGCCAACAGCTCAGCTGACTCCCAGGCTTAAAGCACATAAGTAATGTGAAAGAGCAAATTCAGTTCAGCCAAGAAAGCTGAACTAGCTCTTACTCCAGAAAGGCTTGTTCTGAGAGAACAGACTAGGTAAATCCAAGGTGCCTTAGACTGAAAAGTCAGGAAACCAACCACGATCACAACAAACAGTGCTGTTACCAGATAATAAATTTAGTACAGTGAATCACCAACAACCTCAATCTTGCCTGTAACTGAGGTAAAAATACTGTAAAAACTGAAGTATAACTGAATAAGCAAGGTACACGAGCACATCCTCCTCAGCCATCCAGACTTCACAACCATGCCAGCATTGCTCCTGGCAACACAGTGAAACAGTTCAGTTTAATCTGTTCTGAAGAAAAATGTATTTGGTCTATGTGCTATCAAAGGCTCAGGCTATCCTTATTTCCCACTAAATTCTCTGAAGTCAATGATACAATTTCCTCATTTGAGACATGGTTTCAAGTATACAGTATTTTTATTAAGATTACCAATACCTTGCCAGTCCCCAAAGGGATCAATGAATCCAAACAGCCTAACTTTTCAAATTAAGTTCCAGTCTGTGTCTATGAAATTACTACTTTAAGATTGTAACTGAGGAATAGTGGGGAGCAAGCTACCTCCAAAAGGGAACTACAGCGTATTTCACATCATTCACTTCCCCTCTACTCCCCTTTTCAAGATAGGTGGAAAACCTTATGCCTAGCCAGTAGCCTCTCTTTAAAGTCTCCTTATTAGTACAAACACTAGGGATTTTCTACCAATGTAACTATTGAGGTCCCTTTCCTCTCTACTGATCACCCTCCAGCCAACCTACTGGTCTACTCTTGTAGTTTATCAATCATTGCATATTTCACTGTTCAGCAAATTGGAATGATGTGAAATATCCACCCAGCTTTCTTCCAGACATCAGACAAAAAGAGATCTAAAATGATCTTACCTTAGATCTCATCAAGTACTTCAAGCACCTGACCAGTCACACAAATCCTTCCCACAGTAGCCTAAAGTTCATCCCAACAGAAACCAATCAAACACCAAATGGCAATAATGACCATCAACTATCTAAGTTACACCTTTTTTTTTATTCTTCTATAAAACTGAGAAGACCAAACAGTACAAGGACTTCAAGCCCTGGCATCTAACATTCCAGACAGAATAGACCAACAGAACACAAAAATAGAAAACATTTTAACACACACAAGCAAAAAAACCAAACAAAACCAGGAAGAGCAGACACCCTCAGCTGAGAGATGATTAACTAAAGAAAAGGTGGTTTTGAGACAGAAGCCAGCACTTCATTAGACTTCAGCAAGTCTGATACCTCCAGTGACTTTCACTTCTTGTTTATGCAATGTTTCACAGCAACCAAAGCTACCCCCTCAAAGCTTCAGCAGCAGGAAATATGTTACCACTTTTTAAAAATTAGAAAGGCTTCCATGCAGAATGGTTAGATCATCCTCAAAGTTTTCCATAAGATATCTCACATTCATTCTGAATAAAAATGTCTCTAACAAGACTGAACCTTAACCATGAAGGCCCACTAAAGAATTTACATGTCTTTGGCTAGTCCAAGCAAAACAAACCAAAGCAACGTACCTCATCAATGATGCAAGACTGCACCTTAATTAGAAACTCATATCCAGACACATTAATGCATAACCCCACACCTAAGTGCCTATGTGGATCTTGACTATATTTATAGCTTTATTCTAACTTTTCAGAATTTCTTGAAAAATTCACCTTGTACAAATTACAAGCAGTAATTAGCAATCCTTCTCCCTTCCCTTTTTTGTTTCCTCCCATTCAAGATGGTTGCATAGAAAGATTTAAAAAAAACCCAAAAACAAAAACAAGCCCATAATCAATCATTTATTTTTGCTATTGGAAAAAGAGAAAACAAAGCTATTGCACAAGCCAGAATGGAGACTTACGCCTCAGAAGATCTACCCAGTAGACTGAACCTTACAGGAAGATACTGGGGAAGAAGGAAGAAAAAAAAGGTGGCATTTGCAAGTTATTAAGCCACATCTTTAAGAAATTTGCTACCCAAAGCTTCAAATAGAACAAAACAATTTTGTAGCTTTGCTTATCTACATGGATGCAGAATTGGAGATACTTCAGCAAAAGCTTACCTTTGAGAGAAGAGTGACTTCACCTTCATGTATTTCAAGATGCAGACTGCACACATACCCAGGACAGACAGCAGAAACCACACATATTTACTGAGAAATGAACAACTATTCTATCACTACACCTGCATTTTGATTTCTTAATCTTAATCCACAGGCATTGAGGAACTTTCGTTAACATGAATTTACATAACAGCTTGATGTCTTCCTTTACAAAACAAACTATACAGCAGTTCTACTTCAACTATAAAAACAAGCAACATTAGCTGGCCACCAATGCAAATTCAGTGCAAAACTAGGTAACCCTTTTTTCTTATTAAAAACCCATCATATCCTATCTCCTTCAATATTAATATTCACTTTCATTTTAAAAGGGTAATATAAAAAGCTTGGTTCAGTTAAGGAAGAGTTGTGTTTACAAGGAACAAGCCAGCATCAACAATGCTTTCTAAAAATACAGCAGTGTCAACCATCAGTGTGGAAAAAGTGTTCACTCCACAAGTGCCAAAGTTTTAATAACAAAACCCCACATATTTATTACAAGAGAATAATACAATCAACAAGTTTCAGTGATCAAAGAGTAAAACTTTACAAAAATGCAAACACTGTAATTTCCAGTTGTGGAGTGCTAAATATTCCAGGTTTACAAACACGACATCTTTTTGTTTATGCACACTTCAAAGTGATTTCCAGTCTGCTTCATTTTCCATCAGTACATTTATTTTCCAATACAGTACATTTATCCAAACAAAAGAGTGTACATTCAATATAAAACATCTTGATCAACAGTTACAGTCCAGTTCCCATTCACAGTATTTTTAGTGCAATGCACTAACAGGGCCAAATATTTCTCTATCCATAAAAGTATTTTTACTCCTGATCTTGTGATCAACATTTTTAGATATATTTTATACAAAAAGTATATATGAACATAAGGCACCTCCCTAAGTAAGGGAGTGAACCCACATAAAAACATGGTATTTCTTCTGATGCACAATACCTTTCAAATTGTAGCAATTTGACACAAATCACTAAACATTTTCTATAAAGTAAAAAACAAAACAAGAAACCCCCAAACCACTGACGCAGGAAACCTGCCAAGAATTTCATAATGGCAGGCATGCAGCTGCTTTACTACAATCTTGATTAAAAGGTTAAAAAAAGGTATCTAAAACATTTTCCAGATTATACAAAGTCAAGTGCTACCCATTAGTGGTCATTCATGATCTCCAAACAAAAAAATATTCTGAGTTTCTCCCATACTATCCTCCCTTTTTATTAATATTTAATGAAATAAGCTAACATTATGAGTGGTTGTGCACAGATTGTCTGTCTATAATACATCAGCAAATATTCGCTACCTTCATATTAACATTAGTGTGTTGATCTTTCAAAAAATAAACTGAAAAAAATAAACTGCAACTATCGTTAAAGTGCTTGTGTATCTTTTTAAAAAAAATGTAAAGAATAGAGGAATGTGGATATGCTTGTAAACTTCCCAGATGTTTACAACATTTTCCTATGAACCACATACGGAAACAAAATGGAGATCTTTGCAGCAACTTAAGTACAGCGAAATTCACAATGTCCCAGAACAGGGAAATCAGTCAAACTGAACAAATGGATGTTATGGCAAATACTAAAAATTAGTACAATTCAGCCAATATACACTACGTTGTTTGCTCTTATACATTCATCTGTAATAAATTTAAAACAGTATATAACACAACATTTGTCAAAGTAGGATATCACAAAAAAGCTAGAGCTGTTCAATCAGCACTACTAGGGAGGACCAGTATGCACAATGAGCTCTCTGAAGGATATTTCCTACATGAAGAACAAAATTCTTCTTCCAAAGCTGCTGTTCATTAACTTGCCTCTGTACTTTTTTCATTTCAGAATGTTTGCTCTATACTGTCAAACCTCAACTGCATTGAGATAACTGCTAATTTAGAAACACATGTGCATTTCAACTACTTCAGTGTTTGGGAAGAGGCACTGTCCAAGAAGTCAGAATGGTTGTTAATTCAGTAAGAAATCAACAGCTTATGAAAATATTTCCTCCTTATAGTAACATTATCAGGGTATTAACAGTTCCAACAACAAACTTAAGGTTTTTTTTATTCAAATGGACTTCAAACTTTCTGAACATCACCTGAAACTACGTGAGGAGAAATGCAAATAAACTAATGCTTTGAGTTTACAGATAGAGTTTTGTCTTAAATTACATTACATAAATAATTTATAAGTCTAAGCTTTTAATTCAAAATGCAGAAGCCACTCCTCCTCTCAAATACAGTGTAATTCAGGGTCCAGCTGAGCATATTTCTGAAGTTCTGTCCCACTTAGCCAAGAATTGTTACAAGGTCACAAAAGCACCAGGTTATAATTTAACATAGCTGGCTGGCAAGTCACTATAAAAGCTGAACTCAAACCAAATTACCTCATGGGCAGTAGTTATTTCAGAGTTGAAATACAGGACAAGGCACATATACTTGGCTTTCTTTTCACCAAATATGCTAGAAAGATAGTTCTGAATAAGGATGTTTAAAAGCTCTTATAGGTATCTCTACTCTCTCTCCTCACTATAATTATTTGTACAATCCCCCCAACTTTCAGGCATCAGTCAGCCGTGAAATACAAACTGACCACATACATAACTTACTTGTTTTATTTTAAAAGAGGTCCTTTTAGGAATACACTATCTTTAACATGAAGGCTATGGAAAACTGAGAAGTTACAAATACAACCCCTCCAAGTGCCAAAAAGTTCCCAGAGTACCATATAAAAAGTTCAGAAATTCTTGGCCAGACTTCCACATGTATTCAGGCTTCAAACAAAAATTCTTGATAAAACTTGATTAATTCAAAAACTAAAATGACCAGAAGTTTCCAAACCTGTGCTTATATAAATAAGCATTGAAAGAATCAAATTCTAAATTTGATGATTTAAAATGTGTTTGTAGGCACCTAACTCATACTGATTTTGCACCAAAGCAATTAAGCACCTGAATTACATTCCAAAAACCTGTTCCCTGTCTTTTTGTTGACAGTGCATAACCAATATACATTAAAATTGAAAGAAAACAAAAAAAAAACCCAAAAGAATAAAGCACAAATGACAATTCCAACAAGTACAGAGATATTTTTTTCTGTCAACACCTTTTAATGTTGTACCTTCTTTAGTACTTCTTCAACTGGGTCACAGAGAAGTTAACAGGTGAAATTATTCAAACAAAAGTAATGTTAATTTAAAAAATTTACTATTTTTGACATATATTAGCTTGATCACAACAGCTGCCTTAAGACAATTTCAAGATTTGATTCAGTACAATTTAATCTATCTTCTATTCTGACGTCCTGCAATGACAAATTTAGAAATTAACTCTTTTCCAAAACACTAAAAACATGTAAGAAATAAATTTGTCATCTACCTTAGTATTTAAGCCACTAAACCATAAATTTTTTTCGGCAAGAAATCAACAACAGCAAAAGAAAGGCAGTGGTTTTGTTTTGTTTTCTTTTAAAGAAAAATAATAAACAAAACACATTTTTTCCTCACCAGACAACAGCTTTAGATCTTGTACTTCTGCCTTTGGTTTTATTTTCTTCAGGTGAGTGAGATACGTTTGCTTTGTGAGTTTTCTTATGATGCTCTAGAAAAGCTTTTCTGGCAAATGCTTTCCCACATTTATTGCATCGGTGCAGAGAAAAGTTTTTTGTTACTTTTACTTCAATGCCTACATCAGCTCCTTCGTACTTTTTATTGGGAGAGTTAGAGATGACATCCTGTTTTGAACCAACCTGTTTTGTTTCATCCCTCTGAGGGCCTCTTTTTGTCACCTTATTTAGAACAAGATCAATTGGCTTTTTTATTGCTCTAATTTCTAAACTTGCAGTTATTTTCCCAAGGTAGCGTGGTGACTTTTTATGAACTACAGTTATGTGCCTTATCACATCACGCTTGCGACGTGTTTCGTAAGAGCAGAGTGGACACCTGTAATATTTAACATAAATGTTATTTCCATCTGTGTGTAATTCAATGTGCTTTGTCAAGTTCTGTTTAGAAGTAAATTGGCGTTTACAGAGCTTACAGTAAAGCTGCTTGAAGTCAAAGCCAGCTGAAAGTTTTGGCTTCCTGGTTTTTTGCTGGCCACCTGCAGCAGATGCAGTGGTTGATTTAGAGGTTGATTTAGCAGTTGATTTAGAGGTTGATTTAGTGGCTGATTTAGAAGTTGATTTAGGGTTTTCAGGGTCCTGTTTAACTTTATTTTTCTGTGTTGACAGTGTGCTTTTTTTCTCATTTGAATTATTTGTTCCCTTTAATTCATTCTGTGGAGAAAGGGCAATGGAAGGGGGTGAAGGTTCTACAGAATCTGCTGGTTCAACTTTTATTTCTGTGCCATTGGCAGTATTGTTGGGTCCTTTCTCTCTTTTAGAGTTCTTTCCAGAAAGAATTATCTTGTGAACAATCTGCATGTGCCTTTTCAGCATTATTTGTGAACTATATTTTCGCTTGCACAGAAGGCATTTGCATGCAGTTAAGTTGTATTCAGCCTTTGAAGACGACTTTTGTTTTCGGGTCTTAAAAGATTTTTTAGCAGAAACTGTATCCAAGAACAAAGGTTGCCCAGGCTTTGTAGCAATATCAGGAGTAATGGAATCCCTTCTTAATCCTCTATGAACTTCATCAAAATGCCTCCTTACGTTGGCTTTTGTAGCAAAAGATTTATAACACACAGGACAACTTCTACCTAATGTTACAAGGACATTTTTGTTTCGTCCTTTCACGGAGGACTGATTTGGTTTCTTTTTTGTTTCTATGTACTTCTTTAGCTCTTCCATCTTTTTTTTGTGCACTTTTCGAATGTGCCGGCGTACACTCCGTCTGGAATGAAATTCTTTCCTACAAAGGCAACATATCAACTGGTGGCCAAAATCAGAATTATCCAGAGAGTCCCCCTCAGGATTTACTGCTGGAGGCTGCTCTTCAGGAGTAGGTATCACCTTGTTTGTAACAGGATCAGCTGGAGGTAATTCTACAGTCTCCCCAGCTGGGGTTGGGGCTGGAGTTGAAAGAGTCTTGGGTTGCTCAGTGCTGGGTTCCTGTATCTGTACTGGAGCTTGATCAGGGGTAGTCCTGCTTTCTACATTCTCATCTGGGCTGTCAGTCCTTGATACATATTGAAATACAGCATTTTGATTAGTTTCTATAGGTTCCAATTTAATTATATATTCTTGCTTATCCACCCTTGGATAGATTGCTTCCAGGAGGTCATTTATGGCTTGACTCTGTTTATCATTTATATCTGGGAGGTCTGTGAAAAGAGGCAAAAGTATTTTTTACTGATTTGGTAATTTCAAGTTATTTCAAGCTATCTTCTAACCACTGTATCAATTCAGCCATCGAATTTGTACAAAAACCCTGTACTTGTACGATTTTTTTGACCATTTACATTTAAAGACTTCAAGTAATCATTGTTATGGCATCAATACAAGTTACTTTTTTATTAAAAGCTAATATCGGAAGTACACTCTTCTAGCAGGCTGATGTGAAAGCCACCTAAACTAAAAATAAACTTGCATGGAATTAAACACATCTTTAAAAATTTGTATAAACTGCAAAAAAGTCAATAACTCAAAAATGACTGAGCTTATTCTACAGGTGTATAACCAAGTCTAAAGTATTATTAGAAACATTTTCCACTGCTGGAAATAGTCATCCTCAATAAAGGAATCTAATTCTGAAAATAAGCTCTTCTCCGCAAATTCTGAACAGTCCTTAAGAAACAATGAAATGTGTAACCTAAGCACTGCACAAGGATAACAGCAGATAAGAGGAAACTTCTGGGGCAGGGAAAGCTTTTACTAATACCAAAGCAGTTAATAGGCTCAGTGATACAGTAAGATAGTAAATGTTAAGGACAGAAAAAACCCTGTATTATTCAGGTGGGAAAAAAACTTTACTAATTTCTCAAAACAATAAAAACTGAGCTAAAGAAGCTATCTTAAGAAAGAGTAACTTCATTGAGATTCACCAAAGGTTCATCCTATGTTCTGCCATGATAAAGAGTTGGAACAGACTTAAAAATCAAGGATTTTCCTTTTTTGTCTGATGCCAGTAAACTTCTCAAGCTGAAGTTTGCTTTTGAAATACTAATTTAATAAACAAAGCTCAATAATATCCTGTTTTTAAATGCCAAATTAGCTAGTGATCTAGTTCCCAGCATGATACACCAAGCATCTGCACTGGCATAACTAAGAAGTCAAGGTGCTACAGCAAAATCGTGAGGCACCAAGATGATACAGTTTAAGAGTTTTCCATGATGATTTGAAGACATGATTCCTTGTAACAACTAATTAAAACCCCACACTTAGTCAGGGTTGCTACTTCCACACTGCCAGCAACACATAAAAAGTGCCTGTACAAGAAATATGCTGGGTTTGTTACTCAGAACCCATCTTTTAACACTGAATTTTTAACACCTTTTGCAGTCAGTTTCAGATGCAACTATTTATATAATTTTTAACAAGGGTAAAAAGTCCTTGCTTTAAGTCCTTTCAGATCACTTACTGACTACACTAACAGAATGAATCTCAAAAAGATCATCAGGATTTTCACCATGAGAATGGTGAACTTTTATTCCCAGCTCTTGTTCCCTACCTTTTATTTATTGG
>NDXB01007469.1:9634-37569 GCA_002631895.1 Agapornis roseicollis | reverse complement strand
GATGGTATCTGTCAAGTGCACAGTTCTAGGCAGCAAAGAGGAAACTGTGAAAACTAAGCCTTTCCATCAGAGGTGGTCAGGTTTCTTCCCCATCCTTAGGGAATGCTCAGTTCCAGGCTAGCACAGATTACTTCCCTAGGCACAAACAAAACCGAGCAGCAGCCATGGTGCAGCATCAGATGGCCGCTGCAAGCATTAGAATTAAGGTCACGCTTGCAAACCCACCCTCAGATTTCAAAAGGCAATGGTCATTAGGGTTTATGGCTGTCATGTAAGATAGCTGGTGCCTCTGAAAGAGGTTCTGTGGAGCAATCCCTAAGCAGGAAACTTCCTACACCCCAACTGCCCTGGAAAGTCATCTGTTACAACACTGGTGGCAATGCTAACACATTCAGGCAGTTCAACAAGAAGCAACACCTGTCTCAAAAGAAGTGCTTTAAAGATGCCCGTCACTATACAGAATCACAGAGTGATTCAGGCTGTAAGTCACCTTAAAACTCATTTGGTTGCATGGGCAGGGACACCTTCCACAAGGCCAGGTTGATCCAAGCCCTGTTCAACCTGGCCTATGACTTTGATCAGGAGGCTCATAAGAAGTCAGGCTGCAACATCTCAACATTCACTGGTGAAGAACTCCCCTCTCACATAGACTGAGACGTGTCAGCACTGCTGTTTCTCTAGTTCCAGGGCACCATTCAGTCCTTTTGCTCTAGATTAAATCAGGCACCACTACAAAACTGAGCAGATCCAGCAAGAAAATTCCTGTTATCACAGGCTTTGTGAAATGATTTACCACTCAATATGGCTTTTAGCCATCCAGCCACAGGATTCCAGGTTTATTTCAGTATATCATACCAAGGTGAACAATAGAATTATAGAATAGTTAGGGTTGGAAAGGACCTAAAAAATCATCCAGTTCCAACCCCCCCTGCCATGGGCAGGGAACACCTCACACTAAACCATGGCACCCAAGGCTCTGTCCAACCTGGTCTTGCACACCACCAGGTATGTAGCATTCACAACTTCCCTGGGCAGCCCATTCCAGTGCCTCACCACCCTTACAGTAAAGAGCTTCTTCCTTAAATCCAATCTGATACAGCATCTGGTCTCTGTGTCCTAAGGCCTGTACCATCTGCCTGATGCCTGACTGTATATGAAGTGTATTAACACAAATTCAGGGCAGTAGCTATGTCATTCTATGCATTTTGTCAGGGCTTAGCTCTAGGAGTGGTAAATGACAGTATTAATGTACCTGCCTACTGCTTGCATTAGGAAGAGAAATTCCATAGGCATTAGAGTAAGAAAACTAAGACCAGTTTTAAACAAACAATGACACAGGTTTTCATAACAGCACCTTTATGGAACACAAGGTTAGCTTTAGACAAGTGCCAGGTTACATGAACTTTCAGTCCTCTACATATATAGAAAGCAATCCTAGCTTTAGTGCATCTTGATAAAACTTGGAACACTCATTTATAGACACAGTGCTTGGGCTATTTCCACAGTAAAAAAAAAGGGCTTTCCATTGTAGTGCTGGGAGTGGTTAACAAGAAAGTTACCCTATTACATTCGTTTCCAGAGAATAGTAATTCTCTTCCATCATGTCCCAATGTTATTAGAATTTCAAAACACACAAGCAATGCAATCCTAGTTAAAGAGGAACTGTAAGTAATGCAGTCTAAAGACCGTATCATTTTGCATCATTACAGACAATTGTAAATATATATTTGCAAGGGAAATGAGATTCATTTGGGGGAATAAAAATTCCATCTCTCCACACAACAAACAGAATTCCTTGCCAGTAGAGGACTACACTGTGCATGGCTCATCAGCCTTGAAAGTCTGGACTTCAGGCATATCCAGCTACTTGGATCGACACGCAACCCCTTCAGATCCAGCAGCTTTGGTTTCATGGACGGAAACTTTGGCCTAGTGTTCAAACAAACATAATTGCCAGCAACAAACACGTAAGACTGGATTTTGTAAAAATAAAGCCAAGTGTGATACTTGCATAAAGTCAGTGCCTTGATCCTTAAAAGCATCTCTAGAAGTGACTTTACCTTAAAAACAGGCAGTGCTTAGGTTACAAAAGAGTATTTATGCTGATGGAAGAAATGGCTCTGCTTCAGGAATTCAACAGATGAATCAGATTTAGTAGTAGATTTATTAATTTGCTGGGATTTACAATGAGGTGATAACGTCTGAAACCAAGGAGACATCAAAACAGGTTTAGCCAGGAGGTTTATGGCTTCCAAGTCAAATTCATAGACCAGTGTCAGTCCTTTGGGCAACTGAAGATTAGCAGACAAAAGATAAGCGGAAGCCAGGTGCTGCACTGATGTCTTGGAGACAGTATTCCAAAGTGTCTTCTCTTATAGCAATTTCCTTTTCTCAAACTCCTGCAAACGGTACGCAGACATAACCAGTGGGGGGGGGAAGAAAACATTTCTATCATTATTTCATTTTAAATTACTTTGTATTTATCTTAGCAAATCTAATTTGAAGCATTAAATGCTAAAATATAAAATGCATACTGTATATATTCCCAGTTCACATTAACAAACCAGCTATGAAAAACCAGTAGCGCTAGTCTAGAGTCAGTGATTGCACTGCTGTCAAGAAACCATTCGTTCTCAGGCATAGCACAACAGGCTTGAGAAACACTAATTCTGTGTAAGAAATGCAATAGCATCCTAACAGTAAAGGACTCAAGCCAGGGAGCCATCTAAGTAAAGCTTTTCATTGCAGTAAAGGAAAAACAACAAGGGAAGAATCCCACCGCAGCCTGTGAGGATGCTGTACTATACAGTTGGCACAGGGAAAAAAGAAGTACCTAACACAGCTGAATTATACATCTTCTCCAAGTGTGAAGCAATGCCTTTTTTTCTGATATGCATTAAGATAAAAGCAAGTAATCCTATTCCATACATAGCCTTTTCAGCTGTATGCATTCAGCCATAATTCTGACTTAGTACCTCAAATAGAGAGACCTCCATGCTTAGGCTCTCTGACCAGAAATGCCCTACTTTCAAAGAGTGCGTTCATATGTTCAATTAATCAAGGTTCTTTACATCCAGAAAACAGAATTCAACAAGTTGTTACACTTTAAAGCAAAATGTAATCTCTATTATGCTGCTGACTTTTCCATAAAGGCAACACTAAGTGGGCACATTATCTAAGTAATAACTGCAGCTTGTTCAGTCAATAAGAGTTCTTATGTTTAAGTTCAGAACTGCAGAATACCTAGGTAAGAGATGCACTCCCAACTTGTATTGCCTCAAAAACAGCTGGATGAGCACATATACCAATTCCCAAGCAACGAACCTTGTAGATGGTGCTACCTAGCTGAGCAGGAGACATACTGACAACAACGCCAGCACTCTGAAGAGCTGCTATCTTCTCCTTAGCTCCACCCTTTCCTCCAGCAATGATTGCTCCAGCATGACCCATCCGTCTGCCTGGAGGAGCAGTCAGACCAGCTATGAATGACACTACAGGCTTGGCATTTGGACCCTGTGAAGAAACAAAAGATTCTGTTACATGGGAGAGCAATTCCAGACAGTGGGTTTATGTATTTATTTTCAAGCCACGAGGATGATCAGGGCCTGGAGCACCTCCCATATGAAGACAGCTTGAGAAATTTGGGGCTGTCCAACCTGGGGAAGAGAAGGCTGCGTGGAGACCTCATAGCAGCCTTCCAGTATCTGAAGGGGACCTATAGGGATGCTGGGGAGGGACTCTTCATTAGGGACTGTAGCGATAAGACTAGCGGTAACAGGTTCAAACTTCAACAGGGAAAGTTCAGGTTAGATATAAGGANGTGGAGACCTCATAGCAGCCTTCCAGTATCTGAAGGGGACCTATAGGGATGCTGGGGAGGGACTCTTCATTAGGGACTGTAGCGATAAGACTAGGGGTAACAGGTTCAAACTTCAACAGGGAAAGTTCAGGTTAGATATAAGGAAGAAATTCTTTACTGTGAGGGTGGTGAGGCACTGGAATGGGTTGGCCAAGGAAATGGAGAATGCTTGGCAGTGTTCAAGGCCAGGTTGGATGAAGCCTTGGGTGCCATGGTTTAGTGTGGGGTCTCCCTGCTTATGGCAGTGGGGTTGGAAATGGATGATCTTAAAGTCCTTTCCAACCCCAAGTATTCTGTTCTATGATTCTATGTTTCTTACAGAGCCGTGTATATTATGAGAAACAGAATGTTCCTATTAATGTCATTATAGGACTAAAAATCTAAAGATGACATTGCTCTCCAGATAGATTTCATCTGGACAAAGCTCCTAATTTCAATCTTTTTTCTTTAATAAAAGTATGACTCTGATTTCTTCGTAAATAGAAAGGAGAGACTGAACTGAGTTTTCTCTGATGTGCAAAGACATTGGCTAACTACCAAGGTGTTTGGAAGCAAGTTGCTTAAGACTTACAGAGTTATTTTCTTTCAAAAATGCTGCTGCATCTTCTTCAGCATTTCCTCCAATTTCCCCAATCAATATGATCCCCTCAGTATGAGGATCCTTCAGGAAGACATCAAGGCAGTCAATAAAATTAGTTCCATTGAAGGGATCACCTCCAATCCCTGAAAAAGAATGAAAACCATAAAAAAAAGAAGACTGACTGAAGATAATGATGCTGCATTTACAATAAAAGCTTCAAAGTAAATTTCAGTACGAACAGTATTGCCAAAGGCACACAGAAGGGTTAGCTCTGATGGCTGTTCCCAAGTCAGAATATGCCAAATTCCTCTCTAAATATCTACCCATACAATTTACAAAAAACTTTGGTATCTGAGTAATCACCTTTTAAACCATATGCCAAATACGATGCCTTATACAGAGGCTCTGCATAAGACACAGCAGGACCAACAGCCCAGTTCTAGAATTCTGCTGTAAGAAAAGTGAATTTATTTAACATACCCAACTAAATGCCTCAGAATGTCCTATCCCTTTATAATATCAAACCTCTTTGGAAAAACTGTTTCCAAATGGACATCATGTTTGCTGGCAGATCTTTGTTCAAACCTCTTGCTTTAGGCTTCTATTAATCTGATGCAGAAACGGTAACAGAGAAGGGTTATACTCTTCACAGCACACAGGGATCTCAGTTCTCAAGATAAGTGCCATTCAGCAATTTCTATGCTTGCAAAAAGACATTACTTTGGATTTCCTCTTGTAAAGAAGAAGCAGATTAGTGTAGGTGCAACAGGCTGAGGAAACCTACCAACACAGAAGGACTGCCCCAATCCAACTTGCGTTGTCTGATGAACAGCTTCGTATGTCAGGGTTCCAGATCTTGACACAATACCTTCAGGAAAGAAAGGGTGATAAACTTAACACTAACATAGTTAAGTGCATGATTAGTGGTAGCTGGTCTTATATTAATGAAAATCACTTTAATAAACTGAACATGAGATGCCAGGTTCTCCAGAACATGAAAACTCTATCAGATTCTATCTATACTATTTGTTGGTTGGCATTTTGGACAGTTAATTGTCAACAGACTAAACCTGCAAACAAAATAGAAGAACATACATCTTGTCTTGTATGCAAACAGCTGACGCACTGAACTTGAAACAGCCCAACAGTTAACAAAAGAATCCTGTATTAATCCCATCTCCAGTATGCCAGGCACAAGAGAGATCATCCAGAACAGAAATACACTGTACAATGAAAGTCACCACTATTAAGGTGTATGTTGCTGCAGCTCACTGCTCTACAATAACACATTCAGCATCTTCATTACAGTATTACAAGGGACCACAACCCCAGTTTTAAATTCAGGAGGGAAGGTAATACACAGCCTAGATCAGGGGCAAAATATTTGCATGGGGTTTTGGTCATTTTTCCAAGTAAAGAATTCTGTTACTACTACAAAAGAGAAAACAGAAAAGGTCTTCCATCTACTTCAAGCCATCTAAGAAGAAATATAATAAGTATATTGGCATAAGCAGAAGAAAAAATATACCACTAGACAAGTAACTCTGGTTTAATAAAGGCTTATACTGCTGGACAGCTCAGATTTCTACTAGCAAAGGGTTTTTAACTTGCTATGTTTGCAAAGAGCTTCCTGTTTACTATCAAGATCAGATTGCATCGGAGAAGCTACAGATAAAGGCCCAAAGACTTTATTTATATCTTGCATCCCAAAACTAACAAATGATTCCAGGACACCTCCAGTAATAGAAAGCTGGGAAGCACATCACCACAGGTCACAGTGTTAGACGAGGCTGGGAGGATGGCAAAGTTACATATTTATTCCCTGGCCCTTGGATCACCATGAAAACATTTCCAGCATTGGTGGGAGCACCTGGATTTAGGATTTCATGTTTGCTTTCACACTTGATGTGCTTCACATTCAGACTGCAATATCCTGTGACTACAAATCATCTCTTGTAGATACTTAGAAAATCTAAACAGGACTTTGATTCAGAAGGGAGCCCAGGGCAACATCAGTTAATGTTGCCTTTTACAGTCATAGAGGAATATACCTTGATGGTATCTATAAAGGTAACCACAGTCACCTGGTTTTCCAGTTCCAGGTTTATGGGTACTTCTGAAAGCTGGAGGTGCAACACCAGTGTTAATGGAGCAGCATTCACCAGGTACAGCTTATTCTCATGTCAGAAGTGGTTAAGTAGAGTTTGTTGTGTTAGAAAAACTGCACCAAGTCCACATAGTTCAAGTGTACTGAACAGGTTTTTGTAGAGGAAACACACTCTTCATCAAGAAAATAGTAATGTTGGAAAGGGTGCTGTGCTCGAGTTAACCTGGTTACCTCCCAGCAGTGCGTGCTGTGCTGTCGACAGCAATGTTTCTGAAGCTCTATTCAAGTACAAAACCCTATTTTGGAAGAATTTCCTTTATAGCTCCTGATCATCGTTTTTTAATCGTTTTTAATCATTTATTAAATAATCAAGTTGTTATTTCCATAGTTTAGAACAAGGAACCTACAGAAGTCAGGGCAAGAGACTTGCATGCAACAGGGTGTGTAACTAACATAAGATTATGAACAAGTCACTGCCTTTCTGACCGTAACACCACTGTCTGAGAAGTGGGTACATTTGTCACTCCCATCCATCATGGTGTAATTGTCCAAATTATCATGTTATAAACTTGCCTGTAATCTCTTCTTTCTGCTACAATACTGAGCTCACTATAGGTGTAGGATCTTAGTCCTCAGGAGCCAGGCTTTTGGAACAAACAGCATTGGAGAGTTTATTGCTCTCAAATCCCAAGGATAAATGAAAGTATCCTCAAAGAAGAGTTTTAGGAAAATTAAGTCAATGACATTACCTAAGGAAACTTCCAACTGCTTTGCCTCTATTATCAGTACTCAGTGCTTGCTATGGTTGACTGACTGATATTTAGGCTTTCAGGATTGATAACGGCAAAGTTCACTCACAAACTGAAGGACAGACAAGCTGTTATACAGTGTGTTAATTATCTTCAGGACTGGATGTAACTAGCCTCATGAGTAAGAACACCAGAGCACCATACTTTAGCTTAAGATGATGCATAAATAGTCAAAAACTCACCAATTCTTCCCTTCTTGTGAATGTGACCAGGCATGATACCAATTTTACATTCTCCAGGCTAAGGAAAGAGTGGGAGAAGTCAGATGGAACACTCAAACCATCACTAAGAATGGTTCAGCCTTGGAGCAAATCCAGAGGTCACTTACATTGATGACTCCAGGGCAGTTGGGACCAACAAGTCGAGTCTTACTCTGCCGAAGCAGTCTGTGTTTAACCCGAACCATATCCTGCTGGGGAATACCTTCAGTAATGCAAACAACTAAGGGCATTTCTGCATCGATTGCTTCATTGATCGCAGCAGCAGCAAACGGAGGAGGTACATATATAACAGTGGCAGAAGCACCGGTTTGTTCTTTGGCCTACAATAGACATAATAAAAAAGGTATTGAGTATTTAGTGGGGCTGAAGAGAATATGTGATAACTAATTATTTAAAATACATCCATTCACAGGCATAAATTAAATAAATTGTAATGGATTACTTACTGTAATCAAGGCAAGTGTTAAACTCACTGAAAATGGGATATACACAGCAACTAAGGAACCGAGAACTAACCACTGGCTGGAAAGGATCTGCCCCAGGAATGCCATCATAGAATCTCAGACTTGTAGAATGGTTTGGGTTGGAGGGGACCTTAAAGCTCATCCAGTTCCAACCATGCCATGGGCAAGGAGACCCCTTCCACTGGAGCAGCTTGCTCCAAGCCCCTGTGTCCAACCTGGCCTTGAGCACTGCCAGGGATGGGGCAGCCACAGCTTCTCTGGGCACCCTGTGCCAGTGCCTCAGCACCCTCACAGGGAAGAGCTTCTGCCTAACACCTAATCTAAACCTAGCCTCTTTCAGTATAAAGCTATTTCTCCTTGTCCTAGCCCACATGCCTTGTAGAAGTCACCCTCCAGATTTCTTATTGGCTCCTTTAGGTACTGGAAGCTGCTCCAAGGTCTCCCTGGAACCTTCAGTAGTCAAGGCTGAACAAGCCCAGCTCTCTCAGCCTGTCTTCAGAACCGTAGGTAACAGTTAGCTAAAAATTCATCATACATCAAAATCATTGAGAAACTAGTTGGATGCATAAAATAAGAGTATCACCCTCACAATGGAAGCCAAACTCATGGCTGACCACACTGAATGTTCCCGCTTTTACAAGGCTTCTACTTCACTCCATGTACAGTGACATCTATGGCCTAAATGTCTCTTCAGTGTAAGCAATGACATAAGGAGCCCTTCAGCAGCATTAAACTGTTTGCCCTGCAGTCACTGCTGCAAATTACCTCCTTCACAGAATTAAACACGGGCAGACCCAGATGAGTTTTCCCCCCTTTCCCTGGAGAAATTCCTCCAACTAGATTGGTGCCATAGTCCAATGCCTGCTGGCTGTGAAAGGTGCCCTATGAGAGAGAAAAGAAGTAAAGTTAAAAGGCATGTAACAGCAAACAAAATGAACCAAGAGCAGTTGTCACCTATAATTCTGAAGGCAATTTATGGCACTTAAATTTACAAGAAGGAAGCTTTCACTACATATATGCCATCATTTATTTTAAAGAGTGCATCATGTTTTAAATGCATCCAGAACATACTATGCTTTTCCTTTTAAATCAGAGCACTGTGGTTGCACACTAAGGTGTATTTTGCTGTGTGTTCCTAATAGACCTGCAGACTTAGCAGCCACATTTTATTTCCCATATCAAGCCTGGCAGATGAACACTGTAATGAAATAGAAGAAATTTGCATTCTCACCCATAACTAGCTGACAGTTGTAGTAAAAGCAGCCTTCTCCCCTTGCAAAGGTGTAAAAGAGGGGATGTGAGAAAACTATTAAGTATCTTGAAATAAAAACAGAAACTTAACTCACAGGCATTGACATTCAAAGGCATTTGTGAAAGAGCATTTCTAAAGTGATAGTTTTTGTAGGCTCCTGCAAAACTCCTTTTACAGAGAAACCCTTTCAGGTGGCTACAGTAAAAAGGCTGAAGACCAGCAGGAAGGACAAGGAACAAAGATAATACAATAGAGGCGACTCAAAACTAAGTTTTAAGCTTGTACACAAGTGAGAAAATACGTAGTACGATTGAACATGACAGTCTATTTGGATCAGAGAAAGGAAACCACACTGCTGAAGGGGCCTTCCTGATTATGATGTTCAGCTTCCCATCAACATAGTCGAAGTCAGCATATGATCCACTTTATATTATTACATTTTTCAGCCAATTAACTTTCTGAACTGAAAGGGTGACCCAAAACCTCCTTTATATACATACCTGTTTGCCTGTAAAACCTTGACAGATAACCTTTGTATTTTTGTTAACATACAGGTTTTTCCTTGATGCCGTGTAGGAGCAGTGTCGTACGCCATTCTGTTGCACTGGAGGGGAAAAAAATGAGAGTGCAAACCATTAATCCACTGCTTTGTTAGTCAAAACCATCCTATGGAGTAAACAAATATATATTAATGCTTATATCAAAAGATGAATTGATCCAGAAGCTCATATTCTGAAAAGCAGCTCTTAAAGCTGCATGCAGTGCTTGTTATTAAACACCTGCAGTTCACCCTATTAAGGATCTGCCCCAGGAATGCCATCACAGAATCTCAGACTCAGACTCAGTCTTGGGTTGGAAGGGACCTTAAAGCTCATCCAGCCCCAACCCCTGCCACAGGCAGGGACCCCTTCCACTGGAGCAGCTTGCTTCAAGCCCCTGTGTCCAACCTGGCCTTGAGCACTGCCAGGGATGGGGCAGCCACAGCTTCTCTGGGCACCCTGTGCCAGTGCCTCAGTAGCTTCATAGCGATGAATTTCTTTCCTAATCAGGCTAGGTATTTCTCATACTGAGTACTCTGTATCAGAATTCATCACAACAAACAACAGACAGAAACTTCTTAACCGTTACTTTCATTTGCAAATGACCGTTCTCCATCCTCTAAGAAACTGCCAAGTGACAAAGCAGAACTAAAATCCCCATATCCCAGAGGCTGTTACAACATCGGTACCGTGTTACACCTCCTGCGAGTGTGCCACAGCCTATACTAGACAGTGAGAGGATATTGAAGAGGCTGAAGATCCCTCAGCCCAGGTGAAATCTAATGCCAAGCAAGACATCCACAGGGAGACCTTTTTCCAATGGATGCCTAGCCACAGGAGCCTGGGCATCGTTTGGGCTTGTGAGGAAACAGCTCACCAGAATGCTCCTCTACAATGATTTTCAATGTAATTCTTACAACTCTGATACTGAAATACAAAACATAACAACACAAGTACAGAAAAAGAGCACAATGCATGCTGGTATCAGAGACACAAGGAGAATGACTGCATCTCTGAAGGGAAAGATGTGTTGACATCAAGTGATTAAAAAAGTAATGCAGAGAACGTCACCAAAGCTTGAGATGAGGAGGAAAAAGAGGGCTTCTGGTATAAAAAGGATGCACACATTGCCTATATTCATGGCCATATGCTTTTTCAAATACCAGAGGTTTGAGGGGATCAGAACTGATTTACTCCCTACAAGTGTCTCAGGTAAAAACTGTTTTGTGCTTAGAGTGAATATGGGAGGGTCCAATCCTAATACAGAAACTGATACCAGAGCACTACTTTATACCTCTTCAGCTCCTTTACTACATTACCACTTCACATTTAAGGAAGTAAAAAGTTAACGGAAACAAAAAGATTCTGAATCCTGCTCCCTGGACTGTTCCACGTACTTACAAGGGAGGGATTTGTTCTATTTATAAACATTTTGTATTAACATAATTTCTATGGGCTAGTAAAAAAGTGCAGAACATTTCAGATCCATGTATACACGTTCCTACCACAGAGCTACACAGCACTCTTCCGCAAGTACTTTTGCCAAGTAAATTTTAGTGATATACTGCTTTTATGCTTTAATTCTATTCCGAAAGAGAAGGAAAACAAAATCGTGCCAGAAGCAGCCTAGAGACAACAGTGCTATTGCTGAATCTAAAGTCCTTACTCTGTTCTTAGAAAACACTGACAGCACAGAGCTTCAACTCCAACCACGTCCTGCTGTTCTTTGAGGAGCTGTGGCAGCACTTCATCTTCAGACCAACATAAAGGGAAATTCAGCTAGATTTGAAAGAGAAATGTATATACTAGCATGCAGTAAACTTATACAAGTGGTGAAAGGACATAGCAGCTTGTTGACCTGCAGGTTTTTAACCTAAATCACATCTTCATCCAAGAAATACAAAGCAGTAATGGATAAAACATGTCTGAAGGTAAGATTTAATGATTAGGGTTATGAGGCTGTATGTGTAACAATAAAGTCTTGTGACAGCTACAGAAGATAGCATAGTATGGTCTTTGTACTTAACCAACACCCTAGCCTTCCTAGGCAAGGCTGCAGTGCCCTGTGTTGCAATACCAAGTCATTCAAACACAACGGGCAAAGAGCAGCCTGCCTCCAGCGAAGGAGGCAAAGAAATATCCGGGCTGCTGGTTAGGAGAGCAGGGCATCAACCTACCTGATCCCAGCCATCCGGGCAATCTCTCCTGGCCATGAGATGTGACCAGGTGAAACCCAACCCTGAGGAAAGCAGATGATGAGCCCCTTTGTAGAGATGGAGATGTGACCAAGTGAAACCCAACCCTGAGGAAAGCAGAGGATGATCACCTTGAGAAGTTGCTATAGCTATGAACCTACCAACAGCAATGCTTTGCAGGGCACCCAATGGGCTTCCAGAAGTGCATGTTTTGAAAGCCCTCTGATGTGCCTGCAAAGGTAAAGAACAAACAGGCAACACTAAACCAATTCAGATCTGTATTTTACACGTAGTGTCTGTGCTACACCTTTCTCTTTACCAAAAAAGCAATTCTACAGGCCCAATTCAGCTGTCCATTCCACATCTATTTTCAGATATTTATAACCTTGCACAACTATGTTCCTGAAAGCTCAAGTTTGTCAATTCTCCGTTTTGAAAAGACTATAGAAATACATTTTTCAAGGATAAGAAGCTCTTGAGCATTTTCCATGCTATCAAAGTACCAAAAAGAAGGGGGGGGGGGAAAGGCACTGGTAACTAAAAGACAGATTAAATTCTACTGAGCTTTGTATGGATGTCGTAGTTTAAACCCAGCCAGGCAGCACGTTCACTCACTCAACACCCCCCCCCGGCCCTCCCCTCTTTCCTCCCCGCTCCCGCAGGAGTGGGAGGAAAGAAGAGCTGACTCCCACTGGTTCAGATAACAACAATCCAGTCACTAAGGTACAACACAAATCACTATTGCTATCACCAATAATAATAACGACAAGGAAAACAAGGGAAGAGGGTACGACACCACCCGCCGAAAACGAGCCTGACCGGGAAGTTCCCTCTCCTCCTGGGTAACTCCCAGTTACCCCCCAGGCATGACGTGCTATGGTATGGAATACCTCTTCGGTCAGTTTGGGTTCTGTCCCTCCTTCCTCTCAGCCCCCCTCCTCCCTGGCAGAGCATGAGGCTCATAAAGTCCTCGGTCAGGGCAAACATCGCTCAGCAACAACCAAAAACATCGGCCTTATCAGCCTTGTTCCTGGGTTAAGTCAAAACACAGCTACTAAAGAGAAGAAAAACTGACTGCAACTGCTGAACCCAGGACAATGGATTTACTCTTGAAAACTGTAGGTACCTCTTGTGTTACTGAAGAGTCCCGGTCCAGAGAAAATAGGGCTGGTTCAAAAAAGATTTGCTATAGGCTTGGGCTGTTTACGGTCTTGAGAGAAGCAGTTTAGCATGGACACGCATCTAGGAAGCAATATATTTAAGATACACACATATGCATAGCACCTTGCATTTTCTGGGCTGGATGAGTGAGTCGGGGGGGGGGTGTTAAACTGGCATGACACAGCTCTGTGTTTCTGCTCATAGCTCTGTGTGAAGCAGAAAGGTTTGCCCAGTTATCAGCACAGCAGAGGCATTGGTCAAGAAGTTCTGCTCTCCATGGCACAAACAGCAAGTCCTGGGTACAAACAGCTGGCTATTTAAATATTAAGAGGGAAACAAGATGAGAAAGAAACAGGTGGGAAATGGAAATGGCATGCCTAAGTTCACAGCAGATAAGAGTCAGAAATAGAACCCAAGTTTCAGTTTCCAGCCAGGACCTTCATTCACCAGGCTCGTACCACTTTACAGTGTCCAACACCCGTTCACACAATTGTTTTTACTAGGCTAAATCTGGGTGCCCCAGTGTAAAAGCATGTTGCTACCATAAAACAGGAGGGGAAAAGGAAAAATACAGACAAAAAGAAGGAAAAAAAGTTGTTGTTCTTCAGCCATGAACCAGTAAAAGCCAAACTCACTGCTGATGCTATTTTAATGCACACGTCTAAATTACAGGCCAAGTTACAAAGGTGCAGGCTCCAGATGAAGTCCTAGAGCATAAGGACAAGGCTTATCAACCCCAAATCAGAGTGGAAATGCTTTATTTGGTCAAATCAGAGTTCTGACATAACATTGCTGTGTCCAACAAAGGCCTATTATAGACTTTAGTAAAGAGTATTAAATACACAACTGGATAATCTCTCCCAGGCAATCCTCTCACTTCTACCCCATCCCTGTTCTGGTTTGCATGCTTTGTGGGTTTAAATGCATCTTGTTATTCGTAGAACTCCTTTATCTTGGCTTTCCAGTACTTTAGCTTCTAACATAGCTACAAGCAAATGCACTGTGGCAAGAACCTATTTTCATCTACTGTAGAGGACAACCAAATAGTCATGAAAAGTGCTCAAATACCAAAACCCTGTTGCCCCAGGATAGACTTGAAAGAGAAGAGCTAAATCTAGCAAAGGGGTATGAGACTGTATATCAAACATAAGTTGGTTTACAGCAAAGAAACCTTGGAAGACACTAAGGGACAGACAAGTTGATGGCAGTTGCTCTGGCATTTCCAGGGAACAAGGCCCAAGCACAGCCCAGAGCTCACTGCAATACAGGAGGAAAATGCAGCTACGTTTGCTTCTAAGAGAAACCCCACAATCTGTAACTTTGAGAAGGGGTTTAGCTTGTGCATTACAATTAAGTAGCCTGAAAACCACCCTATTATTTATAATGAAGTTCAAACACGAATTTATATGTTACTAAGAAATCTGACCCATCTACAAGCTATTTTAAAGCACTCATTGAATGTAAATACTGTTTACACCGAGCTTTCAGGCAATCCTTGAGCAGCAGCACTTCCCAAGCACAAATCTCATTTAAAACACACAACCCAAGCTATATTTTACAGAAACACAGAATAGTTCATGTTGAAAAGGACTTTTAAAGGTCATCTAGTCCAACCTCCAGCCTATTTGGGCTGTGCAAGCCACACGACAGTATAGATATTCAAGGCTAAACCTCTTCCTCACTGAAACTACCTGTTATTTTCAGGACTTCTTGCAAGATTTCCTAGAGCTAAGGACAGGAACCCAACAAAGTGCCTCCCTTTTACCCACATTTATACCAGCTCACCCCAAAACACAAGTAGAGTTTGGAAGCTGAGCTAGCATTTGAGGGCGCTCAATATAAAAGGAAGGGGAAACAGCAGGTATTCCTCTCTAGGAGGACTTGAGTGAATACTTACGTTGCTACTTTTCAAAGTAGCAAGTGAAATTCTTCCTCTATTACTCCCTGAAATAACCAGGGAACTTGCAGATGAAGTATTTTTCATTTCCATTACCTATGTCAGGAAAGAAGAAAGCCTTAGAAATCATATAGGCTCCAATACAAATGGGGAAACTGGAGGCTCTGGGGAAACCCAGGGAAGGATTGAGGTCTAAAGAGCTCTTCTTAAAATGCCAAGAAGTCTTTTTTCCACACACAGATTTTGCCCCCTCCCTTAACTTTCCACTAGCTACAGACCTTCCGTTTATTTCTGAGAGCTCCTGTCAACATTTCATACATACTCAATTTGCATTATCCTTACCATCTCCTTTCTTCCTCCTCTGCCTACAAAATCATGGCCTGAAGAGGACAGAACAGAACCAGTTCTGGACAGCTTCTGCCATTGCCAAACTTTAAGTGTCTCTTCTGTAAAGACCTAAGTGCTGCAGGAAATGTCAGAGTTTAATGACAAGGAGCTTGATATTAACAAGAACATTCCACCAGGAGTTTCCCATCCTAGCTCTTTATTAGTATTTAATTGTCATTATCAAGCTGTATGCTCACACACACAGTTATGTCTGAATAACTCTCTCCCCTCCCCAAACCATTCTACAGAATTCAGCCTTAAAGATACCAGTTACTTTAGGAGAAGCTGATCCTTATTCACAAAGAAGTTTTCATGCTATTGATGGATTGCTCAGAATATTTCACTCTTTGGATTAAGAGGATTGTGTGCTCAGAGGATTTCCAGGTATCGCTCCCTGGCCTGCCTCTCCTCATCTTTCTCTTGCTAAATTCCTGTTAATGATGCAAACCCCTATCTAGGAACATGGTAGGGATTGAGGAATTATATTAATCAGGTTGGAAAGGACGGATGCAATGACTATGCTACACGTACCACATCGAAACAAAACTGGGACTAATAGGAGATGACATTCAGAGAAAAACAGCCCTTTCAACACTCCTCTCTTTCCTAATGAAATATCCCGACTCCTTGCACCTTTGCTCTGGAGACAGGACGACAGCTGGTCTTGTTCAGCCAGAAAAGGCGGCTCTGAGAACTTACAAGTCTTCCAGTGCCTGAAAGGGATCTACAAAAAAGCTGGGGAGTGACTTTTTACAAGGTGTGTAGTGGCAGAACAAGTGGGAATGGCTTTAAACTGAAGGAGGGAAGAGCCAGATTAGATATTAGGAAACAATCTTTTACCATGTGAGGGGTGCTGAGGTGCTGGCGCAAGGTGCCCAGAGAAGCTGTGGCTGCCTCATCCATGGCAGTGCTCAAGGCCAGGTTGGACACAGGGGCTTGGAGCACCCTGCTCCAGTGGAAGGTGTCCCTGCCCGTGGCAGGGGTTGGAACTGGATGAGCTTTAAGGTTCATTCTGCCTCAAACTGTCCTATGACTCTATTGAAATGGTGATCACCAGGGTCCACAGAAGACACAATGGCATTTTAAAGAACAGCTTTCTTCCAGATCTCTGAAGCTGAAACAAAGTGAAGCACCTCAGTGAAACTGCAGGTCCTTGGGGAAATAAATATGGTCCTTACAGCACAAATCAACTCTTTCTTGTAACCAGCAGACTGGTTTTCCCCATACCCACCCCACTAAGAACACATGTAGCTAAATGTCTGTGAGCTTCCCTCTTTCCACACTGCTGACATAGAAACAACCAACAAATCCTTCAGGTTAGCTTGTTATTTCTGCAGCAACTCTTTGCCAGGGTTACTCACATAATTTACTGTAATCTTTCAATCTGCATGCTCTCCAAAGCTTTCTAACATGCTCAGAACATAAAATCCTTAATCCTGACTCTTCCAGTCACAGCTAAGGTGCCCATAAAGACTATTCAAAGTGTGGTATAGACCAGCACAGGTCTTACTTGACTCTGTCCTTATACAATCAGTGCTCTGAATGGACCTTTGAGCAAGCACTGACATACTTCATGTTCCTGAACTTCAAGTTCCTGAACTGAACCTTAGGGATACATGTCCTGCATGTTTCCTTCAGAATCAACAAAACCAGATATTGCATCTCTTGCAACAGAGCACACTAGAAACTCATGATTTTAAATCACCAAGAGAAGCAGATGGTAAGTATTTGCTACTGAAAACATGTGTACAAATTCCAAATTTAAGGTTTCAGCAGCTTTTGATCTCCTTGTAAAGAGTATTAAACTAACAAAGGCTTCCAATGAAGGACTATTTCATCTTGCAGGACTTTCTTTAAGACATGAACTGTTGCAAACAGAACACTTCTTGAACCACTTACACTACTACTTCTCCTTTACACCCCCCAAATCACTTC
The DNA here is from genome assembly GCA_002631895.1 of Agapornis roseicollis. NCBI lineage: Eukaryota > Metazoa > Chordata > Aves > Psittaciformes > Psittacidae > Agapornis > Agapornis roseicollis. Next base: position 20,163 of record NDXB01007469.1, on the reverse strand, counting down.
AAGCACTCTTCCCTGAATACTGCTACTTCTAAAGGGAACAACGTGAGGTTTTAAGCACATGAAACTGCACCTAAGAGTAGCTTTGCTAGAAGTACAAATTAAGCAATTTGTAATGCTGTATGCTACATTACCATCTGTTCCCCTCCATCAGAACCAATTCTTATCGGACTCAGGGGAGCCCATTCAAAGAGCAGAAATTAACAGTACACTAAGAAAACACAGCTTTAAACTCATGGAGGACAAGACGTAGGAATGGATACCTCAAGGGAAGGTAGGTGTGCCACAGAACAACTCAGCTTACAATGCTGTGTGATCACATTACTAGACTCTGACCTGTAAGTTACCATCACACCTGGACAAAACACAATGTGTGCAGCAAAATGAGGTAGGTTTAAGTTTGCCCGTGCATTCTGAGCTGCAAGAACCACGATTAATGCACCAATCCCTCAGTTCAGGTCCCAAGAAACTGCTCTTGTGCTTAGGCATCCCCATACTGGTTTCAGCAGGCAATGCAGCTTTAACTGCACAAAAAAGCACAGTGAAAAGGGAAGACAAACAAAAAGGCATTTGATTTGTTATTGTGATCTTCAGAACGGCACATATAAAAACTTCCAAGCTGAAACAGCAATTTCAGACTGACCCTGTTCACAACTAAAGGCAAATAACCTTATTGTTGACAACAAAACCAACTTTACCAATGTGTATTGCAATCACAGCACAATTCAGGGACCTCAAGAGGTCTGTAATCAAAACCACAACTCGAAGTGACCAGCAGGTCCAAGGAGGTGATCCTGCCCCTCTACTCTGCTCTCAGGAGACCTCACCTGGAGCATTGTGTGCAGTTCTGGTGTCCTCAACATAAAAAGGACATGGAGCTGTTGGAACAAGTGCAGAGGAGGCCACGAGGATGTTCAGGGACTGGAGCATCTCCCATATGAAGGCAGGCTGGGAAAGTTGGGGCTGTTCAGGCTGGGGAAGAGAAGGCTGCTTGGAGACCTCCTAGCAGCCTTCCAGTATCTGAAGGGGGGCTATAGGGATGCTAGGGAGGGACTGTTCGTTAGGGACTGCAGTGACAGGACAAGGGGTAACGGGTTCAAACTGAAACAGGAGAGGTTTAGATTGGATCTAAGGAAGAAATTCTTTCCTGTGAGGGTGGTGAGGGACTGGAATGGGTTGGCCAAGGAAGCTGTGAGTGCTCCATCCCTGGCAGTGTTCAAGGCCAGCTTGGACAAAGCTTTGGGTGACATGGTTTAGTGTGAGGTGTCCCTGAGCACGGCAGGGGGGTTGGAACTGGATGATCTTAAGGTCCTTTCCAACCCAAACTATTCTATGACTCTAGCAGCATCCTCTGCCCATTGTCGAGTGTTTAGTAGTTCCGGAGCCACAACAACTCTTCCGGGTCCCCATCCCTGCAGTGACCACCCTCAAGGCAGAAACTCTTCCTAACTCTCAAACCCAGTTTTCCTCTCCCCTGCCCCTACAGGAGCTCACTCCCGCCTTCCCTCGGCCCCGATACCAGCACCCACACCCCACCAGCTCGCCGGTCACCGAGCCCGGGGCGCGGCGTTTGCCCGCCCATCCCGCGGGCTCAAGGCGGAGCGTTCCCCTCACCGGGTGACCTTGCCCCGCCGTAGGCCCGGCCCCTTCCCTTCACCTCCAAGCCCCGGCCATGCATCCCCCCTTCCCTCCCCCCCCTCCATACCCCGCGGCCTACAGCCGAGGAACGGCCCGGGGGGGGGCATTGGGGGGGAAGCAGGCCGTGGCGGAGCGCGGTTGCCAGGCAGCGGGGAGGGCTCCGCAGCGCCCGCGGCCCAGCGGGCCGGTACTCACGGCGGAGGAAGCGGCCCAGCAGGCGGACAGCGGCGCGGCCACAGTGAGACATCGTCCCCTTCGGCAATGACACAGGCCCGGCGGGCGGCCCTGCGCGGCGCCTGAGCACTGCCCACCCCGGCGTGGCTCGGGGCAGCCCTCCGCGCGGATTGGCTTTATCGCAGAGGCCCCTCTGTGGTAGAGCCAATCAGAAGTGAGGAAGTTGGGGAGGGAGGGGGGGGGATGCGCGGTGCATTGTGGGTGTTGTAGTCCGAGCCCTGAGGTGGTGGCCGCGGAGCGGGGAGGGGGGACATGATGAAGGCNTTGGGGGGGGGCAAAGAAGAGGGGGGGAGGTGGGGGGGGGGGGGGGGGGGATGCGCGGTGCATTGTGGGTGTTGTAGTCCGAGCCCTGAGGTGGTGGCCGCGGAGCGGGGAGGGGGGACATGATGAAGGCCGGCCCTAATGAGTTAAACGCGGGCCAACAGCTGCCCTTGATGGCTGTGCTGTGCCTGCCCGTTGAAAGCCGCCCTTGAACGTGGATAGATTGGCAGTAAAGGTGAGGAGAAGCGTTCCAAACAAGCCAAAGGGGTTGCAGCTAGGGAGGCTTCATGCAGATGTCACAAATAGTCAGGTTTTGGTGTCTTTTAATCGAGTAAGTGATACATAAACCCACATACAAGTTAATTGGGCGGTCCGAGTGAAATATGTTACCTCAAAGAGGGTACATACTGGCCAGATGTAAGGAAGAAATGCTTCCCTGTGAGGGTGCTGAGGCACTGGCACGGGGTGCCCAGAGAAGCTGTGGCTGCCCCATTCCTGGCAGTGAACTTACAAGTTTTCCAGTGCCTGAAAGGGATCTACAAGAAAGCTGGGGAGCGACTTTTTACAAGGGTGTGTAGTGGCAGAACAAGTGGGGATGGCTTTAAACTGATGGATGGAAGAGTCAGATTAGATATTAGGAAGCAATCTCTTTTACCATGTGAGGGTGCTAAGGTGCTGGCACAGGGTGCCCAAGAGAAGCTGTGGCTGCCTCATCCATGGCAGTGCTCAAGGCCAGGTTGGACACGGGCTTGGAGCAAGCTGTTCCAGTGGAAGGTGGCCCTGCCCATGGCAGGGGTTGGAGCTGGATGAGCTTTAAGGTCCCTTCCAACACAAACCTTTCTATGATTCTGTGCTGCCTGACCTCTTTGACAGCGATTTGCTTGAAGCACTGTAGCTTGAAGCACTGAAGCGAGCAAAAACCCTGTCCTGACCATGCTAAGCAAGTGCTGCAAGACATGAGGATTACAGCGATGGTGCTGGGAAGAACCACGCAGCTGTAATGGACAGCCTGTTAAGAGAAAGCCCTGAGCACCCACCACTTCATTGGGGTTGAATGGTTTGAGGTTAAATTACATTTAAAAAATGAAAGAGAATTGATAATCCCCCTTCTCATTCAGCATGGACAGTTTACTTACCCGGGGCAGGAAAAGGAGTGTATTTGAATAAAGCAAACAGCACAGATCTGAAACAATAATTAGTGTTTTCTTTCCTCCATACACAGGTTCTTAACAGCAGCATTTTCTGTCTGCTAAACTTCAGGGGACACATATTCTGGAAGAGAATGTGGTTAATGAACCACAAGACAAGGAGTTTAAACAAACATTCACAAGAAGAGCATGTGTCAGGGACAGTGATTACAAGAGAGGCCTCACCAGAGCAAACAGAGGGTATGTGTGTACCTGAGCTTGCAAGAAAGGTAGAAAGAATCGGAGAAAGCTGTTAAATCAACTCATTTATTGAAAACTAATTTCAGCCAGGAGTAGATTGACCTCAGATCAGTGTCACAAGAAACCACTCAAGGAGGCTTGCCACAAGGGGTTTTAAGATGCTGTAACTTACACACATGAGCTTCAGACACAGGTCAGTTCATCACCTGTGTAAACAACGTGTATCTGTGAGCATAGATGGGGCAGGGGGGGCAGGAAGAGTCAAAAGCATTCCTTCAGAACAAACCCGAACGTGCAAAGTCATGCTCTGATTTCATCCTGATTTTGCTTTATGGCATAAAACAGAGTCCAGGATGAGGCAATAATAAATAAATGAAGTATCCAAATGTTCAGCTTCTTTTGAGGTATAGATAGGTAAAGGAGGACAAATACACTGATTTTATAAGGGAAACACTCACTACTTAAGGATTTATGCCTGGATCCAGTTCCAAATCATTTTTTCCTAGCCTTGAGGTATTCAGTAAGACACTTGTGGGGATTAGAGGATTGGACACCATTCTGTTACTCAGTATACAAGAAGGTTTTGGTTTAGCAGTTTCTCAGCAAAACTGTTTTTAGGAGGGGAAGAGAAAGAAGCTGATGTAGAAAATAATAACAAACAACAGGAATGAGTGAAACTGGGTAACAGAAAGCCAAAGGGAATGACAAGAACTCCAACTGTTTCTAAGTGACCCCCCTCACCTCGATTCATAGGTGGCAGTTAGAAGCAGGACTGTCCCACTGCCATGGGTCAGACTGAGTCCCACTCTCTATCAGCAGGGAGATCTGGAGCTTTTCACCCCAGCTAAACTACACAGTGGGTTATTCCTCCTCTCTTTATATTGAGCTGTATAGTGTCAGAAGTCCATCTGCTGGGTATCAAATGCACTTCAAATACCTTAGGCATGAGTTCAAATGTGACAGAAGACAGACAACTGCTTTCTTTAGTGGTTTTAGTAGGATCATGTAAGATGACGGTTTGGATTGTTGCTTTGTTTTGAGTTTGTTGGGGATCTTTAAATCTCAGGAGCAGAAATACCTCTTCAGTTACTTGCATTGAAAACCTGAATGCATATTGAGGCTTTTTAATCATAATATTGATGCAAGTCATTATCACTCATACAGTAAAAGTTTCAGGGTATGGAAACCAGCTGTACTATATGTAACTGGCCAAACATCCATGGAATTGAGGAAAAAAATAGACCTCTCTTCAGTTGTTTTAAGATTTTGGAAGCTGTCCAACCTTTGGGGGGTTGGAACTGGATGATCTTTAAGGTCCCTTCCAACCCAAACCATTCTATGATTCTATGATTTAATGCAGTGGTTGGTGACTCTGTGTCACCAACATTAACTGATATAATCAACTGCCTAGAAAGAAACCATTCAGCCCAGGAAGAAACAGTACAGCAATTAGCAACACTAAGGTAGCAGCAACAGGCTACCTTCCAAAGTTCAGAGCAGACTCAGTTCTAGTGAGGTGGCCAAAGGATTAAGAAAGATTTGGGTATTTAATCTAAGAACAATAATTTCCAACCACTGCAAAAAGCCCAAAGGCCAGATCAGGGATAGGGTCACTCCCTAATGCATGTTTAAGCAAGCAACTTCATTTTAAGAGGAACACAGATCCTGGAGCTGAGCAATCATGCACCCAGGGACAAACTGAACTCTAGGGAGAACATTTAGCTTGCTTTCTTACTCATAGTTGGGTTTTAATCCTATTTGAAAGCAGTTCTTCCTGATATTAAACACAGGGCTTTCTGCTTAGTATCCCTCCACAGAGGACATGACCTTCCGCTAGTAACAAGCCCAAAGGAATATCATGTTGATGTAAGCTCCAGCCACATCGTGAGACAAACGCACTCTGTCTGCTAATGTTTTTCCTTGTTTAGATGAAAGAGAGATTCAGTGCATGCACAAAATGCAACTTCTGTTGGCACTTCCTTAAAACTAGTGGTAAAACCCTCCTTGTAGATAGAGGCTGGGCAGTGGAGGGACCTGGATGTGGTGTTCAGTGGGCTGCATGCTTCCTCAGCACTGAAATCACTCCACCTGGATTCTTCTCTATGAATCATTGCTTCATTATCAGCCAAAAAGTATAATGTAGATAAATCACCAGCCCCTGAAATGTCTGCATTTACTAGTGCGAAGAGTAGCAAAAACCACTTCAGACATATAGGATTTTCAGGGTGTCCTGTTTACACCCCAGAGTCCAGGTTTGATAAGCAGAATAAAACCTGACTGTGCTCTAGGCACTGGCACTTGGAAACAGCAAGATAAAGTAGACACCTGCACCAACACAGTGTTTCCCCAGGAGGCCTTGATGGATACAAGGATTCTCCAGACATACCCACTGTGCGCTGCTTCTATGGTTCTAAGCTCTTGTTGCAACCGGTGAAGATTGTCCAGCACTGTGAGGGCTCCAAGAGAGGAATTCAACCCTCTCCTTGCAACAGACACCTATAGACAGCATGGGAACTGCTCCTTGCCTCTGCTGACTATGAATGAAGTTTCCATTGGCTCAAGGAGAGCTGGAACAGCACAGATGAGATTATCTTCCTTTAAATACTTTCCCCCCTTTTGCTGTGTGATCTGAAGCAAGTCCAAGTCCAGCTCTGCCATATATCAGGAGCTTATCGAAGCTTAGTCATTGCATTCAATAGATTTTGGCAGAAATGCTTCAGCAACTCCAGGTCTTAAGGAAAAGCTTGACATGTGACAGGGTTTTGTAGCAGCTCAGTGAGCTGCCATACACATCCCACTGCTTTCTCCCTCCTGGAGACAGGGCAGCCCAGCACAACGATCTGGTTTATAGAAAACAGAGGAGTCAGACCTGGGGCTGCCCCATGGTGCTGGGAAATGTTCACGTCTATGAGACCTGCTCTTCCAGATGGTCAGGTTGTCCTCCTGCTCATGAGCAATGGAGCAGAGCTGAACATGGGAGGGATTCAGGGCAAATTGTGCTCTCAACAGCCCTGCATGGGGTTCTCCTGGTGTTTGAGCAGGATACAGGATCCTGCAGAGCCTCGGCCATCCAGGAAGAAGTGGGAACAAAATGGGATGTAGGTTCCTTGAAAAGCATTTGCGAGCAAAGCCTCTCCTTATGTCCTAGCAAAAACAACAACATAAAAAGCACCCAACTTCTTTGTAAAGGGGAGATTTTTCTTCGAGGCTTTTTCTTCTGCTGGAATCTGCTGTCTCAGCAGTGGCCTGGTGCAAAGCTCTGCAGGACCGAGTTAATCTTCTCCCGACATTCTTTGCTTCAGGCTTAGCTCTTAAAATTGAACATTTACAAACTGTAGACAAATGCCTAAATTAAATACACAGGGGGGGCTAATCCTTGTCTCACATACTTGCAGTTAAATCTGAGCACCAACAGTGAAGGCACTCCAACTGCAGCACTTCAGACATTGTGGTCTCCATGAAATAGATCCCTCTGGCTATATACCCTTAAAAGCTGCAGACACATCTTCATTCTGTATATCACACACAAAAACACATACACAAAATCAGCTTTCACTGAATATACCTATTTTTTTACATTCTTAACACTGTTTAGTGTACATTTTTCTATTCATTCCTAAAGGTGCCTTTGTACTGCTGACACCCCAGAGAATTAATGACATTCAAATCTCTGTTTGAAAGTAATTTCTGCTGTTCTTATATTATCATAGAATGGTTTAGGTTGGAAAGGACCTTAAAGATAATCCAGTTCCAATCCCTGTATTCTGGGTAACCTTTCCAGCTCAATTGCAGTGGAGGAAAGTGGGGAATTGCTGAGCATCCCTGCTCCTCCTTGGGAAGTACAGTCACCACATGACTAAAATGATGAGGGCTTTTTTTTCCTGCAGCCCCATCGTAGAGGGAAGAGCAGGTTGGTCATGAAGGCTTCTCCTTTTGGTCACAGGGTGGTTATACATATATATATACACATATACATACACATATATATATGGTCATATTTATAGTGCTTTTCTCTGTACTGAAATAGCCACAAGGACCACTAGATGTCACAACTGCTTCACTGTTCGACTTCTCTCCCAGGGCTGTTTCACAACAGGCTTGGCTGGAAAAGGACCTTAATCAGGTTAAGCTGAAGAGCTAAAACCAAGGAGCACACAACTAAGTGAAACCCAGGTTTTGTCCCCAGGAAGCACAAGATGCTTTAGGACAGACCCTTCTTGAGCAAGGGATTCTTCTGAAATCGCCTGGTTTCAGCACAAAAAGACTCTGCAGCTTGTTCAGTCTGAAAGAAACCTAATGATTTCCCTGGCTCTTTGAAGCTGCAGCTGAACATCAGGGAGCAGAGAAGGTTTGAAGAGGAACACACAAACTTTGCTGAAGGCAGGAAAGCAAAGTGACCACAAGGATGTTATTTCCTCCTTTATTCTGATTATTTCAGTGTTGGAAGTAACTTTCCTGTACTTCTCTCTAGAGCTAGTGTAAGGCATTTGCGTTGCTGTGGTTATTGATGCTTGTTGTTCCTGGACCCCACAAACAGCCACCTCCTCTTGCTGAAATAGAGAAGGAATTGGGGTGTTGGTCAATGAAAAGATCCCCATGACCCAGCTTCAGTGTGCACTTGAGCCCAGAATCCCCACCGTGTGCTGGGTTGCACCCTGAGAGCATGAGCAGCAGCTCAGGGAGGGGATCCTGCCTCTCTGCTGTGCTCTGGGGAGAGCCCCCCTGCTGCCCTGATCCAGCTCTGGGACAGCAGCACAAGAGGGACGTGGAGTTGCTTGAGTGACTCCTGACGAGGCCATGGAGACGCTGCGAGGGCTGGAGCAGCTCTGCTCTGGAGCCAGGCTGAGAGAGCTGGGATGGGGCAGCCTGGACAAGAGAAGGCTCCTGGAAGGAAGACCTGAGAGCAGCTCCAGTGCCTAAAGGGGCTGCAGGGAAACTGGAGAGGGGCTTGGGACAAGAGCCTGTAGGGCCAGGACAAGGGCAATGGCTTGAACCTTCCCAAAGAGGGGAGACTGAGCTGAGCTCTTAGGCAGAAACTGTTCCCTGTGCGAGTGCTGAGGCGCTGGCACAGGGTGCCCAGAGAAGCTGTGGCTGCCCCATCCCTGGCAGTGTTGGAGGCCAGGTTGGACACAGGGGCTTGGAGCAAGCTGCTCCAGTGGAAGGGGTCCCTGCCTGTGGCAGGGGTTGGAGCTGGATGAGCTTTATGGCCCTGCCCATCCCAAAGCATTCTGTGATTCTATGATCCAGCCTAGTGTGCACACCAGGATGGCCTTTCAGGCTTGACTCATCTGGCTACTCGTACACTGCATCCAAAGCAAGGATTAAACCAAGGAAAAACCTGATTTAACTTCATCCCTAGAATGGAGATTAAATGGAAACATCCAGAAACTTTTTGTCCCAAAGCTAAATTCATTTTTCTGTGCCTTCAGCTAAATTCATTTATATCCTGAGTGTCCTTCTCTAAAAGCAGAGCGCTCATGAGTCTCCATGTCCTTCCTCAGAGCACACTTTCATAGCAAGTAAGCCACAGCGTGGACTGACAGGAAGAACCCTTCCTATTTCTGCAATAGATCTAAACTATATCCCTGCATCCTCCATTTAATATTCTGAATTTGAGAAACCTTTGTATCCATCCTTTTCACTTTGACCCATCTCTACTAAAATCACATTGAAGTAATGCAGTACTTTGCTAATGTGTTATCATGGCTCTCTGATAGAGCCTGGGAGGTGGGAGGAGACACAGCTTGCATTTATTTGGGGAAGGCATTCCCAGGAGGTGATGGGTCCTGCCTAAAATAGATGGGGTGAACCCATTTGGCTCTTTCCATAGGGCTCCACATTTGCTCAACCTACCTGCTCACGTAGCTTCGGAGTGGAACTTTATGTGAGACAAATCCTATTACTGATATGGTAAAACTGGGAATAAGTGCTCCTGGTGCTGCTGTAGCTGTTTGATCAGCAGAATGGGTGCCGAGAGAGATCGATAGACCAATAAATGTATTATAGTAGACAATATTTGTCCATGCTTGGCCAGTCATCTGGCTAAATAGCAATATTGATCCTGTAAACAATGACATCCCTCAAACACCTCGCTTACTCCGCAAGCAGTAAATACAGGTGTTAGGGCATGGATTTCTCCATTGAGTTTTTGGGAAAGGCAGCCATCAACCACAAAGCAACTGCATAATTTGGATTCTCTCACACTGGTTGTATCTTGTATTAGTTAAAGACTATGAAGGTATCAAGTTTCTTTTCCCTCTCATTTACTGAACAGTCAGTATATTTAATCCTGAAATGTTCAAGTTTTCTAAGTGATTACTGATTGAACAAAGCTGATTTGTTCCTTTATAACCAAAATGTTCTCAATTTAGATGCTTGAAACAAGCTACAAGAACTCACATTAAGCACTTAGTAAAACAGTGAAGGGAAGACATTTTCCAGGAGGGATAGACTGAAAAATACCAAACCTGGTGTGCTGGGTTCAGCAGTAGCAGTCATTTTTAATCCTTCTTAGTAGCTGGTGCAGCACTGTGTTTTTTGACTTTGGGCCTGGGAACAGCACTGATAACACCGATGGTTTTAGTTACTGCTCAAATGTGTAGTCTGAGCAAGGACTTTGTGAGCCTCATGCTCTGCCAGCGAGGAGGAGAAGCCGGGAGGAAGCAGAGACAGAACACCTGGCACTAACCAAAGAAGTATTCCATACCATAGCCCATCATGCCCAGGATGTATCGGGCAGTTACCCGGAAGGGCTGGCTCACTGCGGGGTTGGAGGAGGTATTGGTCAGTGCTCAGTCAGGCAGGGTGGGGTGAGTTATCTGTCGGTGGTGGGTGAGATGCTGTATTCTCTTCCTTTGTTATTTCCTTTATCATTATTATTATTGGTGGTAGCAGCAGTGATTTGTGTTACACCTTAGTTACTAAACTGTTCTTACCTCAACTCGTGGGAATTGCATTCTTTTGATTCTCCTCCCCATCCCTCCAGGAGCAGGGAGAGGGCAAGAAGGGGGG
>NDXB01007468.1:0-29965 GCA_002631895.1 Agapornis roseicollis | reverse complement strand
TTTTTTTTTTTTTTTTTTTTTCAATGTAAGCTGCATGCAGGTAAAAGTATTTAAATTCCAGTCGTATGCCTTTCAGAAAGCAATATTCAGGGCCCTGTCTTGGTTCTGTAGTAATATCTGTTTCTATAGAATTCAGAGTTGGATCAGTGGGTGGGAAAGGGATGCAATGTGGTGGCTTATAAACCTGGCTTGGCTTGGAGAAGTTTTATAAAGAATGTTACACAATGGAATGAAGTCCGCAGCAGGATTGGGGTCTGGAGTTACTACATGCCCATCTGTGAACTCCCAGCTGGAGGCTGTCATGTAAGTGCAACAATGCACAAGTCCAGAACATATTTAAGCATTATTAAAATAACCCAAACCTGCAAACACCCAAAAAGCCCACAGCAACACTTTATGAAAACTTGTTAGATGTTTCCATATTGCTCTCTTAAACCTCTGCTGTGTTCTGCTACTACACATCACTGCTAAGGGAGAACAAACAGATTTCAGCAAGTCCTGATGAGAGTGGACCTATCACCTCTGGGCAAGAGCTGCCCCAGATTCCCAGTATAGGACAAAGAGACCCTCTTCAGACAAGAGTAATTGAGCTGGGTTTAGTATTTAATGCCCTTACATCCTTAAGAAAGTCATCAAAAACTAATGGGCACTTTTGCTGATTAAGTTAAACTTGGAAAAGCAGACAATTGTGCACTGAAAACAGCAATACAGAATGCAGGTGATTGTTTCAGAGCTGGGACTCACAAAGACAGGATTGTATGCAACCTGTGTGAGAACTGGCAGCACAAGTGAGGCAGTTGGCACTTACCATCTCATTTCAACCAGGGCTGACTGCTGGAGTGAAAGATGTTCCTGCAAACACCCAAAGAAACACCTCAGCTGTGGTACTTGAGAACAAAACTGAAAGTGGGAGCATCTGTAAATGGGAGGAGTAAAGTATTCTATGCATTCTTCAATGGGAGTATTATCAAAAAACCCCAAACTTCACAATAATAATTAGACATAAATTGTTAGCTCTCTTACCATTGTCTTAAATGGCTGAATGTAAGGGTTTGAAAGCTTGGCTTTTTCTGTCCTTGCTCGCTTTTTATTCTAGGCCCATAATTGACTGCAGTAAACCAGGATTGACTAGTTTTCATTTGGTTCTGGAAGATGTGTCAAAACTCTGTAGCAGGAATACCAAATCTTGATCAAGCAGTCATTTAGTCCAAAAATGAGTGCAAGGTAAGGGATGTCTGAATTCAAGACAGTTCTCAGAGTGGAGTTAATTGTGCTTTAAAATTTTTATGTGCTGCCATTTTGTTACTGTGTTCACAGTACTTTAGGGAATGTACAGATTATCTCTGAAAACCCCTCTGATTAATATGGAAATAGGAATAAACAACCAATAAATCATTTACATTCCTTCCAGTACTCTTCTATCCCTCTACACTGCTCTATTTTTTCTTCATACCCCCAAACATTAATATATATGTGGGAATATTCCTCTAAACACATATTCTTATTTCACCTCAGTATTACGGAGTATCTCGTCTTTTTCATAAGAGGGTGAATGTTGCATGTGAAGTCTAAAAATGCTTGTCTTACTTAAGCTACCAGAATCTATTAGTGCAGTAATCATTCCCTTATGAAGTGTACATCAGTGCCTGAGCTGGGAAACCCTCCACTTCTTCAGTGCATTAGTATTGACAAAGCTAGTCCTTCAAATACATTTTTAATAACCTTTTTATATGGTGCTATATCACTGAAAGTTCACTGCATTTATTTTTGTCAGTTCAGAAGGCTGGGATTTCATATGAAAGGCTTGGAAAGATTTTTCTATTAGTGTTCTTCATTTTAAGGGCCCAAAAACACTGTGAACATTAATATTCTGGCCTGATAAGTAATCTGGTTCTGTGCATGTTGCAGCTGGCCTAATGAGAGAAATCAGAAAAGTAGCTTTGTGGATTGGGAGCATGGCTAAATTGCAGGGATCTCCTACAGTTGATGATTTCTCCCTCTTTTTTGATTTTTTTAATGTCACCATACCAGAGCAGTGGCATAGGCTGCCTTTCATGTTACCTGAGACATCAAAGGGAAGTACTGAGGACCTACCTATTTACCGTTTTCCACTGACACTTATGCCTCATAAGTACAACATGCTGCAGAAACAACATCCCTGTGCACAATTGGCATGCTAACTTTTATTGCATCAGAGGTTCTAGATTACAGCTTTCAAGCTCTTAGAAGCTTTGAGCCTAAGTCTATTCACATCTAGCAACATGGTGACACGTGCATGCCTTGGACCATGGACTGGCCCCGCTCCTGAACTCACCAGGTGATGGCATCCATTAGGACCCATAACAGGAGGCTGTGGGTGGGGGCAGCAGTATATTCCTCCATTACATTGCACCCAGCTGCCTTGTTTCCCGTGGCATATTAGGGGAGAAGCTGCTGCCCAAACTATCACACACCTTTCAAGTTGGCACACACACACTGCCTGAGACTTCAATTGCTGGAACAGGAGTCCCTCTGCAGCAGTTGGCTCCAGTGAAATGACAGGTGCCACTTTTGGCTCCTGGCTCACACGTATACATACACGCACACACACTCTTGGGCACTCTTCTTCCTTCCTCAGGCTTGACCCTTGGTTTCCCACAGCAGAGTCTTCAGTTCCATGGAAAAATAATTCAATAATTGAGTGGTACCGCAGAAGGGACAGCTCAAGCTGGGTGCCCTTGGAGAGGGACCTTGGCAAAGAAATCCCTGGGCAATTATACCCTTAGGATTTATGCACTTGCCCCTCATTTTAGCCCAATGGGGATTTTTTCATCTAGGGTCTCCTAACACCTTACTGGATTTTTTCACTATTTTCCTACCAGCAGGCTGTTAAGTGTTCTTATCTTGTTGAGCTGCAGTTTCTGCTGATGGTTGTAGGTCGTGGTTTAAACCACGACACCTTCTTATCTTCTGGTTTGTGCCTCTTGTGCACCTGCTTGTCAGCAGAGCATGGGACACTAAAAAAGTCCTAGACCTAAAATAAACATTACTTAGCAACAACTAAAACATCAACGTGTTATCAACATTCTTCTCATGCTGAAGACAAAACACAGCACTGTGTCAGCTTCTAGGGGAATTACTAAAATCTTAACTCTATTCCAACCAAAAGCATATCTAGGTGAAAGTCCACAGCTTAGGGCCCAAGGCTTCAGAAATCTAGCTACTTATACTAAGCAATTAAAGCTAAGCAAATAGCATGCTTGACCACACAATACTGTAACTCTGACTCAAACTATTTAAAACTTACTTGTTTAAGCTAAATAATATCTCTCAACAAGCAAAATCTCCAGTACTGGGTAAGTGAGGTGCCAGAGCAGAAGTTTCCTGCTGGAGCCATGATACAAATGTCTGACCAGTAAGTTTCCTGGCAATGAGGAGGAGAAAAAGTCCAAAGGGGGAAGTTTGCAGGGTCAGCACATGAGGCTTCAAAGATCGGCCCCAGACACTTTCCTAAATTCCCACTAAAGTAAGAGAAGAACCACCTCTTAAGTGGTACCTTGCATGGTCACATTTCTGAAACTTTGTGTACTTCAAGAGCCATCAGTGACTCCTGAAGTGACTGAGAATCTTCCTGAGATGTGCCAAGGAATAAATAAATTTGTCCTGCACATTTGCAATGCTGCTTGCCAATTGGTCTCTGGGTTGGGGTGAGGTCCTTGGAACAGGACAGGCTTCTTCTCTGAACCAACAGAGGATTTTGACATCCTTCATGTCTTTTGAGAACATGAAATTTATTTGCCAGCCATCATAGTTAATCTATTTATTCAAGCACCAGGGTAAAATTTCATTATTTCACATTATACAGCTATAAGTACCATCTGTGTTTTCACTGTGCCAATCTGTTTCCTGAGCACAGAAGGAATTCCCCAAGAGTGGACCGAGTGGACCAAGTGGACTTCGCTTCCTGCAAAGTGACTGCCAAAATCTCTTTGTTTCCCATCACAATAAAAAAAAAGTCCATTTGCATTTCCCTCTTTTTAATACCTTCTGTATTCAATTCCATCACTGGTTTATCTTTTCATTAGGAGGGCAGGGCAGGAGGGCTGCTCACTGGGCAGCTCTGTTTTGTATATAAAATAACACTGTAACAAATGAAAATATCAAAGCAGGTCGTTGGGGTTTTTTTAACAGGCAAACTGATAGGAAACGATTTCCCCATGAAAGTCCCCAGAGAGGACTTTCCACACCATTTCATAGCTATGCAGGCTGAGAACAGGCATCAAGCTACAGCAAGGTTCAACAGGTTATTTTCTCTAATACAAAGTGCATGCTGCTTATGCCATTAAACCACATCAATGCAATGCAGTCAGTATTACCCTAACTTGCCAAACTGCATTAACCATAATGGTTTCTCTCCAAGACTAAGGTGATGCTTTTGGAATAATAGCTGCATAAGGCTGCTGGGAAGTCTGACTGAGTGTTAGCATCTTTGCAAAGGCTCGAGTCCTTCAGCCTTCTTCAAGCAGGAAAAACAAAAAAATCCCCCTGTGAACAAGCACTCTGGTATTCATATGAAATGCCATGTTAGACATTCAAAAGGGTGAAGGATGGGTTATCAAATGAAATACAGCAGCTCACCAATAACAGCAGGACTGATTTTCCCTAAAAGGAAAAGAAACAATCAGAAGCTTGAATACAATTTCAAGCAATCCTGATTGTAAAATCAGTGCAGGAACCTGTCTTACCATAACTTTTATTTTGCACAGTGTGAAGGAGCAGAAGCAACTGACTCTGCCATTCCTATGGAAACATCACTGGACATTATCAGAAAACCAGGAAAGTACAACAATCTCTTTGAGAGCCCTGAGAGCTCTCGAAGGCCCATTTCAGTTTATATGGAATTTCAGTGTAGCCAGTATATTTCACTGCAAGCCATACAATATCTCCAAATCCCTCAGTTATTTTCACTATTTGGAGCAGGGGGTAGGGAATAAGGGGGGTAGAGATTATCACATTTTCTACTCCTTCATTTGATTTCAGCTGAATCCTCTAGAAAGCAGAACATCACTCTACCTACATTTTGTGTTGACATCCTCCTGTGAACAATGACAGGTGTGAAGGGCTTACACAAGACTTCTTTTTACAGTGTAATAACAATTCTTATTATTTTCTACCTGCACTGCTAATTTAGAGTCTTGGGGCTATTCTAGTTGTAACTATATAATGAACTATTTGATTCAGTAACAGGCAATGTACCAGTAAGACCATATTCTTCTGCTAAAACATCTCAGTTTTGGTTGGGAAAAATACTTCAAGTGTTCACATGGGGCATCTACTGAAACTTCAAGTTGTCTCCTGCTCCTTCTTGCTTACTGTCAGTAGCAATGTCTACTGTGAATTAAAACTCCACCAACTCAATTCATCATCACCAAGTTGAGCTGCACCTCAATCTGATAGTCAATAGTTTTGCACTCTGGGGTCAGGAACCCCAGTTCTGTTTTCATAAGCCACAGAAAGGTTGAGAGGTCAGGGCTAAGAAATACCATGGCAGCCCAACCTCAGTGGTTAACCTCAGAGTTAACCCCAACGTGAAATCTGCAGATGGAAACAGGTAGCATTTTTCTGTCCCTAGAAATGAGACACGTGGGCCCAGCACTTTCTCAGCTACAGTGAAGAGTTTGCGAACTTCAGTAGCTTTCCAGCTGGAATTCTGTCTAACAGAAATCTCAGTTTCAAATATCTAGTTATGGTAGTGGAAAAAAAAAAAAAGGCTCTAAACCAGAAGTTGATAGTTTGATATGGAAAGATCTGGCTTTTTAATTAAAAAAAAAAAATAGAGAAAAAGGACTTCTTTACAAATAACAAGTCCAGCTCCTACAGCAGATACATTTAATTTTCCAAATNCAAAGTATTGGATAGGAAAAAAAAAAAAAAAGGCTCTAAACCAGAAGTTGATAGTTTGATATGGAAAGATCTGGCTTTTTAATTAAAAAAAAAAAATAGAGAAAAAGGACTTCTTTACAAATAACAAGTCCAGCTCCTACAGCAGATACATTTAATTTTCCAAATATGGGTGGGGAAGTGCTTTTAAAATTGGCACCTGCACATGCCAATTTTATCATTTTAATTTTCTTATTGTTAATGTACTTTTTAAGACCATGTACTCATTATACCTGTTGCCCGGTTTATATCACAGTGATAGTACTGAGCCTTGAAATGTAGCTCTTTGGGGGCTCTCTAAATATGCTGGTGCTTTTCACATGTTATTAATATTTATTTACACAAATGACAAGGAGTACTATGTATTTATATCACAATGATTCCATTCTTGTGGAAGAAACGTACACCTAATGAAAAGTCATCATCACACCTCCTGTATCTTCAGTGTGTTATTAAGGACTATTCTGTCAAAATGCCAAGCTTCTTCTTTTGAAAAAATCCCAAAGAATTAATTTAAAATTCCAGAATGAAGTGGCTTGGAGGAGCTATTAAGCATTGTACAGTACATAAAATCAGTCTGTTTCTAATATGGCTGAAAGTCATATTTTAGAAAACATTTATTATAAGAACTATTTAGATAATGAAAGAAAATCTAATTTAATTTTCATCATTTATGTAGTTTGTTTGCTTTTTCATTTAATTCTGCTTGGACAATGAAAACAGGCCACTTTTTTTCCTTGGTGGTGTCAGTTTTCTGGTTGTCATTCACTTGCCAAGGCTGCAGTGATTTGGGTTCAGACACCTCAGGGGAAAAGGTTAAATCCTGTTTCCAGTGGAGAGGTGAGCAGGGGAATTCTTGAAAACATGTATATGTAATTAGCCTGTGACTGCATTGGCGACAGTCAGACAAACAGTATATACAGACTGTGCTGTGAAGGTTTGGGTCACACATTCCGACCCTCAAAAGTCAGTGCAAGACCCACCAGAATGTGCAACCATAAGCCATTCCCTTCCCACGCTCACAAACGGGAGCCAGTACTTGGGTTTGGTTTAGTTCCAGGAGCACCTGGGTTTTGCTCAGGTTCCAGGACACAGGGAGCTGACACAAGGAGCTGAACTGCCACTTTGGGTCCCAACAAGGCAAGCTCAGTTAGTTCATCTCAGTGACTGGTTCTATCTTGTTTAGCATGACACGCAGAGCTTGGCGTAATTGAAATTGCCTCTGGAGAACAAGAAAGTGATCCACAGCTGTAAGGACAGGTTTTTCAAAGGTGTTTTAAGAGCTAACTCCAACCAGTGGGATGCAGGCCACTGTCCAAGTCAGAAGCCTACTTACCTGTGACAATCTGGGCATTTGTTCTTGGAAGACAGCTAAGTGTATACCTCTCATTTTTACAGTTTCTGTTACCTGGAGTAAAGTCCAGATTCAAAGGTCCCTGTCCTTCAGTGAAACACAGGTACAGACTTTATCTCAGTAATGGGCTGAAGCTGGATCCAACATGCCCCGGTTTCTGGGGGGCTGGATTCAAACTGTCTGGTTTCAGTACTTCGGGGTTTTCTATTTTTTTTATTCTAAATCCCTGAGATCTTCCAGCAGGATAAAAATCTAACTCAGTAGAATCTGTTTTCAAGTCCTGCAATTGCTGAGTACAGGGACATGAGGGATTACAGCTAGGATAATCTTTCAGTTTACAATCCTTCCTCTTGGAGTTGTTAGGATTGTAACAGGGAGATTTTATTATGGTTTAATGATAAACATCCTCATTCAGCCAAGGCTGTTACAAGAACCTGATTTCTTGCAGATTCTTCTACACTAGGGGGTGCAAACATCCTTTTAATGAGCCTAGAAATAAATGGTCTTACCAGTACCAGCAAGGAAAGTGTCTGGTCCTGCACAAAAGCTTATGTAGAAAATATCTCATTTCCTAAGTCATGTTTGGCTCATAGAAATGAATAAATAAGAGCACTGCTCTCAGTAACAGCTTTTTGATGTTTTCTGGGTTTACATATGGAGCAGAAAAGATGCTAACGTAGTAGTTACATAAGAGAAGTCAGAGCAAGCCTGCTCTGCATGCCATTGCCTGCAGCTTTCTCATGTCCTGTGGTGACTCAGACATTGCTGCAAGCTCCGTGGAGGGACAGTCTCAACTTTTTACCTCTACATTTTCATATCATTGCGTAACGAGCTAGTCATCTGACTCAGGCACTGGCTGAAGTCCTTATTTCAAAGCACTTATTTTTCTGGTCTTACATTCAGACTTGGCTCTTGCAAGCCCTGGTGTGAGGCACAATGGGCTAAGCAGGCAATATTGTTTCACCTGCATGGGCTCCATCTGACAAAAGTGCTGATTTTCTCAGGTTGTGCCAACAGAGCATTTAAGCGTTTACTTGATAGGGAATGGTAGTGGCTCTGCTGAACACGATGGGATTGTTCACATGCATAAGCATTAATCACATGTTTATGCGCCCAAAAAAGCAATGGAGCAGTACTGGGTACAAGCACAGAATTCCAGCTCCAGCAACTTTAAGCCTTCAGTCCCTTTGCTTATGCTTCGTTACTTCCTCATGTGTCTTAAAGACTCACAGATAAGAAGCAGAGCATCTTAAGAGATATCCTCCTCTCCTGATAATGCATTCCCCTTTCAGGTCACAGAAATCATTCCGCAGCTACAAAGAAATGCTTATGAATGCAGGATCCTCTAGTGCAACATTTCTTCCTTTGCATTTATTCATATGCTCATTCCTTATCTCAGTAAGGCATTATCAGAGCCAGAAAGTCCCTTCTCCTAAGTTATGTACACAATTGACTAAAATCTGAACTCATAAATTAAGGCTGGAAAAAAATCCCATAGTTTAATACACTTAGGCTTTTATATCTGTGTTGCTTAGATTCCATTCCTCCAAATGCATAGAGGTTTTGCAGATGTCTTTGCATCTCAGACACAAATGCCATTGTGATTTATAGAACCCTACTTAAATACATCAAACTGCCTGGCTGCAAGTCGGTACCATTCATACCACCAGCTTTTACTTCTCCAGAGTGTTTCATATTACTTTCTTTTTCCTGTATTACCTTCTATGCCACTTCATCACTACATCAAAACAAAACAAGTGGATTAAAGCAGTTTAATGCATTATGGTTAAATATTTCTTTCTAAGGGAGAGCAGACCATTCAGAAGACCATTAAGACAGAATCCTGATTGAATCTGATGCAGCCGTAAACTATCTTAAATGAATGTTAATAGAGAAGGACAATTATTGTTGACTTCAGAATGCAAACAAGAACTTCAGACACTGATTCCTATCAGCCCATTAGAGCTGGCTGAATTCTGCACACTGTTTTAACAGTTGCTTAGCAATGGCAAATAAGCTGTTCTGTCTCTTATCACTAGAGGTATAGTTAGAACAATACCTATTATTGAACTGAATAGGTATGAAATTAGTTTACGTTGTTCCTCTTTTTTAGACAGCACTTGGCAGCAAAGTGAGCTGTTTAGGCTGCCAGCAGAAGCCATGTTTTTTTCTCCTGGAGCTATCTATAGAGATAAAATGAAACTGAGGCTTTGCTGTGGCTGTTTATCTGAAATCATCATCAAAAAAACCTTTGCTGTGTTTGTTTGTGTGTGCAGGAAGAAAGAGGTTCTCCTTCAAATGTTTTCTTTGAGTTAATTTCCAAGGATGTGACAACACTAACAACTACAGCCTATTCAAAAAGCAAATACTGCACTGCAATGCCACCTCTTCCCTCACAGGCACCTCTGATGAAGTACCTCAGCTCTGATCTGGGGAAACATACTGGAGATTTATCCACTATCCAGAAGAACAATTAAGCATTTGCCATTTACTGTTGCAGTTCCTATCTTTTAAGTGTGCATGTTCCAGAATGGAGTCCATACAGCTGCAGAACTCAACATCTGCAGCAGCATTCACACCCAGCATGCAGCTGTGCAGTCGCCACAATAGGCAATGCTTAGCAGTGTGGTTTAATTCCTGGTTCTGTAAGGTCTTAATTATGTCTTTCTAGTTAGGATTTGTATTCACAGCTCCTGCCTCCCACAGAAGTACCCCAATAACATGGCTGTAGGCTACTTTGAGGTAGAAGTTTAGAGGCAAAACAAACTGAGCTTAGACAAGTGCTGTACACCCAAGCAAAAATTTGTCAGTCTTCAAGTCTGGTGCAATAAAGTATGAGTGGGTTTAAGTACAGTTGAGTAATTTCAACAGAAAAATTGAAGAATGCTTCTACTTTTTCAATAGACTAGTTTTGTAGCTGGTTCTTTAGGGCAATGAAAGGGTTGGGTTTGAATATCTCCGGCTGAGGAAATATTTTAACTTTCATCTTTGTGGATTCTCTAACAGAGAGAAGCACTAAGCTACTGAAGAGATAACATGTCACTGCTTACTCTTTCTCCAGCTACATTTTATAGAAAATAGACAGCTGCTGTTGGACCCAATAGATGAACTTTATAGCTGATTCTCAGATCACTTACCAGGATGGGCTAACGAATCCCTGTTTCTGAAGCCTGTGTAGCACACTGTGTTTGTGTTCTTACGTACCCAGCTTCTGAAACTTCTCAGTACAGAAGCACATCTGTGCACAGGCAGAGGTGGAAATTAGGTACCTTTGAAATGCCATGCACAGGATGGAGCAAGGTGCTTTGAGCTCCTAGCACTCCACTGGCAACACTGCCAGGAGATCAGGAAGCAAAGGGACTCTCAAGTTGACAGATGCAGACATACACAAGAAAGCAGGGCTAAATTTAAGCAGCAGCTGAATATGGGTTCTGAATCATAGAATCACAGAATGGGGTGTCTTGAGATCATCTAGTCCAATCATTCTCCTAAAGCAGGGTCACGTGGAGACAGTCGCCCAGGACTGTGTTCAGTTGGAGTTTGCATATCTCCATACATAGAAACTCAACCTTTCTGGGCAACCTGTGACAGTGTTTGACCATCCTCACAGTAAAAAAAGTCTTCTTGTATTCAGTTTGACTTTCATGTGGTTTACCTTGTGCCCATTTTCTCTTATCCTGTCACTGGGCACTACTGAGGTGAGCCTGGCTGCCTCATCTTCTTTCCTTCCCATCAGGTGTTTATAAGCATTGGTAAGTCATCACCCCATCCCCGTCTGTTCCCCCCCACGTCCCCCCAAGCCTTCTCTTCTGCAGGCTTGACACTCAAGCTGTCCCAGCCTCTCCTCATATGAAAGGTGCTCCAATCTGTTAGTTACCTTCATGACCCTTGGCTGGACTCAATCCAGTAAATCCATGTCTGTCTTGTACAGGGGAGCCCAGAAATGAACACAGTTCTGATGCAGAAATGAACCCATCATGAAGGCAGCTCTAGTTCCTCTGTGGATCTGAGCCTTTGTCTTCGCAATCATTTACTTTTTCAGTCCTCAGCCCTTTGGTACAACTTCCAACAACTGTGCAAAGTGTAGCAGCATTGGTTTATGGTTTGCACATCTTTCCATCAGAAACAGGTTTGAAGCTATCAGATTCATTATGCCAACAAGCACCCACAATCTGAGAACAATTTAGGGTTTCTTGCAATGCACATCACTCTTATGTTCCATGAAAGCAGCTTATTTACCAGCCTCACTGCCTTCCAGAAGGTGCCAAATGCTCACTAGTTCATTAATAATCCAAATAACTTTCCAGTGTACTTCATGAAAAAAAAAAAAAGTCATTCAATTTTTGCTTGAGCTATTGGGTTCTTATAATGCCTACAGTATTAATCAGTCATTGATATTGATTCAAATTATCCAAGTCAATATTTTACTAGTAATTTGATTGCAATAACCAGGCACAGTTAAACCTAAGCTTAAAGCTGAAGTCACAGGTGAAGGTTTTGATCACTCATTCTTACCTGAATTCCTGTCCTGCAGCTAAATATCTACTTCCAGGAAACTAAATGAAAAAATTAAATTCTCAAGGAGAAATATAAAATGGAGTGGAACTACAGAATTTGCCATTAAAGTTGTAAAAGACTTTGCATGGGAGAGCCACAGCCTGGAAGATGGGCAGGCTGAAAACTCTCTTTGGCTGTCCAGTCACCAAGCAGTCAGGTACAGAGGGCACAGTCCAGGGACCAAACAACAGCAGAGCCATCGCCCCACTCCTCCAGATGTTGAGGGGGACCTGGAATCAGGACTGCCTGTTAGAGGCGCTTGGGAGAGTCCCAGGAACCTGGAACATCAGTGGGCTTCCCAGGAGATGTGAAAGCTGGGCTGACCAGAAGTGAGCTATGTTCTTGGTGGAGTGCATAAAAGGACAGAGTGCTTGCCAGTCAGACCTTCTCAAAACAAGAACATCATAAGCATTTCCACCCCAGCTTGATGCACAAAACCTCAGCTGACCCATACACAGTTTCAGCAATATTAGCAGGATTTCCAGACTTCTACAGTGCAGGTTTGCACAACCTGAAGTTAGAAAAATGATGAGAACTGAAGTGTTCAGGAGAGCAGTCAAAAAGGTATTTCAAAATAAATGATACAGCAAAGTAGATAAATGAGATTGTCCTGATCACATTTAAATCAATAACAAACTTTGTGTTTTGTTTTTGTTTTGTTTTATTTGGTTTTGTTTTAAAAGAATGTTGCTACAGAAATTCTAGTGTATCTGTACAGAAGCCAGGAGGGGCTAGCCCAAATTTGATGCAGGTTATAAACAGAATTAGAAAAAAGCCAGTGCCAACCATGAGAAACTATATAAGAACAAACAATATAAGAACAAATGCCTGGAACAAGATAAAAACATGCAACAGATTTTCTTTTCAGGTGTGCATAAGGTTATTAATTATAGTTTACTGGTTGCAACATGACTGCAGCAGAGACATGGGCACGCACAGTCCTTGCCATGTAGAACTTACTGGCTATACTTCGAAAACACCAAAATGACTGAAATGGTATGTGGACCCTGTAGTAAACCCTTACTTGCAATGTCCTCAAAGCAGCTCTCAGAAGGGCCAAGCAGTGTTGGCATGTCAGGCTGGTGTGAAAGAGCTACAGAGAGATCCCAGTTTTCTCTCATGGGGATGCCTGTGTGTGCTGTAAGATGAGGCGTGGGCTTCCCAGCTGTGAAGCGTGATGGGGTAGGTCATATTTGTGGTGCATTAAATAGACAATATTTCAGAATGTTTGAGTATGACCAACATGAACATTGGGGTTTTGACCCATCACATAACCCTGTACGCCAAGGAAGTCATCTAAGGCTACAAATGAATCTGTTCCTAAATGCCAACAGATGTTCCAACTCCATCTCTTACCCTCTGTTGTCAAAACTCTTCACAGGACCTTGCAATCTCACTAATACTCACTCTTGAGGCTTGCAGACTACATTATGGCTTTAAAATACGAGGCTTCCTGGTATCTCTCTACAATCCTACACCATCTCTGTCGTTGTCTCACATCCCTGAAGAGATTAACAACATTTCCAAGGTTTCAAATATAGATATTTCTTTCCAGAGCTGTCTGCTTTGCCTAGCATGAGCAATGGTGTTTTCATTTAAGTAGCTCTGCCCACGTCTCTCTTATCTTTAAAACTACGATAATTGTTGCATACCACAACTGTCTAATGGCAAGATCCAGAGTCCTGGCTCTAATAGCTGTCATCTACTGCAACCCAACTGAACATTTTTATGAGGAGCCCTCACTTACACCAGCCAAGTCTCTGGCATGCAAAGACTGTGTGTCTCAAATCCAGTGTAGGATCCTATTTATATTCAAGTATACTCAATATAGGAAATGGAATTTTTTAGAAAAGCAAAACAAAACGCAAGCATGGAATCCTGCCCACGCTGAAGTCAGCAACAATTTTGCACTCCATTTACCTGGACTGGGGTTTCACAGTGAGGATTTCACTGCCTACTTTCACCTCTAAAATTGTCACATAAACATTTATAACAGCTTTTTATTAAGTTTTCATGTAATATGTTTCATGAGCTCTTAAACAAGAATTTCCGAAGGAGGAGGAGGGTTTGCATCACCCACCAGTAAACAGGAATCTCACACAACTTTTACCAGAGTCGTTTTGCCATGGAGTAGCTCTCACCTGCGGTTTGGTTCTCTGCTTTCCACCTCTTGTGTTAAGCTACTGCTGGCTGCTGGAAGTCGAGGTTAAAAGGAAACAAAACAGAAAAAAGCTGTCTGTATGCAAACTACTGTCAATCCCACAAACAGATCTTTTCCTCCTTTAATGTGTTATGTATAGTCCTCTCAGGTGTTAATTAAAACGGCAGCATGAGCTTCCAGTAAGTTTTGTGGGGATTTAAATGATTGATTTTTTTCTTAAATGAGGGTGTCTCTTTGAATCAGTCTTGCTATTACAATGCACTGTTAGCAGGAGGCTTTTTCCTTACCTCATTACAAGAGAAATATTACACACAACATACTTTGCAGCTTGTGTTCGTATCAGCGGGCAGAAATGAATACCAAAATTTCCACCCCAGCAACTAAGCACCGCACAGACCATGATTACAAGCTGTATTACTGTTTCCCATACTCTGGTGTCTAAGCTTGGCCTTATCCAACTTCCCCATCAATCACTGCACACTACTCTTTGGTTCCATGTCATCATATTTCCATAATCATTAATCATGTTATCCAATAAATCCTTGAGCAATTATTTAAGTTGCTCTCTTAACAGCTGTCCACTTCGCATATTGCCACCTTGGCTGCTCATTTACCAGCATGCCTTTGATCTGGGAACTGTTCAATCAGATCAATAACATGTAAGGAAAATGCAAATGGTTTGAAAAAAGGAAAATACTTTCATGTGGAATATTCACGTTTTTAACAAGCCTTTCAACTCCGGAGCTGAAGCTTCTCTTTATAGTGATAAAGTTCTTTATAACGATTTAACAAATTACAGCTAGATAACGGCAAAACATATTGCATTTAGCAGCAGAATAAGTGGTGCGTGTGAGGAGAAGCTGGGAGCTCCTAGTCACACATGCACTAGCAATCCTCCTCCTTCCCAATGACCCAGGAGACAAGATGCCAGATTTCTGCCTGTGGGAGACAGATGTAGTGAGAGACAAAGGCCATTTGCACATTCAGGTCTGTGGGTAATGGCCTCGTTTATCCCAGCAGTCTCAGACATGCCTTTCCATTCCTTTGTGGGTCCCGATCCGCCTTGCAGATTCTTCCCATCATACTCTAGTGTTCCTTTCCTCCCCTTTCCCACCCCTTTCTCCTGTGCATTGCTGTTTCAGGACTGCTGACTTTGCGGATCATTTTTGTTGGTCTGGTTTTGCTGATAGGTTTTGTCATGTGTGAGAGGACCTCTTAGGCTTCAGGCAGATGTACAGCTCCTGTCCATCTGTCAAGAAGATGCATGAGGAATAGGCAAGATTACTAAATACAGTTTACTATCTGCAATGACTAAATGCCAAATGCAGATACAAATTGTAGTGCACTTGGAAAGCTGATTAATTAAAAAACCTGGCACTGCAGACAAATGGTCAAGTTTTGGATGTTACTTTATCAGTATCATCTTACTCTTCCTAGACTCAGGGCAGATTATCATCAAGAATTTTTCAGCCTCCTCTACTGAAGTTTTCTTAAGCATTTCAGTAGTTTGAAACAACACTCTTTCTGCAGCACTGTTTTCTGATGGTACCAATTCTCTTAGTCACAATTTACCATGGTGCTATATAAATTTCCCACCCAAAGAAGAAGAAAAAGGGAGGAAGATAAAGTAATGTACATCTTTATATATTATTATATTCCATGCTGTATTTGTTGAAATGAAGGCTGTGTGATGAATGCTGCTGCATGACTGTGCAGTTAACCATTTTACCACAAACCCCCACAGCTAACATTTGTATTGCAATACCACCCCCAGGCCTCCAGCGGGGCAGCCCCCCATGCTAAATGCTGTACACATATAATGAGTGACAGGCCATTCCTCAAAGACCATATGAGCTAGGCACAAGAGACTCCTACTGATCAAAGATGTCTCTTTCTCCAAATGGATGAACACGTTTTGCTTCTGTGACACTTGTAGCTACAGAAATTCTTGGGAAGCAGGAGGAGGATGGTTTTTATGATGCTGTAGGTAGAGGCTGAAGAAGGAAGTCTGCCTGTACAGGACACGGAAGGATTAAGTGGATAGCACTGGAAGAATCTGGAAATAGCTGAAAGCAATCTTCCTGCGATATGGGTAGAGTGCAGACTTCTGTGGCACAGCAGTATGGTTTTACTGCCCCTCATTCAGGATAATTTATTTGCCCCTTGCCTGCCTTTGCCACTTATCAATAGTTTAGTCCCCAAGTTCATGCTGATAAATACAGAATATATGTAGAGTGTTACAGGATCAAATACAGGATCAAACCTATCAGTAGGTGTTTGAATACAACTCATTCTTTTAATATACATAGTTACTAAAACATGATAATTCACGTGAGAGTTATGAAAATAGGTAATGTTAGGGTATAACACTTGATCTCAACTTCAAAATTTTATTTTAAAAGTTTGTTCAAATGTGATGCAATTCGGTACTTCCCTCTTGGCAAGATACATCATAACCTAGTCTGGAAAGAGTAGAAAAATTGGGACAGCGGGTCATGTCACAAGCTGACATAATAAATGGCATAGTTTCTTTGGCTTTGGCAGCTTTCATGAAGCTTCCATGACTTCATGTGAGCAATGAGAATTTCTACCCCTAAGATACTGTCCATTGCATGTTTGTGAACTGTATGAGGTACAGCCAAGTTGTGAGATAGCTAATACTAATGTGGAATTTTGGGGAAAGAAGCTTGTTGACCACCACTGGGGAGCCATTTAGGTGTTTAAACGTGTGTCTAGTGCCACTTTAAAATTCCTTAGGATTTCTCAAGATGGTCACCAAGATTGGCCTCGATGATCTTAAAGGTCTTTTCCAACCCAAATGATTCTATGATTCTATAAGATGACTCTTCAGGATGACCACAGGAAGGATGCAAAGGAAGGACAGGAGATAACTGTTAGCTCCTCTGACTACAGTAGCACTTAATACCTGCTACTAGGATTCCAAAACCCACTGCTGCCCTCCCATGCAGAAGAAGGAAAAATGCTCCTAAGTGCAAAGCAGCAGCAGCAGCTCAGCAAAAGTATGCAAATGNCTGACTACAGTAGCACTTAATACCTGCTACTAGGATTCCAAAACCCACTGCTGCCCTCCCATGCAGAAGAAGGAAAAATGCTCCTAAGTGCAAAGCAGCAGCAGCTCAGCAAAAGTATGCAAATGTGAGTAGAGAAAGTTATATATAGGGGGAATATTTAAGTTGAAAGAATAAAGATTGAGAGGAGGAAGAAATACCAGAGATGGCTTGGGGGAGGAAGGAATAGCAGGGAGCAGATGTTCCTTTTGTGGTATATATAATACTACCACTACAAAATCTGCTTCAGAGAGGAACATGGCTTGGCCAGACAGGGAGCTGCTACTGTTGGTGCTGCTGACAGCAGTGGCTAGCACATAAAGTTTGGTAAGAGGGCATAGCACAGAAAATGAAACAGTGTCAAGGGAATGAGATACAGCTAGAAAATGAGAAAAAAGAGGTTCAAGTCCATCCCATTTTACACAGGTTAAAGTGGGAGAATGGTGTTTTCTGATGATATGAGCCAGTGCTCACCAGTCTTGCCTGGTGGACACCAGCCCATGTTCCTGAGGCAAAAAGCAGCCTGACCTTGCCCTGTGTTTATTCCTGTGATTCCTAGTCACTTGTATCTTGTCTTCGTTACTTTCCAGACAGGTGCCAGTAAAATGAAGGTAGCTGATGCTCTTTTAAATAGTTTTTAAACTGGATTTCCTCCTTTAATTTTTTGGGTTTAAGCAATGGTATTTACATATTGACTTAGACAGAGGTGCTCGAATACCATACTAGAGGACCTCAGTGATTCGTACAAATAGCTTTCGGACTCACTAAGAAGGAAGACAATCAAACATGCTAATAACAGCAAGCATCAAGAGCCACAAAATATTACCTGAGACTTGTACCTTAATTCCAACTATATCACCACTAAGCTCTTTAAAGGCTACTGCAATATCCAAAATGCCATAAAAATCTTTTGACTCTGTGTTGCTTAAAATTAGTGAATCCTTTGTACTGCAGTGACAGCTGCCTATGAGCCAGAAAATTGCAAATCAGTTTAGCACAGGGTGATCAGGTACAATAATTAACAATTTTACTAGAGTATGTCAGAGACTAAGAAATGAGAGGGAAATCCTGATCCTAGTGAAACCAAAATTCTTGGGGATGTAGGAGGTCAGCTCTTCACTCTCCAAGTTTTATATCATCTGGATAAAGAATTTTTAATATGATTGCATAAGTAATATAACTGTATTGGTCTCTTGGCAATAAGTATTTGTTTATATGAATAGCTGTTATAAAAGTATGTCAAGAGTAAATGTTCCAAAGAACATGCACGATGCTGTAACAAAAAAATCTATTATAATGTCTCATTTTCTATTAAGTAACTGTAAAATATTTTGCTCTTTCTGGTTTTTGTTTTTGTTTTGCAATTCATTTGGTTTCCAAAACATTTGAAACTGAACCCAGGACTTGAGCAATGTACAGATAGTTGCTATGACTGAATCGTATTTAACCTGGTGAGAAGCTTTCAAAGAGCTGGTCCCTACCGGTGATACCAATAACGTGGACATCAGTGCTGATACTCTACAGTCTGGGGTGACACAGGCTAGTGTTTGTAGTCCTGGATCAGATTTCCCACAATGGTGCATCCTCTTAAGTTCTTTAAGCTCACCCAGATGCTCTGTTTCCACTTGTGGTTCACAGTTGCTACTAATGAAGTGAGTTTATTTCTTAAAAACCAGCTTGCACTGCTGGATGTTAATGCCTCTTCTGGCATTGCTTGTTCTAAGCAATAAACAAAGTCTGCAACCCAAACCCACAGTAAAGGTAACAGGAAAGTGAAAGTGTATGAGCTATGAGAAACTATCCAGAATTAATCCTATCTGGAAGTGTCCTAATAACAGTAGCTCCTTCACTCACAGGCTTAACTCATTCCACCAGGAAAAAATTAAAGTTGGAAGCAAATCACTCTTAGGGCTCAAATGCAACCAGACAGGTGGAACTGCAGTGTAAATACAGGCAGACTGACAAGGCACAAAACTGCCTTAGAAATAACTTCCAGTAGCAGAAGTCTACCAACAAGGAAAGGTCATTTGTAAGGTTTGTTTAGAAGAAGGCAAGACTAAACACTGTGGAGCTCTGTGGCTTTCTAAGACAGAAGAGGTTTTCCATAAGCCACCAACTCCTTCTTTGGGAAACATGGACAAGATATTTCAGAAGTCCTGTGTAAAAACACGTAATGAAGCATGTAGAAAGTAATACAATAATTCATTGAGTCAGAGGTGGCTCGTAACAGAGAAGTTTACTCATCTTCCTCAGCAATGATGTTACATAAGTAAACGGAAGGGATATTGGAGAGATCACACATGCTGAGAATTGCAAAAGCCCATTGGCTTCTTTAGCTTATCACTACCAAGTAAGTGGATGGGGTTCTACTTCTATGGTTTTGCTTTGTGTTCTGTTACCAATTCTCATGGAATTAGACACTCTTCTTCAACAGCCATCTCCTTTGGAAAAGATTCCTTACCTCCCCTCTTTAGTTTCTGCATGTCCAGGGATGAAACCTGTCCACATAAACCAGAGTACTGGTTGGAAAAAGATGACCCTGAATGTGTGAGCACACATAACTACCAGGCTTTTCATGACACCAGTAAGCCTGGAAAGCTGTGTCTGTCACTGGAATTGGCAGAGGAAAGCTTTTTTAGCCCTCTGTGGCTCTGTGTCTGTATTTGTGTGAATGGTATACTATCTGCTGTAGATCTCCACCTCCAGCCAAGGATGCCAGCTCGCACAAGTACTGACTATTTGGAGGAGCTGCCTGTGCATTGGGTTCCCTCTTGCGCGGGACACTGTGGCAGGGAGGGCACATGAGCACTTCAGCATGTGTAGTTCAATTTGAGGGCCAAAGCCAGCATTTGGTTTTGATAAAGTAGCTGCTACCTTACACTCATACTTCATGGCATCCTTTGTGTTGCAGGAGGTGTACTTAAATCAAGGAAAAAGCAAGATGTGTATCTGCTGGATGCCAACATTCAAATAACACTCAGAGCAATCGCTGCTGTGCAATGTCAATAGACACGGACTTAATTTTTTAACCCCTCATCTGTACTCTCCAGCACACAAGATATGTCACATGGATCATTATTTTATCCATTCAGTGCTCAGCCAATTTTGGCTCATTTTTGTTCCTGGAGATCTCTAGTGTGCATCCTATATGTGTTTAAAATAAATACACCATCTGTAATTGGATCCTAACCAACCAACACCAAACAATCCTATTTTCATTGATACTCAAGATTTGTTTCTAATATGAGCAGAAGGCTCTTTATGCTTTAGCCAGTAATTAATAGAGGGCATATTTGTTACAAATGTGTAACAAAACGTATTATAAAATAATATAAAAAATAAAAAAGCCACTTTAATTAACACTCTAACCCAACTGGAGAAGATATTCATAAGCCAGGCAAAGAAAATGTCCAGAAGAAATAGCTATTCAGTAATTTCCCATTTATCATTTGCTCAGTCACATTAAAACTTTTGAAATCTGTATTATTTTTTTCCTTTAGGTGAAGTGCTGAATTTCTCTGAAAGGCTGCATTTTTGTTCAGGATTGCATTGTTAGTCTTTTGCTTTACAGTGGCCATATGTTTCAGCATATAAATTCAAATCTGAAAAAAAAACAATTATCTGAGATAAGACATAGAAGATTTGCAACCCCTTCTCACTATTTCTATTTCTCTTGTTGGCTGATGAAAACAGACCAACCAGCCTCCAACTCTGCTTATTTGCATCAATGCAAACATACACAAGCTGCGTTCACAAAGTTTCTGAGTACACTGTGAGTGGTAAAATATCCTTTAACCTGTTTTTATCCTTCTCTTTTGTAGCTAGCTGCCTGCATTCATTTAAAAAGAGACAAAATAGGAATTATGGTCCTGGTTGTAATCATGACATTTCATGAAATTAATATTATCTATTAAACAAGGATAAGATGACATTACATACTGTGCTATTTAATTAGATGTCTAATAGCTTTACTGACCTGCTGTATTTCCTCTTTCCAGCCTGCTTTTTATGTTCTGTGCTTGCATGAATTTTTCTCTAATTTTGTTTCTATTTCTTTCATGTATGAATAGGCTTTGTTACACAGGAACCTGTCATCTTTCTCTTTGGGCAGTACCATCCCACCATCCACAGATGGGACTGGGTTGCATCAAGGCTACCTTGTACTCAGGTATCCTCTAGTGACTCAGACTGTCCTGCTTTCTAGACACTCTCTTGTGTGGAAAGTCTTTTCATGTCCCTAGCTGGACATAGGCTTTTGTTAACTCTTCCTGTATGTGTATTAACTTAGTTGAGAGAAAAAAGGCTAGGGAGGCTGGTGAAATAAAGACTCAAAAAATAGTCTAAGGAAAGCAGCTGAGCTGGAGCAGTGCAGAGAGGTGGTGGCTGGCACAGCGACAGTTAGGACACACTCCGTAGAGGATACTCATCTTCAGCATTCAGTGCTAGAGGAAAAGGCTGAGGATTTTCCATGTGTGGTCTCTGCAGTCAGAGGAGCAAACTAACAGTTTTGTGGTGTGTGGCAATTCCTCCTTTCACTCTGCAGATCTGCACTGTTACTGTTCTCACAGAAATTCACTGTGCCAGATGAAAACAAAACTATTCTCATACTACTTGCTGGCTGTGCTATATAGGGGAGGGATCCTTCCCTCCTATTCACGTCTTAGACCCCTGTGAGGACCATATATCTAGCATGGAAGCCAGCAGTAAAATCTGATGTCCCTCATGGCAGAGAGAAAGGAAAGCTTTTTCCCAACAGATGGGCTAGTCATGCCATTTACCCTCCAACCAACTAAAAATTTCCCTTATGCAATGTTAAGAAGAGGGAACCAGACAAGCAGAAAGGCTTCAGGATTTTTCTTTTCCTTTTCCCACTGCATAGTTACAGGAATAAAAGCAGATATCTGTGAAAAGCCACCGTGGACTGAGCCTGCAGTCTGATAAACAACAATAACCTTTTTCTTGACACTAATTCCTTTATTATATTTTTAGAAGAATTTAAAAGCCACTTATTTTTGAAAACTATGATTTCAGGAAAAAGTATAATTTTCACATTTCCTCTGATGTGTTGTATGCCCTGCTGTGTTATGACATTTCAAGTTTCATCAAGTCACATTAATTTACATTCTCACATGTTTTCTCAGTGGAACCTGCTCTTCGGGTCTATTTTCATTCATTGCTTGATCACTTTAATGTATTTGTATTACTGAATACTTGGGCCATATTAACTGATCTTTCCATACCCCATGCTTGCAGTTCATTAGCAATCATTTCTCTTCTCTGCACGAAGAAAGGAAAAAAGAGATGAGAGAGGGAAAATGAGAGAAAGACAAAGACTTGGGAAGAAAGTGAACAGCAATTTAGTACACAGCCTGGGATGCAGCCTGCTCTGCTGCTTGGGATTTGGTTATATTGGGAAACATTCCCTGGTGTGACCAGCACAGACTGATGAGCCAGTAGAAACCTGAGTAATAAATGCAGCTAACTGGTGTAAACCATTCTTTATTTCAACTTTTTTAAGCTTGTTCAAAGCAATGCAAATACGTTTGTGTTAGAGATTTGTGTTTGTGTTAGGTAAAACAGTCTTCTGGATCCTGTTAGTGCAGAAAGCCAACAAATTTTCCAGGCTTGTGCAATGCTGGTATGGAGGAGAGCTGGGCACCAAGCCTCTTTGTGGTCTTGTTCCTCAGCATTGTTTTGGTTGCCCATGCCTGAGCTGGAGCTTGAGAAGAGGCTCAAATTCCCAAATTTGATCTCCTAATTTCAGTCTGTTCAGAGCAGCCAGCACAGCTGATGTACAATATTGCCATTTTTCATCTCCTGACACAGATAAAGTTCAAATGATAAAACATTAAGCAAGAACCAGATTTGTTTACCCTTTCCCTATGTTTATTAATTGAATGACTGAACAAATCATGGTGTTTCTGCCCCCCTCTTGCCACCCTCTTCTTGAAAGTGGCACATGAATACAAGTAAGCGATCAGGCACTCAGAAAGCTTTGCAGCCTCTCAGTAAACTTCCATTCCCTCCTCAGTATAAGGATGCTTTTTCTTCCCTAGTAGTGCTTTCAAGTCCTTACTGCATAATACAATGGAAATCAGGCAAGATGTGCTCTGACATGTGTAGGCAGCTGGTAATCATCCTGTACAGAAACATGCAGCAGGGGTTTCAAGGACCATGCAAGGTGTGAGTTTTTTTCAGCCATGGTGTAGTCAAACAGGATAAGGGTTGGAAGCCTCAGGCTTTGGGTGGAAGGGAGTCTCCTGCAGTCTAAAAAAGTCATGTTGCCATCAGCTGTCAGTGAGGAGTACATACAGCTCAGTCCCTCTGCTCTTAACACGCTCCCTTGACTTATCCTATATTGAGATGTTGCCTGTAACCCCATCTTTCTGAATTTGCAGCCAGACTCCAATATCTACACAAAAGTGGAGCCTGCAGCAACATAGCAGGTTGTGACTTATATCTCCCCACCTATATCCGTGTGCAATATACACCTACCCCTCCCACCCCTACCTCTGGCAGTGAAGACATCGCTTAAGAGTCCATCTGTTATCTAATCTCAAGCTCTCCATCTCCTGTCCTAAAAGCAGCTCCACCAGTGGAAGGAGACAAGGCTGGGGTCAGGAGCTGTCCAAGATAAATGTTTCTGGCATTTTCGTTGCATTGTCATAAAGCTGTTTGGAACCATCAGGCCACACAGTACTGTAGTGAGAGCTGGATTTCAATTCAGACCTCTTCTCTAACCTCTGACAAATCTGCGGGAGCTGCCAGGAAGGTTAAACACTGGTAAACCAATTAGGACAGAGGGGAGAGTCCTAAATGTGACCACAGACACAGACAGCCCAGCTTGCCCATTTTGATGTCCTCCTACCTCTGAATGAGGAAGATGATGCTAAAGCTTTCCATAGACAGTTGAGTGGAGCAGCCTGATGTATCTAAGCCTTGGGAAGAGGGGGGCAAGGAAAGCTTATCCTGGCCTGTATTACCGCTGATGGCAGGTGATCCAGTGCCACATGCCCAGTAGGGGAGTGATCAGCACAGCCCAGGAAAAGCAGCACAGATATGACAGCACGTCTGTTATCCACTGAACACTGGTGACAGAATGGAATGTAATCTGTGTGTTTACATTCAGAGATTAAAGACAACAAGTGGCTCCAGCAGGACGTGCTGTCCTGCAATGGAGAACAGAAAAGGATGCTTATGTAAGATGGCCTGGCAGCAGTGCCCAGGAGGAACAAGTGGACTCATTTTCTCCTGCAGGCAGCACAGAAAGGGATTACTACTGGGGGGAGGGGAGGCAGGAACAGGGAAAGGGAAATTAGGAGTCCAGATGTCTACTCTCTATATGCGGTTTCCAAGGCCTTTGGAAATAAAATAGACCCCTGCTGTTATGAAGTCAGACATGTATGTAAGGAGTCCACACTTACTTAGGACTGAGATTTTGTTATGTGACCTTAAGCAAAGCTGATCGGCTGGACCGAGTTTCCTCAGTCTTCTCCAGCACCTGTGAATATGCGGCGCAGATTCTGCAGAGATAAAAGTCAGTCCCTCCTTTCCACTGGGATGCAGCTGTCTAAATGTCTTGTCTCTCATAAGAGATCCCAGAGTACAGGGTGGGAGACCTGTAAGGGAAGCATGGGCTAGTGGGATCCCCTCATTCACAGCTTTAGCAGCTGCAGTCCATATTAACCCTGCTTCAGGAATCAGTGGTCATGGAGCAATTCAACCCATTCTGGAACCTAAGTGCAAAAAAGGGCAAGCTTTGGCTGGCCATAATACAGTCAATCCGAATATAAAGAGTACTGCTAGTAGTACTCAAGCTTAATTAGGGCTGGGAGCAGGAAAACCAAAATGCCAAAGGCTGCCTTGCCTTACCCCTTAGAGGAATATGATTCCTGACACTAACAGACTAGAAGAAAAGTATAGTTTAGAAGCCTTGTGCCTTCCAAACACCAGGTGCAGCACTATTGATATCTTAAATAGACTGGGATTGACCTTCTAGCTCCTTTTTGTGTCTTTTCTCATGGGAGGTAGCAGTCATTTCTGCCATGCTGAAAACAGAAATGTTGCCATATGTGTGTGCCCAAAGGTTTATAAAATAGGAGAGGAGAATAAGAAATAAAACCAAGTGGCACTCTGCTTGCTATTACTCCCCTGGTCCCTTCTTGAAGCCACTTTCTGTATCCTTAAAGATGCCATCCTACTGGTGGTAAGCAGCAAGGTGGGAGCCTGTCACAGGAAAATGTGCCCAAGTCCTATTTAACTTACTGCCAGTTGACAGCATGACAGAAATTATCCCTAGCCAGTCAGCATAGCAAAGTTACTTTTTGAGTGATGTGCACTGCACAGTGTATGGAGAGTGAGATCAATGGAGGACAATAGGAATCTAAATTGACCATACACTAATAATTGTTGGCATTAACTAATCAGATGGGATTTTAAAGTTCACACTGTGAACATTCATATTTTCTGTGTGATGGGAAGGCAGTTTGAACTATTTTTTTCTATTAATAAGTGTTTGAAAGGCTGTTAGAAGAAATTATTACTGTAGTAATCAGAGTTCTCTGTGTGAAACTGTTTCATAGGCTTTGAATTTTGTATAGCAGGAGATAGTCTGCATTGAAAATAGTATGAGCCTTTACCTGGATACCTAATATCAATGTGAAAGCTATATTTGCCTTAAATCATCTTTTAATTTATTCAGCAATATGCTGTTTTCATGATAATCTCTGGAAGACAGACAGGGCGCAGGGCAAGGGGGTTCTGCCACTCTCCACTGATGGACAATAACTGCCCTACTCCCCAGCCCCTCTTCACTCAGACTCAGGATAGAGCTACCCATATAGACTGTCCCAGGGCTTTGCCAAGGGGAACAGAAACAAAAGGTTTCTTGGTACTTCTGATAAAACTGCTAGATGCCACTGGCTTATGTGCCTGCAGCCCTGAGGGACCCTGCATCAGCACCACAGTGGGTGCAGTTATGTTTGTGTAAGCAAACACTGTCACATTTATCTTCTCACTAATGAAGGTCAAACTGTATCAGATTTAATGGCATCTGTAGACTACAGTGCACATAGGGTAAGAGATTCCCCTGTCTTTGCACAGGTGTCCAGTGCATCAGCTAGGGTTTACAGAAGGACCTGACTGGTTCTTACAAGTATAAACATCTTGGTTCATAAAGATGAGAATGTTCTTTTCATCGTAGAATCACAGAATCATTTAGGTTGGAAAAGACCCTTAAGATCATCAAGTCCAACTAGCAACTTATTACCAGGTCTGCCTCTCAAGCAGTTGTGTGATTAGTGGACATAATTTAGCATCAGCTAAATGTTATTGCCATTTCCTTGAGCAGACCTGAGACTAATACTGTAACTTGTACTGATGTTCAACAACAGTGTTGTGCTAGCTAATACATGTGAAATCCAAACCAACTTCCCTTTCCCCAAGGAATTAATATTTATGACATAATACAATATTGCTCAAGAAGGAGTTTGGAAATGAGCACTTGACACTCAGCCCATATCAGAATAGATCTTGAGTCAAGGGGAAAACAACTGTTAACACCCTATGATACCCCTTCCCAGCAGCTGGCAGGAACAGGTTCACTCCTGCTTTAAATGAAATCCTTTCATTTTTGCCCTGTGTTCCCCACTTCTTTCTGCCTTTACTGTATGATCAATACTTCCTAAGCTTCAGGAATATTATCAGAGCCATGATTGCAAGCTCTAACATTATAATCCATAGGGTTGCTGGGAGCATTAGAACATCCAGGGTAAATTAATTCAGTCTAAGTAAAAGCTTTGAAGCTAGGAGCATCACCAGGCTTTTGAAGCTTAAGCCCTGTTTAGGTTACTTGATTAAAGTAGGTCCAAAGCTTCACCAATCAATGTATTTTGCTTAGGAGCAGTGTTGATACAGAAGCATATTTAATTTGATCTGCAGTGCCCTGCCCAGAAGATGGTCCGTTAGAGCAAAGTGGGATAACATGCATGGAAGGTGGGGAGAGGGGCAAAATCACTGCCATGTTTTTGTGTGTGCCTGCGGAGATTGCTTGCAGTGGTTGTACAGAATAGCCCGTGCAGAGAAACAGGAAACAGAGAAAAGACAAGAAAATTATAGGCTTGGAAAGAAGTAACTGAATCTTCTATTAGCTTAAAATTGTAAAACATGTCCAAATGTCCACACCTACAGATGTGCATGATTAAAGGGACAGCCCTGCTCCTAAGCCTATTTAAGTTTTGCTGCCAGCTTCAGTGGAACCGGAACTGATGGTCTGGTTACCTGGATGGAAGCATCTCTGATAAGATTACCAGCATTGTACCTGTGGGCCAAAATTGACAAAAAGGTAATTATTCGTTCTAAAATCAAGAAAACTTTAGTCTGACCATTAGATCATAGTTGGGAAATGCCAAAAATACAGTCACCTCATGATTTTCTTTCTCACTTGCCAATACGAATGTGCAACAGGTACAACAGGTATGGGGGGGTTTTCTCCTCTTGCTTCCTTGCTTTACCTCCTTAATAGATTATACCTGTTTGATTATTTATTGATTATAAAATTTCTTCTAAGTGAGGTTCAGGCCAGGGCAAAGTAGTTGTGGGGAGGGGGTTTTGAGCCAAATCAAAAGACAGAACCGTTTTATTTCAGTACAGTGCAGATACAGTTGGTGGTGTCACCAGCAGAACTGTGAGCAGGCCTCTCGGTAAGGGCTGCTGAAGCTTGGTTACACAGGGAACATTTCGGCCAGAAGTGCCTGATGTCCCAGGCCTGGCAGGCAAGGGAGCTTGCCCACTGTGAGCTGCACAGCAGCTCTGCACCATGCGGGCACAGGGTGGTCTCCAGCGGTGAGCTGCTCTGGTAGGAAATTAGACATTGAGGTGGAATCAGGTTCAGCGATGGTAACCAGGGTTGGATACAGCCCAGGTCTCAGCAGGTCCTGAGAAGGGCAACAGAGCTGGTGAAGGGCCTGGAACAAAAGTGTGATGAGGAGTGGCTGTGGGAACTCGAGTTGTTTGGTCTGGAGAAGAGAAAGCTTGGGGGGACCTTACTGATCTGTACAGCTACCTGAAAGAGGGCTTAGTGAGGTGGGGGTCGGTCTCTTCTACCAGGTAACAAGCGATAGGACAAGAGATGACAGCCTCAAGTTGTGCCCGGGGAGGTTTAGATTGGATAATAGGAAAAACCTCTTCACTAAAAGGGTGCTCAGGCATTGGAACTGGCTGCCCAGGGAAGTGGTGGAATCACTGTCCTTGGAAGTGTTCAAAACCCGGGCAGATGAGGCCCTCAATGATATCGTTTATTGTTGGACTTGGCAGTCTTGGGGTAGAGGTTGGACTTGATTATCTTAAAGGTCTTTTCCAACCTGGTTGATTGTATGAAAGAAACAGTGCATGGATGAGGTATGCCTTCAGGGTTGCAGGGAGTGCAAACCCATGGCTTTGACACCATCACTGGTGATTAAAAACAAGGCTGTCGTTTGTATCCCAATGGAAAACATAATCCACTTACATTTCTAATTGGACTTGATTAGACATTTAGACAACTTTTTTTTCAATAGCAATTTAAATGAATTAGTTATATTTTCCAGCCTACTGAACAGATTAGATGAGCAAATCGTGTGCTACCTTCATGCCCCATCTCAATGCCTGAGTCCTGTGGCTCTTTGAGGAGCACTATGAGGCCTGACTTGGTGCTAGCCAGCCATGAAGGCAAGCTGCTCCCTAAGAGACAGGGACCTCTCCAGCATGGACCAGCCCCACAGTACTGAACAAGGTGAGCAGGACAGACCTGCAGACAGTAGCCAGGTTCTACCAAGAATCCAGGTCTCATTGGGGAACTTCATGCTTATGAGGCAGCTCCAAAATTAAGCTGGGAGGTCAAAACAATGGTTGGAATCAGTTTCAGTGACAGTAACAAGAGCTGGATGCAGCCCAGCAATTGCTAGGCAGGTCCACAGTGACAAGGCATGTCTGGGAAGTCAGTCTGCAGGTCAGGATATGGATCAACAGGGTCCATGGTCAGGCACAGGCATGGCTGTGGCTGAGCAGGAGACTGGTACTTCTGCAGATCAGCTGAGACAAAGACTGACAGCGCGGGGCTGAGTTGAAATGGGGCTCCTGGGTCTGTCATCAGGGGTGTAGGTGGAGAGCCCAGATGAGGCTGGTCAGGGCCAGTAATGTCTATCAGTGCCCTGATACTAAATCTGATGTTAGGATACTTCTATGTCTGAAAAGAATTTTGCTCTGGAGCGTTCATCCCTGCACTGAAAGCAGAGCAGGTTTGCTTAGAAGACAACACGAGGCAGCGCAACCTTCCTCTGCCATGTTAAGGACCGATGCAGAAAGCATTTCTGACCTTCTACACAGGACTCCCCTGAGCAGCACAGCTGCTGACCCAGTGGTAGAGCACAAAAGGTGCCTATGGAGAGTGAAGCACAGAAGTATTATCTCAAGCATCTCACAGGCACTGATCATCCCTGTTGCCAGTGTGGGACAATGAATGACCCAAGTGCACAGTCCTGCTAATATCTATGCAGCAATGCCATACAGAGGGGTTAGGGCTGGTCCACAAAGTGTCCCGTTCCCTTGGCAGCCCCTTTGCTTTCCCGCTCATACCACAATTCTAGGCTCTGTCCATCAGACTACCTAGGCACGGGCTGAGCGTCTGGCCCAGATATCCCAGCCCTGGCTCCCAGGAGGAGTTTCTGCCTTAGCAAACATATCCCTTCCCTCTGGCACCCCCTTTGCAATCTGAGTCACACTGGGGCTCCAGGCTTTTTCTCCCTTCCCTGGCCATGCCCCAATGAAAAATTTCCAAGGGACTATTATTTGCTGAGAGGAGCGACCTGAGAGAGGAGGCCTGGGTCACCGGCGCGCAGCGGAGCGGAGCAGAGGGGTCAGCGTCCAGGA